>CM035591.1:138771737-139271737 GCA_020423425.1 Chrysopa pallens
AAATAATTTCAGATGTGTTATTTTTGTAATCATTCAGAATTTCAATTGGAAATTTATTCATGTTTTGGTGACACCGATAGAGCATTTTTCGAGGGAACATCTCTGATGAATTCTGAAATAAGGAAGCTAAGATTTTAACAACGTCCAGTAAATTTAGTAGGCCGTGTTTCAAATTTACTTTATCACACCAAGAATATTATTCCCATAAGTAGTACATCTGTCAGAATCATATTAGACATTGGTTTTCGTTAAGTTTATTAAAGTCGTGCTAGTGGAACGGAGGTATTCGCCTGACAAGTAATGTTTTCTAGACTTTTTACCGACCCTTTTTTTCGCTAGTCTATCGAAACAAATAATTTTTGTGACGACTGCGCTATAGAATCCGCAATATCTGTCAATTTAATTCAGATAATGATATAGCCAAAAGACTACATAGACCGGCTAGTAAAATATGGCTTTTAGAAAAATACATAGCCCATTTTTGAGGTAACAGCAATTCTAAATAGGCAATCGCTGAAACTGCACCAGAAAGTTTAATTTTAAATAATTAAAAGATTTTAATGATTTTATGGACTTTAATAATAAGAATATCCTTTAGCTTAAAAGAAAGCTAATCACCAACTCTATGAACCTTAACTCGATTAGCATGTAATTCTTAATGATTGCATTTGGGTTGTGTTATTAATAAGTTCTACCAGCTGGTCTGATATTTGTGAATTCTTTCATCTAATTAACATTTTCATTTATATTACTACGAGTATATTTTCGAAAATCTTAGTTTTCAAAACAAAATTAGCATTTGGTCACTCAAGTGAATCTTTTGGGAATCTTTCCTTTCTACTTGCTATAAATGAATAAGCTAGTAAGAAAGTCAGCGAGTACAACATCACCCGAACTAAATCGAAAATCAGTAAAAGTAAATGTCAATTATTGATTATTCAAGAGTCATGAAGATCAATGGTCCTTTGGTGTTGTGAAGTAAAAAGAAACTCTCCTTGAAACCGTTTCATATTCAATTCAATATAATTTTTCCACTTTGCCATTTTTTCCCCATGACGTATTTTTCAAGGCTCAATATGTAGATGATGTACACTGATATGTGTCGTAACTGATGCTATCTACATCTATCTTTATTTATTTAATAATATTATCTCACTATATCCTTTTTAAGATAGACAAAGAACATAACATTTTACATACCTATTGCCTATACGTGACTGTAAAGATCTTCTACTCTAGTCATTATTGTATATAAAGCTTGGGCTTGCTTGCTTGTACTTCACCATATCATGGTATTTTCTTTATCATTCACCTATGTACATAAACCAAGTAAATTCATTCATGTACTCTATGTTTTATTATTACAGTCCGTGTTAAATACTAAGTCTAATAAGACTTACATATTGAAACATATCCTTATCCAGAAGTAATTGACCTATGCATGGCATTAAGTTTGCTATATTTATATCAAAAATGTGAAACTTGCCAGAATTGTTATCAAAATTCGAAACAAGTTGTATGCTCTCAAAAACTATGTACCATCTCA
Source organism: Chrysopa pallens (assembly GCA_020423425.1). Lineage (NCBI taxonomy): Eukaryota > Metazoa > Arthropoda > Insecta > Neuroptera > Chrysopidae > Chrysopa > Chrysopa pallens. The sequence goes on from CM035591.1 coordinate 138,773,284, forward strand.
TTCTTGAATAACTAGCATATGACGTCATTATCATGTATTCAACATTTATCAGGATTTTTGCATTATTTGTTTTCAAAAAAAATTAATAAATATAAAATAAATAACTTCATGTGAAGGAAGACTCATTTGCAATTGTAACAAAAATTTAGTAAAACTATAAAAACGGCTTTCCCAATCTACGAACTCTCCAACAAAAATTCGCATTTTTAAGGTCTCTATTATTCCAAAGACAGACATTTATCTCAAAAGAAAAATAGTCAGAGCAAAGGCCTCTTTTGAGCAATAAATTCATTTCACATGAAAATCGTTCATGTGAATAAATCAGTTTGCTTGTGAGTTACTACTTCCTATAAAATGAAACAGTATTTGTACGTCGCGTAAAGGTGAAATTTAATAAAAAATCAGCTAATATTAAATGAAGTGTGTTTACTCTTGTTGAGTATAATAACAATCCAGGAGACGTAAGTAGACACAACCAAAGTAAGCATTATATGATAGCTAATGAGATGCCATTACATGCGTACAAAATATTTCGCACTTCGAGAAAAAAAGTGTAATTAAATTTGTGTAACCTTGTGTTTGAAAATACATATTTTTTCAATTATAAGTAATGTAAAAATTACGTTCATTAGTAAATATATATATATGTACCTAAAGGTATGAAATCCATAATAGTTTAATCCTTGTACTAGCTAAAATATTAATAAGCTTGAATTCAACAAATCTTAAAAATTGAAAAAAATTACTCCATAATTAATCATTGATTAAATAAAACTTGTGGGTAATTAAATATAAAGTGAAACAGGTCACTGATAGGCGGTGCCACATGTAACTTCATTTTATTCAATATTGGCAATTAATTACGTGAATAACTATACATATATATATATATATATATATATATATATATATATATATATATATATATATATATATATATATATATATATATATATATATATATATATATATATATATATATATATATAGTTATTGACGTAATTAATTGCCAATATTGAATAAAATGAAGTTACATGTGGCACCGCCTATCAGTGACCTGTTTCACTTTATATTTAATTACCCACAAGTTTTATTTAATCAATGATTAATTATGGAGTAATTTTTTTCAAATTTTAAGATTTGAAATACTCTCATATTATTAACTCATATTATTAAGAAACAAGTGAAGAGAACAAGATTTAATTGGTTAGATACTCGACATGAATAAACTTCATTGTTTGGAGTATTTTTAATTAGCATTCAAAAAATACTATAAATATACAGTTGTATAATAATAATAACAAAATGTATTTTTATTACCTATATTTGTTAAATAGCCAAATTTGAGATAAACTGCGGATAATTCAAACTTACGTAAAAATTACGAAATTTATTAGTACGAAAAAAATCCCAAATATTCATTTTTTGTGTTTGAACTTTTCATCAATCTTTCTTAGTTTATGGACTCAATGGACCCCGATTTTGCTCATTCACGAGCTTAAATTCATTTTTTAGCTTTATAGAATACTTCACCAAAATTTCAGTTCGCTATCTATTTTTGTTTTTAAGTAATTTTGATGGTTGGTGAACAGACGGACAACCGGAAATGGACTACGTAGTTGTTTCTATGAACACCTATACCAAACTTTTGTTTGTGCGGTCAATATTTGGTAGCGTTACAAACTTTAGACTAAAATTAATATACTTTGGCATAATATGTATGCCTACATTGACTGGATATTGCACATGATGTTTAACACAGGCTGTATACAGTATTATATACCAATATGGTTGCTATATACATATTACTTATATATATGAAAATTTGTTGATTCAATTATTTTAATATTATAGTATTATCGTGTGTTATCTATTTACAAATAAAAGCTAAACATTTTCATTTTAAATTCTTACAATGAAAATTTAAATGAAATTCAATTTGGAACAAAAGCTGTGAGATTAAAAATTAATTTAGAAAGTATTGTATTATCTAAAAAAATAAATTTTACGTTGACAAAAAAAATTAAACTTAACACAAATAATTCAAAAATATTTGGAGGACTAGAAAATTTGATTCGTTATATTTGAAATCTTAATGGTATCTACATGTTATAAATTATAGATTCATAATCCCTAAAATTTGCGATACCAAACAGTATAGCAGCAGAAGAAAACGGGAAAACAAATGTAAAATAAAAAAACACAAAAACATAAATGAAAAATTTTTATTGAAAAAATGCAAAAATGTACTAAACAGTCAAGAGATGGGGATTTGTTGAAGTGTTTAACGAAACAGTTCTTAGAAAATACTGTTTTTAAACTTTTTTTGAAGATGGAAGTAGATTTATTTCTAAAAATATCCAAAATGATTGAAAATTCCTATACATATCCATAAAATGAATCCGTTTTTTGTGTTTGCACACGAAAATTTTAAAAGGCGTTTCAGAGTGCTTAAAAGTACTTTTCAAACTTTAAATATGTTTTCCTCAAAATGGTGTTTTCACAGTCGGTGACCAACAATACTCGAAAACGGTTACACCGACTAGTCTCAAACCTAAACACGAGCATCTTAAATATATTTCGTAGTAAACAATGTATTTTTCTTTGATTAATTACTATATTTAACATTACTTTAACGAAATCTGTTTAATTTTTTAATTTCAGGGGATCCAATTCAGAGATATAGTGGTCACCGCAAAACGTCTTTTTTGAGAGGAGCTTCCGGAGATCAGCTGTAGCTCCTTTTTAAATAAATATTTTTACTAAAACTAAATCTTAAATACAGTTAAATGATACCATAATATGTGTATAAATTTGTAGATCAATAAATTTAAAAGTTTTCTCATGAAAAAATTCTGAAAAATTCGTTTTTTTCGGCCTTCTAACTAAAATTTACTATTTGAATTATTCGCGCCATACATTATTTTAATTTAAAATAATACTGAAATTAAATTCTGACATTCTGTAGTGAATCGCATTCAACCTGAACTGAACTATATCGATCTATATAAAATCTGATATCCAACGTAGTATTTATATATGACTATAAAAGTTTTTGTTATGAAAATATCTGATGTCTATAACCATATATAAAATACGACTTTTATATAGTCTTTCATTTTGATTTTGAATATAAATGATTTTCTGTAATATCATAAAAATATATAATGAAACGTATTTTATTATATCGTAGCACTAATAAAAGATATGCACTAACAAAAAAATAACTATGACTGATTTTTTAATGCAAACATTTCTTTATAGGCCAGTCAATTTCATATAATAAGCTGAAAATAGTTGCAAACACAATCTCAGACACGATGAACTTAGAACAAAGGACCTATTGCAAATTCTGATTTAATAAAGATTTCAAAATTGAAGTTGAACTATTAGAAATGAAACGGTATTTGAAATTAAAATTATTTAATTTCATAATTCATTTTTAGTTTTGTACGTTCAATTTTTAATTTGAGATTTTTTAACTGACAAAACCACAATATCATTAGGCGAACACTAAACACGTGATCGATGCTGATTGGTTGACGTAGCAATTTGATAGATACTTGGAAAGTATAAATTGCGAATACACTAACATATGTGCAGACCGTCAACAAATTAGCAACGAGTAACATCTCCTCAGAGAATCATTACAACTATCTAATTCATACTGATGATGACTACTTTTTAGTCGAAATACGTATTTATAAAAATACAAAATAATTGGATCTAGGAAATTGGGGCAAAAAATCGAAATTTATTCGAAAAAACCTAGAGCTCTCATTAATAATTATTAAAATATAAAATTTTAGTTTATAGTTTGTAACTCTAGAAGATTTTAAAGCTCCCAGCAAAAATTTGGTCACTAAATTAACTCAAAAACAAAAATAGATTGAAATTTGATGACATACTATAGGCATAAAAGTGAGTTTGAGCTCATTATTGAGCAAAATTGATTCATTGGTTTCAGTAGATCCAGGATCCAACCTATAAACCATAATATTCATTATGAAAATCTTTTGTGAGAATAATTTGTTCGTTAAATGTTTGGATTCGCCACAATTTTCGCTCTAATTCAGCTTATTAAGTTAGCATTTATAACTGCAAAGACTGGGTATATAGAGTATAATAATATATGAATGCTTATGATTAAAAATACATCAAACATTGATGCTTAATCATATACCTTGTATATAAATACTTTACTCTGTTAGTTGGTATCTTCACTTGTTTAATATTAATGTTTGAAATGCGTTTAAAATTTATCTCTTGTAATGCATACCATTCATTAAGCAATGGTATTTATTCAACAATGGTAAATCACACTGTATAAATATTACCTGTCTTTGTTTATATAATAATATATATATTCTAGGTAAAATGATGTTCAACCTTATTCATATTTCGCCTCGGTGATCTTTATTAGACTTAGTGTCTAATCGGGTTAAACTAAAAATGTGAGAGATATATAACCGTCATATGACACTGTCTGAATATACTATTGAAAGGTATGTGGAATAGCATCAAATTTGATATGCCTTATCATGCACAATACATTTCATATGAATGTGTGTTACGGTGCGGTGCGGTGGTATACAGTTGTTAAATATTTATATGTCAAGGTATTTTTTCTCCCCCTTTTTAAATTAAAATCCTTTTAAAAAACAGATTTTGTTTTGTTATGTAGTATGGAATATGAACATAGGTATTAAGCCAAAATAATACAGTGATTTGCAATGAGTTAAACATTTTCAGATTTGGCCTTACAACCTTGGGATTATTATTTTGGAATGAGATTGAGTTTAATTTTTGTACTCCTATATGGGTGTTCTCTCGTTTGCAAATAAAAGCATGCAACGCTCAATCGTATCAGCGAAAATGACGTTCGAAAATTTTCGTTTCAGTTCATAAACTTTCTTAACCAATATGGTATTTTAATATTAAGAAGGTGAGATAGCCTATTTAATAGAGAACCTTTACCAATGAGGCTATTTCGCAAAGCAATAATTTTCGCAAGCGTACATAAAGCAAAAACTTTAGATCGTTTCTAGTATGTTATTATTGAAAGGGGGGAACACCCTATAGAGACAAGAAAATTATTCGTGCCCTACTCTTGAACCCTTTTGTTAATGAAATGATCGCAGTTTTAAGTTTATGGCATGGTAACGTTTAATATACTTTGCCAGCCTAAAACTTCCATTTATTTCAACATTGGCTACGTAAAATTAAAGAAATTACCTTTCCTTCATTGCAAAAAAACACAGGCCCTTGATCACACTCTCGAAAAACAACGAAGATTGAGTGTCTGCAGTTTGTCAATCATAATTTATGGAATGATTTATAGATTAGACTACCGCTACATGGATAAGTTCGAAGTAACCGACTATGTTTGTGGAAGTTTAATTGATTTTCCCTCTCACAACTCCAGACCTATTTGAAAATTGCAACTATAAGAAAATTTCTTTTCAATAGACCTCCAACAGAGTTATAAATAACGCATGTAGTTTAATAAAAAAGATTTGAGAAGACGGTCTGACCTCGGTTATAAACTTGCATGCTAGAAAAACAAGGCTATAATCTTATGTTTATTATAGCCAGGTAAATTTTTTGGACTATAAGAAAACAGACATTTTTTCAAAATATTTTCATATTAAAATAAAATCAACCCATGAATTAAGCTTTTCTACACAGCCACAAATATTCCAAATTTGGTGTAAAGCAGACTTCTTACGAAGGATATTTTCTGAGTTTATGCTCCATAAATATTCACCAACATTACATGTTGCATAAAATATACGCTAGCCTTAAGGATAATAGTATATATAGCATATATGTAGAAGGGATGTTTTTTTATGCCTATTTATTTATTTTTCTTATACTTTTGTAAATTTTTCCTTTCCATTTAATCAAGAATTTAATAATGTTTTTGTTTTATTGGATTTCATAGACACCCACAATATTTTCGTTGCTTACATACAACATTAAACTTTAAAGGATATTGAAATGGAAGTAAACAGGTATTTGTGATCATTAAATATTTGCTACATACTAACCCCTATTTTTTTACTTTCATTTGTTTTTCATTTTGTTTGGCTGCGCTGAAGCTATAATATGATAATTATAAATGAAAGTCATTGTAAAACGGCTGCTTTTTCGGAAATTTTGAATTTTTTTGATAATTTGTACCAGAAAACTAAAAAATTCAATTTATTTAAAGTATTAAAGATGCAGTTAGAAAAAATGTAATACTTCCACCTTAGAATCGGATTTGAGGCAATATTTTGGGTAGAACTTCTCCAATCCTTATCTTTGAAGTTTTTATGTCAAACTTACCTTGCATTGGATTCCCCTCAGAAAATTTCGAAAAATTCACAACAATTTTTTCTGCCTGGTTGTGATAACACTCATTTTCTATGATTATTTGGGTCAAAATAATTTTAAAATTAAGAGTAACGGTAAGGCAAGAATCTTCAGTGATATTACGCAAAATATGGGTGAAATGTCAATTTTTTGTATTATATTATATCTTAAAATCAAATTTTAAAAACCCCAAAATTTTTGTAATTTTTGAGTATGTTTAATGGTAAGGTATTGAAAATCTGAGTTTATACAAACAATCTACTTTCGATGTTCAATGGATTAGATCCATGATGAGTAACGCTTTTTGGCACTATGGTAGCAGCATTATTTCTCCTGATAATACATGATAAATAGAATACATACATATGATCAACAAAATCGTAACAATTTTGTTAATAAGTAATTCCAAAAACTTTTCCTGTTTATAAATAAAAAGAACCATAAACACCACAGATTATAATGAAAAGGGACTCTCTTAGTTCAAGAAAAAAACACCTCTCTTAGATGTCTCTGCATGATAGTAACACTTAATGCCATCTATCATGTTCTAGAATACCTTAGAAAAATATTTTTAATTGAACATTTTATTGTGATTTTAATTGTGATAGTAATTATATTCTTGTAATTATTGTTCTGTTTGTGATTCTTAACTTTCGTTTAATGTTTGGACGATTTATCAAATAATTATTTTGTGTTTTCATTGTTTATTTATAATCGTATAAATTCATATCTTTACTAATTAATAACAATAAAAAAATTAATATAATTACAATTTTTAACAATTAAATTATTTTTAACTACTGATTTTATAATAAAAAAACCGCCTTCAGTAAATATAAAATTAAAATTAAAAATTTAACAATCTAATCGAATCCCAACCCTTAATAATTTATCTTAGATTCAAACCACTGTTTTTAATTAGTTCATACACAAAAATCTTTGGTAGAGGGCAAAACCCTCCCATCTATTTTTGGTTTATTATAATCTATAATACACACCGGTTTGTTCCTTAGTAATAAAATACATATTACATTAAATTACCATAGAGACTACGTATTATCTATATACTTACAAAAAAACCACATAATGAATTTGACATAACCTTAAAATATTACACCTCTTAATAAATATATATAAACATAAACCGACTTTGGTGTTGTCATTTTGCTACTAGTTTTACAACAATGACCATTTTCAAAATGATATTAAATTAAATAAATTCAAAGTTGTGTGAGAGTGGAATCCTAAATGACCACTTGCGGAAAAATAATTGGGTACACACAAATTTATTTAAATCCTCTCATTGCCAAAAAACCTTATATTATAAAAATCATTGTATATTCTATTCGTTCGTATAACAACTGAGTATAAGTCGTATTATAATATAGGTAGGATACTAAAAGTGTATTTTGTGTTTTTCATTTGATGTAGTGTCTAGATACATGCAAAATGTATTTAAGGTACTAAAACTCTGTTTTATTCATGAAATGCTTATATCAAGTATGTTATACAGTATGTTTATTAAAAATTTGCTACTACCATAAGATAGAAAATTGTTTGATGCAGAAGTGATTTCTCATTTTTTCTGATATTGATGCTTTATTATTATATCATTATCCGTACCGTTCATCGTACGTGGATGTGACTTCTTATTCGATTGAATATCTAAAATTTGTAATAAAACATTAATATTATATCAAATATAATAATTTCTACAATTGTTTGAATTTTATAGCAATGTCTAACAAAAATTATTGAATAATTACAAAAAATGGGATTTAATTGAAGTTATTGGGTTGAAAATTGTAAAAGTATTTATTTTCAATAATTATTCATTAAAATCAGTTTTTGAGAAATTTCTTATCTGAAGGGGTTATATACAGTTAGAATTAAATTAAAATTAAAAAAATTAAAAAATCGATTTTTTTATTTTCTTAATGTACATCTATTTAAGAATACACACAGAAAATTTCATATCGTTCCGGTGAATATTTTCGAAGTTTGAAAAGGCGTTTCAGAGTGCTTGAAAGTACTTTTCAACTTTAAACGCGATTTTCCCAAAATGGTGTATTCAAAGTCGGTGACCAACATTACTCGAAAACGGCTAAGCCGATTTGTCTCAATTTTTAACACGCGCTTCTTACATATATTTTTTAGTTATTAATCGTTGTTCAAGGAATCGTCTAAATAAGTCATTTTAGTAAGCGCACCTGTTAGTCATCAAAATAAGTTAAAAGCGGAAAAAAATATTTAAAATTTTGATGGCGTGTTTTAGACCAAAATATCAGTTTAATTCCGTGAATCAGTAAAATCGGTCAATTAGGTTCCATGGATACAGGGATCCAGGATCATCGAGATCCAGAGATAGGTCAGAATCCATCCTTTAGCTCAATAGAATTATCATATTATTTCAAATCTAAAATAAGTTTGTTTCTTTAAAACATTTGCTTCAAACAATTTTCAGATATTTTTTAGATTCGGCAAACTTCAAACTCTTACATGTTTTACCTTACATATGTATTCTCTTTCTATCTCACAAGTTGCCATATTTCTGGTTCTCTTGTATTTAACAAATATTCTAGCCAAAATTATATTAATATGAAACACCATCGAAATAATATAAGTGAAAGAGATATTGTGGTAGTCAATGAGAGAGACCTTTACCTAACATCGAAGATTTTCATGGCCTATTATTCGTAAATGTTCTTGGAACTCGAAAGATGAAAAAAAAACAAGTTTGAACGTGGCAGTCGATGGGAGACTTCATACGGGAGTCTCACGGGCAATAATTCTTAAATGTTCTTTGTCCCAATTTCCTATATCAAATTGTTTTGTATTTTTATAAATACGTATTTCGACTACAAAGTAGTCATCATCAGAATGAATTAGCTAGTTGTAATAATTCTCTGAGGAGATATTACTCGTTGCTAATTTGGTGACGGTCAGCACATATGTATGTTTGTGTTTGCACAATTTATACTTTCCAAGTATCTACCAATCAGCATCGATCACGTGTTTAGTGTTCGGCCAATGATATTAAATTATTAAACCACTTTCTAGTCGAAATACGTATTTATAAAAATTCAAAATAATTTAATCTATGAAATTGGGGTAACAATCGAAATTTAATCCTAGTATCATTAATAATTATAAAATTGAAAATACTTGTATATAGTTTCATGAAACATCATGTATTTTGTCATTCCTGCAAACATACCTATATAAAAGTTATATACGTAAGGTATGTAACACAAGTAAGCATAGTCACAGTATATACAACTAGTAACATACGTATATACGTACACACATACATATTTCTCTTGTAACTTATTTAAATTCACAAAACATATTGTTTGTTTCCGTTTTTCTATGTAATCTAAAAATAAATGTTTGAGATTATGATATCATTATTATAATTTTAATAATATATTCTAGTAAAGTTCTTTTTGTTTTTTTACTCTAAATTTTCTTTACTTTTTGTGTTATATTGTTAAGTGATATTATATAATTGAGAGTTGTTTCTTATAGGTAGACGGAATGTCCAATTAATGGTGGGAAATTCTATTTTATTAAAAAAAAAACTAATTAAATTCGAAAAGTTTTGGATATCATAATAGGGAAAATGCATGATGCCTTTTTTGGAAATAATCAACTTAAAAAGTATTATTTTTCACCACAGATATTTTGGTTTGATTAAAGTTAAAAAAGCATGCTTCAAATATCAGTGAACTTTAGTAGAGTATTTTAAATTAATTTTTGTTAAAAATTTCATATTCTTGTTTATAAAAAAAAGGTTTAAAGACGGAGTATAAATATTTAATAATAAAATAAAAATTATTTATTTATTTGATCGAGCTTTGATGGAATAATTATTTAAGAACAATTTTAATTAACATAATGCATTTCTTTAAGTAATAGCAGTTAAAATATATATCAGTAAAATATTGAAATGAAGAATAAACAAGTGAATATTATAACTAATAGAGTTAATTGTTTATATACTCAATAAACGATTAAATTTCATTGTTTGAATTAGCATTCATAAAATATTTTATAATTATTAATGAGAACTCTAGGATTTTTCGAATAAATTGCGATTTTTTAAGCAATTTAGAAAACGGTTGACCCTAAAGGCCATCCCTACAACTTCCGGCTAATTCCATACCTAGACACTTAAAATTTAATATATTATAATGTTTTTGAGCTTAAAATTGTGTTTTTGAGCTTTGATGTTAAAAAACACTTGCTCCCGAATATTTCGTTAAGGATATCTCTCGAACCTTAGAGCTTTAATAATTATTTTCTTTAATCAAAAACGATCCGAAAAAAAATGTCGAAGTTATGTAAAAAAAAAAAAACACTTTTTTGAAATTTTTCGTTCACGATACCTCTCAAACGAATCATCAGATTTTAATCACAATCGACATGATTTATCAAGGTTGAGAGCTGATTAGATTTTTGGAATTGATTCGCTTAAAAGTTATTTCAAAAAAAGCAGTATTAAAAATAATTTTTTGCTTACTTTCTTGAGATTTCTCCAAATATACCAGTTCGCATCGATCCAAATTGTATTGAAAAGTTTGGTCAAGCTTTAGCACCTTTAGCACCAACCGCGATGAAATCGGTTGAGCCGTTCAAGTTTAAAAATGGTGTGATTTTCATAAATTGTCAAGAAAGCTTTAATTTCAACTTACAGATTTTTATCTTATAATGGTAATTTTTTTAAATATCAATAAATAATTTCAATATTTTTTCGACAAAAAATGAATTTTTTTATTATTTTTTAATTTTTTTAATGTGACTCAATAAACATATTATACTAATATGTATAAAATAATTTACTCATTTGATCAATTTTGAGAAAAATTCTTTATCGAACTCAAAATGTATGTAAATAAACTGAAAGTGGAAACAAGTGTTAATGACGATCTTTTATTAAACTTTCTGGATAATACATATTAAACGTTTTGCAAGTTTAATGCTTTAGAAATAATTTCTTGCATATTTATCCTTTAACAAGGAGAAAAATATTTTCATAATTCATTTTATATTTCTCAGTTCATTTTATGTACTTAATTGATATCTAGTAAATTTTAAATAACATAATTTCATAGTTTTTTGTTTTATGTTTGGGTTTACTTGTCATAATTATATTAAGAAACAAAGTGAAAATTACTTTGACTAAAAAATGCTTTGGTTTCTTTGATATTAGGCAGAATAAAAAACACTTTATTACATGGTATTCATAAATTATTAACCTTTCTCTCATTTAAAACAAGACTCATTCAGCTCCTAACACGCATTGGTTAAAAGAGATTATGTTTATGAACCACACACACACATAAGGTAAAATTGTGTCTGCTTTTGTATTTTAATAAATTTAAATGGTACAGTGAATAGAAACATAGTTATTTCATATGTGTATAAAAAAAACATCTCTATGTTTTTCCACAATTAAAATCTTTATATTTTAATCTTGCAACAAATTTAATGTGTGATTATATTATTACTAGTAGTTCGGTGAGCTACAGACTGCACTTAGAAATAAATAAACGTGCGGTTGATTGCATAAAAGAAAATAAAAATATTTTTATTTTCTCTGATTATATGATTTTAAACTGATGGTAAAAAAATCCCAGTTCTCTAGCTCAAATGGAAAAAATGTTGATACACTTTTTATAAAAAGGAAGAAGGAGAAAAAATTTTAGTTTTCCCAAGTTTTCTCACCATTTGCAACCCATCAATTGCAAAAAAAATTTGGTATTTTTAGGAAATTTTTTGTTATTTTTGGAAAGGCAGAGAGGTTCTTGAGAATTTCACATTGTATGTAAAACATCGTAATTTCCTACCTTACATTGAAGAGGTGGATATTGTTGGTGCTTTTCTGTAAGGAAGAGGCGCATAAAGAAAACCAAGTTTCCCTATTTTCTCTTATTGTATGATTTCATTTCATATCCATAGAAAAAATCATCTTTCTAGTATGTATATAACAAAAACTATACAGCTATTTCTAAGCTAGACTGTGAAAGTTTCTAAGTTTTCACCAAGTTTGATCAAAATCGGCAACGAGTTCGAAAGTTACAGCGAAATAAAAAAAAAAGGTAGATGCAGGCAAATGAAATACAAAATTTTCGAGAATGACATCATAAACCCGCACTCTGTTCGGCCAATTATTATAAGTGGTTCGATTACAAGAAGTCAGCGTTTTATGATTAGATCCCGTCCATATACCCTTATTGCGACACACCGCTTTATCGTAATTGGTTTATATGTCCAAAAAATTGATATATAATGACGTGTCGTGGTCGAAAATTACATTGGAAAAAACAAAGTCAGATGAAAAAGTGCAGATAAACGAAATGAAAAAAAACGAAATGAAAAAAAAAATTAGGCTGAGTTGCCGAACACTTCTACACGCTTGGCTACTTAGACTGGGAGGTTGCCGGTTCGAATCCAGGTAGTGGCAGTATTATCGATTATAATTAACGGTACGATTGATTGATTACACTGTCGTTGCTTAGATAAGAAAGAAGTAGCCGACTCCACCCACATTATACATTTAATAGTAAATAAATAAAAATTAAAAAATAATAAAGTGGCTGACCTCTGTTACAGACGTTTGAAGAACGGAGGATACATCCCTTTATTTTTGTTTTAAAAAACGTCAAGTTGTACCATAGACCTCGATTTGTTCGGTTCAATTATTACGAAAATGTAGTAAAATTAATTATGTTATTTTAGCTTGCTTGCTAGCAACAAAAAAAAAGCACATATCTGTTGGGTAAAAAGCTTAGAACATTATAAACATTGTATGTGACATTTATTGTGTTGTTTCGTTTTGAATTTTAATTACCTTCTTCTACTCCTCCCGTCACTTTATTTCAATGTATTTTACCGTATGTTAATTAATTTTAGTGTAACCACACACACACACACACACACATTTTGTAACTGGTGTAGTTCATTCACTACGTTTTATGATTTTATGGTTTATAAACAGCAAAGAACGTTAGCTCTGAATAATTCAGGAACGTTATCGTGGTTGACATTATCTTGTATCACAGAAATTGTTATACTCGACATACATAATATGTCCGAGTTTATTAATTTCAATATAAAGTTTGTAACGCTACCTAATATTGACCGCTCTAATAATATTATGGTATAGGTGTTCTTAGAAACACCTAATTGGTCTATTTTCGACTGTCCGCCTGTTCGTCAGCCATCGATATAGCTCAAAAACAAGAATGGACTGAAATTTTGGTGACGTATTATAAAAATAAAAATTGAGTTAAAATTCTTTTAAGCTTTTATACACAACATGTAGAATATGGCAAAGGATATCAATCAAAGTTTAAAGTTACTAACACTAGAAGATACTAAAGGTAATTAAAAAAACAATTGTCATAAATATTCAAAGAGTCTTCTAGTTAATACATTTGCATATGTTTGGCAGCACAAAAGAAACGAAACAGATAAATTGCTGAAATTTTGGTATTCTAGGCTTATAAAGTGAGATTAAGTTCATAAATGAACAGCATAAATGGTCCTTTTGAAACATTTTTTTTGTAAACTTTTTAGATCTGACACAAGTTAAGCTAACATTTAGCTAATAAACACATATATAATTGGTACACATTATTTTTATATATGGTAAGATCGGGGGAGATGGCCATATTGGAGAGATGACTAGTCTATTTAATTTCGGAACCCAAAGATGGCAATATTCTAACCTTAGTTCACGTCTGATGACGTAGGCTACTTACAGTTCGTGTTTTGTCGGCCGAAGTGAACTAAGCTTAGATTATCGCCAACTTCCCTGGACTTACCCTATATGAATTTATAACTGAATGAACTAGATGCTGCAGTATTCTATGAATACTAATTATTAAAAACATATTGAGTATATAATCAATTAAGACAGTTACGTTTTTTACTATATTTAAATATCATTTTCTTTTAGGGATTTTATAGAACGAGTATTGTAGTTCAAATAATTATGTAAAAATATTTGTCTACAATACAAAAATGCATAAAATTATATAGTCAACTGCAGAAAAAGCGGTACACATTAAATATGGTGATATTTTATAAATAATACGTACCATCATATGATATAAGAAAATAATACCTTCGAGAATTTTCTTCGAGAATTAAAACTAGAATTATCTACGAAACGTATAAATTACCGTGTGACATAATTAAGTCAACCGATATTCTTATATAAACTAAGCTTTACTATATAGATGCAAGTACATTCAATACATTATTGTTATTGGTAAATCGATAGTAATTTACGATTGCTACTAAATTAATTAAAGTTTCAATAGTAAATTGAAATGTCTAAATTACATTATGTATTCGAAAGAACAGCCTACCTGACTAATACCATTGGTAAATACTCCATGTCGTAAGCAAATACATGCGACGTACAAAACAACCCACATTTTATATCGGGTATCTCTTTTCAAACCCACGAAAATTGTATTATGAATATTTATAAACTTCTATTTATGCATCAAAATGTTGTTCCAAGACCCGGTTGTATTAAATTTCTCTGATAATATAAAGAGGTTAATTTACTTATAAATAAATTAAAGACCATTTTGTTCGAGTTTTCCTATAGAATGAAAATTCTTTAAAAAAATATATTTTCCAATCAAAAACTCAATTATTAAAGCTGCTGTATTTTTGGATAGAAAACATAAAAACTGACTTGTAATTGAAGTTCTCTAAGTTTCGAAATTTTACAATAGTACTTATTAACTTCTCTGTCAACTGTGAGCAGACTTATTTTGTCATAAAAATAAAAATTTTGGAAGTAACAATATATAAAAATGTAAAATTTAAATCCCTTTCTTAAAAAAATTAAAGAATGAGATAGATTATCATATATAACGATAGTGCGTATGCCTAGTAGTTATAAGTTATATGTTTATAATATATATGCGAACTGCTATGCATTTTTTTATTTCAATGGTTTTTATTTTAAATTGTTTCAATTTCCTGTATTAAAAATTGTAATCTCGATGAAATTAGTATATAAGATCATTTATTATAAGATTAAGCCCAGGCTAATTGCTATAGTTTTTAAGCTGACTTGTATTATTATTATGATGTAAAGGAAGACTATATTTTATAGTCTCGATCTCCTCTTTTTGCGATGCTTCGCAGCTTTTTCATTAATATCAACTAAGAATTGCCAATATGTACGCTTCTTAATATAATATTTACAATATATGTCATAATATATTTTAAATTAAAATATTGAATAATCATTTTTAAGGTTTCATCATCTTTTTCGTTTTCCTTATCATTCTTTTCCCGTTTTTCTTGTATCAATTCATAAGCTGTCTTATTTTGCCTTGGTCACATTTATTATAAACATTCATCAAAGGCTATAAAAGGCTCAATGTGTTTGATTTTAAATCTTAAGTACGAGTCCTGTAGTCTTACGGAATTTTTAATATAATGGACTCTCTAACTATTCGAAATAATAATGTATCACAAATATAGATACATTCATTTTTGTTTACTCCACATAAACTGTGTTTATTATGTTTCAGTGTGTTTTGTAATTTTTTGTCATATATTTTTTTGCCAGTTCTATTATAAATAAATATTGTTATTATAAAATTTAATGGTAGGTTAACAATTATCATCAGCAATCTCTTTGTATTTTTTATTGTTGTGTTGTGTAATATTTCCACTATTGTTTGATCCGGTTACATTTGTTGTCTCATACTATCTACATTATCTTTATATTCATGGTATCTCACTTCTTTACCCTCTCGTTTATTTGTTGTATTTTTTTGTTCAACTCGTTCCACTTAGATGTTGTAATATTTATTATTTATTTAAGTGACCCTTCATATTTTGAAAGTTTTTTAATTATATTTGTATTATTTAAGTGTAAAATACTGTATTTTATGAATGGAATGTCACCAACACTGACAGTAATAATTACAATTTTTCAATTTTTTTTGTTATTTTTCATATTTATGTATGTATGTCTCCTATCTGTATGTAGTCTTCAATTGTTTTTCGGTTTGTCAGTTAAGTGTGTCAGTTTTGAAAGAATTGAATATAAATCATATTAAGGTTATTCGATTAGTGGGGAAAAATTGTATTTTTTTTCGGAAAATTTGAAATACAAAAATTTTATTCTTCGATTCATTTTGACTCTACCAAAGGTAACAAATAAACTGTGCTTGAAAATGTTTTTTATTTTTTATAAATTCAGCGCATAAAGTCACAAGTATTATGTAGAGATAAATGTAAAAGAGGCCCAAGGTGAGCTTAATTTGGTGGAAAGATGATTTATTTATCCTACAAAGAATCTTTAAAATATTTTTATTGAAAGTTTTGGTCTTAAATGATACAAATTTACAAATTTATTTCCTTTTGTGCTATCAAGGAGTGATTATTGGAAGTAATATTTAAAATCATTTGAAAAGCAAAATGGATAATAGGCTAACAGCCAGAATTTGTTTAATTATCTCAATATGCTTAAATATTAATTACTTATTACCATTGAGACTTTTTTTTTTAAATAAAATCGTAAAAAACCATAAAAAAAGCATTAAGAATCTCTATTACTGAAACTTTTTAAAAACATCTTAAAAACGTCCTTAAACTGTCCACAACATATGGTTATTATCAAAGAAAACTCTGGAATTTTTTACCCCAATTTCCCATATCGATTTTTTTTTGTATTTATAGATACGTATTTCTACTACAAAGTAGTCATCATCAGTATGAATTAGCTAGTCGTTATAATTCTCCGAAGAGGTGTAACTCGTTGATGATTCATTCACTTATTCTATAAAATTTGAAAATATATTGTATATAAATTATTTTCAATGGTACCAACAATGAATTAATATTTCTATCGATTTTCGTGAAAAGAATTGATATCTCTTTGTTACCTGTTTTGCCAGCACTCAAATGAATAATTAAAAGAAGATAAATTGATATTTATTTCGAGTACAATGAATTCAAAAAGTTACTTTTAGAAGACTTCTAAACACAACTAAATTTTTATAAAGAAAACTCATTTTTTAATGGAAAATTAAAGGCACAAATAAATATCAAATTATTACAAACGAAAAAAAAACATATATTTAATTAAATAATGACAAAAAACGAAATATATCCAGTAAAATAATAAATTCTATTTATTTATTTACAGATGGTGCAAAAGTTGCAGAATTCACAGTAAATACACGACCAGACTTACCAACATTTAAAACATCGAGCCAAGTATTTAAAGTAATTGAACATGAAACGGTTGTACTACCATGCGAAGTTACACATCCAGGTGAGCATGAAATTCAAATAACATTATTTATTTATTTGTTATATTTTTTTTTTTATATTTAAAAGCAAAAAAAAATATTTAGAACACGGAATTATTTGTCTGTACGTAAATTAGATTATTTATATTTTTTTATATTTAAAACCGTAGCTTAAAGTATGTAGATGATGAATGTGATCATCCATGATTAGTGAAGCCATAGTAAATTCAATAGCCTGGGTTATTATTACCTTTGAATTTATAAATACATCTCAAAATTTGTTTGTAGTCAAAATAAATTTAAAAAAACAGCTTAGAAGTTGCAATAATCTGGTGTTCTATTTGTGGTTTGTAGAATTTATAAAAACGCTTGTTGCTGAGTTCTCTTTTCCCAAGAAAATAATATTATATAAACTTTCAAAAATGGGAAAAAATTCGGAAAAATATTTATCAAAAAATAAATTAAGGAACAAATTATTTTGTATTTGGGGGCATTCAATAATTTATGTCAGCTGAAATTCATCTTTAGTCGATTCTCCGTCAGTACATGCCACAGACGAACACTTTTCTGAGTACCCCTCCCCTTGGTGTGACCTGATTCTACTTTGCTTCATTGCAAAATTAAAATTGCAGTTTCAAATTTTTTTTTTCTTAAATATTTCAGAAAATTGACCACAAAGTTATTATGAATGTTCAATGATTCAAATATTTTAGATTTTGACATTATACTTTTATAGTTTCCTCCATTCCTTGGCTCACAATTCAACGTGTCAAACTTGCAAAAACGGTGTTATAATTCTGAGCAAGAATACACTTTCAATAAGTTTTCAAGATTAGTAAGATGAGTATAAATAAAACCACATAAAATGAAATGTGGGCGTACATCGAAAATACAATTTAACAGTATCAATTCTTAAAACTTAAATATAAATTATAACTAACGGTTTTGAAAAATTGTTTTTTCGAATAATTAGAAAAATCAAGTTTTATAACAATTATTTTATTTTTTCCATTGTAATACAACAGTTCCCGGAACCAAAGATTAACATTTTGATGTCACATCATGATTATGTGTGTGTGTTTTGAAAGTATACAATCATGGATGGCATCCACATTTGAAGTCATCAAAATTCTAGGTTAACATATTTAGATTGCCATCATATGTGGATGCTCATCCGTGATGTTATACTTCTAAAACACAAGTAATATTATTTATATCATAGAAACACTGAAATGTATTTTAATATATTTAAGTCATAGCGGGTTTTTAGTTTTATTAATTAGTTTTTGCTTATATTTTTAATATTGTTATTTATATAGTTTTAAAATACATTGAAAAATGGATAATTTTTGTTATCAATAAACCAGCTTTGAGAAAATATATAATAGTGCTGAAGATATACTATACGTCATCTTGTCGTCTTCAGGAGACAATTCTAAAAATAAATTTAATGGGATCTAACAGATTACGGTACTTTATATTTTAAATGTATATATAAATTTTAAACAATAGATATAACAGTAGTAGAATGTGATGTATTTTGTCAACTTGTTGTACCTCATCATACTAAAAATATTTCAATAAATTGAATTGATTGAATATTTTAAATAATTGTTTCTTCTATTTTATAATCAAAAATTGATATATATATATATATATATATATATATATATATATATATATATATATATATATATATATATATATATATATATATATATATATATATATATATATATATATATATATATATATATATATATATATATATATATATATATATATATATATATATATAGATTCATATATACACCTAACAAATACATAAATATCGTTAATTAAAACTTCCATTAAATAACAAATGCATTATATATATTATACATGAGTCTATATACAACCTATTCGCAATACTGATACAAAAATAAGTGCAGCAGTTTTAAGAGAAATACAAGATGTACTACGCAAAAAATTATGAAAAAATATTCATTTCTAATTGTAATTATCCTACGTTGAAGACATTAAATCGTCCTCCAAACGTTAACAACATGTATATTATCAAATTGCATGAACCAAGTACCTCTTAAATCATCTTCAAGCTTAAACAGCGTGTGTATTATGAATTCAATTACCTATATTCGAAGTTTGAAAGATTTCTTAACTACTCTAACAGCAAAATAAAAAATATTTTTCAAACTCAATTAATTAACTCATATAAATTACGTTTAGTTCAATAAAAAACATTTATTTTAATGCAATGTAATATTGTATTTAATAAATATGGTGGGAGCGCAAATAAATATACACAACATATAGATAATGGATATAATATATTACTTAATTGCGTTTCCACCATTTGTTTATCGAGATTAATAAAATATACTTACAATGTTAATTTTAACAAATAATTTCAATTTTATGTTACTTAATAATCAAACATTCGTGGATAATATATCAGTAAATTCGTTACCGGATCACTTACTACTTACCAAATTTGTACCAAAAAATATAAATTTACTAATTATTGCAGCATTTCCAGAAGTTTGAGCTGAAATTGTCACGAAAATAAACAATTTACAAATACTTGTTTAAGCAAAATGTATTTTAATTTGAAAAAATTAGTCTTTTTTGTTTTTGAATTTTTCTCCTTTGTCATATGGCTTTAGAGTTGTATAAGATGACCATTTTACTCATTGGATCGCTTTGCACTTTCAAGATACTTAATAGGTTTCAAATACGATACGAATATTTCCACGCTCTATTTTTGTACTGATATAAATTTTGTTTATTCCTCCTTTGTATTTATTTTATCAATACTAAACCATATATATCAGATATCTAAACAGTAACCTCGGTTAGTTAATGTCTTAGCTTGCTTGATTGCGTTATATTTCGAAACAACCTATACAAATTGGTATGATCATTTGACGTAAAACACAAAATTGTATATTGAAAATACCAAGTTATATTACATATTACATTGTATGTAGGTAATATATACAACATATTGAATGAATATCTATGATAAATTGTTTGCCACAGAGTTATGAGGTCAATTCATCTCATATCGGTTTCATATTTCAATGTAACGTTTTAAATTCAATTTTAAAATTATTATTTTGGTATCGATATTGTGTATGTATTAAATAGAATTATATATCACGCTATAAATATTACTCTAACTTCAAATATGTATGCAATACAGATAAATTCACTGTGTTTCAAAATATTTCAGATTATTTAGTAGGCCCAATTATTCCAGATAATTTAATGAATGCTTTAAATAGCATTTATGATAATATTAGTTGACTTATAAATGCAATAATCCCATACTAATATCCGTATAAATCAATTCATGTGGTAAAATTGTGGCTAAAGTTAGTAAAAATTGTTAAGAAATATTAACAATGGATTTTTAATTATTAACTGGAAACAATTACAAGTAAAATAAATGAGAAATATGTTAAAATATTTTAGTAGTGTATAAATTGTTTTATTTTAAAGAAAAACTATTTCTAAAAACCTGGAATATGTAATAACAATTTTTTGACAATTGAAATAGATGCGTATAACGTTTTTAGTTTTGAATCATTCAAAATTATTTGATTAAGATTGTAATTTTTAGTTTCGTTTTAGATGTGGAAATTCTTTTATATGTCTCGTAATAAATTTTAAATGCGAATGTAGAGTTAACGTTTCTCGAGTTTTGTTTATATGTAATGTTCAAAAATAATTCTATATTTTTTGAGGAGAGAAAAAGAAGCTTGTAAAAGATAATGATGAGCTTGTAGGGATTATTCCAGAATTTGTGTATCTTTCTTAGCATCATTACTGAAAATATTTACTGTCAAAAAGACCAAATCGCTCACGTGCTCTTAATCAATAATAGTTAATTTTTTATTAAGTAGAATTTTTCGAAAGTTATATGTTTTTTGAAGTAGAAATTTATTCTTGGTAGATAAATACGTGTGAGAAATTTTAAAGGCAGACTTTGACGTTGAGAAATAAAGTGATTACGTTATAGAATTCTAGTTATTGTTGGCTATAGGATATTCTCAAAGTTTATGTTAAAATTAGATCAGATTTTAAATTGAATTCAATAATTTGTATGATGTTAATTAATGCCACCTATATACGTTAAACTATAGAACTAAAGATTTTATTTTATGTTTTTATTTATTTATTGTATTTATTTACTTATTTATTTTTTTTTATTGTTTCAACTACAGAAAAGCTATATTGTAAGCACCCTCCTTTAAGAAAAGCTGTGGATAACCGCTTTTAAGACTATAGTTCTGATATCAAAAATATCATTTGATCAATTATTAATCATTTAAAGTTTGAGTACTATAAGAGAATCAAATATTAAGTAATACGTATTCGCTTCTATTATTTATAAATATGATAGATATTATATATTTTTATAAAATGAATAATATTATAATGCGTGTATTATATATGTTGGTTTTAACTAACTATGTATTATCATATTTAAACTATTATTCTGTGTGATAAGGGTCTTAACATATATAATACAACATATGATATAATAATAATACAAAACAAAACACACCACAATATAATACAGACAGTACGCTAGTAGTAAATTATTAATTTGATTTTGATAATGTTTACAGGTTGTCCCCCTGCCTTTTGTTTAAATTCTAATGCGATGCGGAAAAAACCCTAAAAAGTTTTGTGTAAAATTAACACATCTTGGGTGTCTGCATAAACTTAATGCTGAGTATCTACACACAAAAAATTGTTGAATTTTTAACACAAATCAGTGTTAACTCAATTATAATTTGAAATTCAATACAAAGATAAGATAATTAATTTAATCCTGCGTTCTTCGATCGATCTTGTTTTCCATTGATCGTTAGTTTTAACTTTTTACAATAATTTTCAAACTATCTAATTTTCTTTTCCTAATCCTCACACAATTTTGGATATTGCGAATGAATCATTAGCGCACAAAAAGACTTTAATCTCTTTAATTTCTAGGCATAATAAAATAGTATTTATGTATTTTAAATTATCAAGCATGTAATTTTTATGTAGCGTAATTAGAATGGCAGATACTTGATAAATTTGCTTGTAACAATAAAAGTGCTAAATTTTGAAGTGGTATTAGTTTTGTTCGTTTGAACACAACAACTCGTATACATTTCGATTTTTTCCCTAATTTCCTATATCAAATTGTTTTGTATTTTTATAAATACGTATTTCGACTACAAAGTAGTCATCATCAGAATGAATTAGCTAATTGTAATAATTCTCTGAGGAGATGTTCCTCGTTGCTAATTTGGTGACGGTTTATGCGAGTAACATCTCCTCAGAGAATCATTACAACTAGCTAATTCATATTGATGATAATTACTTTGTAGTCGAAATACGTATTTATAAAATACAAAATAATTTGATTTAGGAAATTGGGGAAAAAATCGAAATTTATTCGAAAAATCCTAAAGTTCTCATTAATAATTAAATATATATATATATAATATATATATATATATATATATATATATATATATATATATATATATATATATATATATAACAAAAAAAAAAAACTCGAGTAAACAAATTTCAAGATTTCCACCATTTTTTCTGTTTTTTCTATTTTCAACAATTTTCTTGTACATTCAATAAATCAATGTAATCAATTAAATCCCCGCACTAATTCAAAAATATAAATGAATCCAGTGATTTTTATGGTAATTTTGATTAAATTTCTTTATTGAAGGCACACCATAAAATTACCTATTTCTGGCACTTGATACATGATAATATAAAAGTTATTTTTTCGTATTGCTTTGCCTGCGACATATCACGACAGCAGTTTATTTAATTTTCTGAAATACCTTAAAAGAACCTAATTTTGAGCATTTCTAAATCGAATTTTGATTCTTTCTGGAAGTAGAACAAAAAATATACAAAAACTAGACATAAATTTAACAGTTTATTTAGAAAATGAAATTTATTTAGCATACAATTTTAAAGACCACATTCAAATATCCTGGATTGGAAACATCATATTATTTATATGTACTAACTTAAAAATTTGTATATCATTCAATTATGCTTAATGAAACATTTTTCATTTATTAAAGTTTTG
Source organism: Chrysopa pallens (assembly GCA_020423425.1). NCBI lineage: Eukaryota > Metazoa > Arthropoda > Insecta > Neuroptera > Chrysopidae > Chrysopa > Chrysopa pallens. The sequence continues at coordinate 138,797,056 of CM035591.1, forward strand.
GGAAGTGTACCGTTTTTCCTCGGAGCCCGTAAAATCGATCGCATATAAAATCATCAAATTTTTAATGACTAGTTATTGAATGATGTTCCTACAACAACACCAAAAATCGGATATACGCCTATTTGAAAATTATGAACACAATTGAAGTAATTTTAAAGCATTTTCCTTGAATAAATTTCCATACACTAACCCTATCTAATACTTATTCAACTTTTTTGGAACTATCTAAAAATTCGTATATATCCGTATATATTATGGTTAGAATAACAACGTTTTCCTCAATGAAAATTCATTTATAAAAATTCATATTTTCCAATCTATTTTATAAACAAAAATAATGATTGAACATTAAAAGATATTCAACGTTGAAGACCACAACAGTTCCATTCTGTACCTACGTTCAGGTTGTAAAACAATGATATTAAAATTAAATTTGATATGTTAGGAGTTGTTTGAAACAACTTAAAATTTCATTACACACACAGAGAGATAGATAGTAAAGAATATTTTATGTTGTTTGGAAAAGTAAACATTTATTTTAGAATATAACAATCATCAAATTGCAATCATTTATTTACTTATTGGGAATTAATTCATAATTCATTGTGAAAGCACCACCATATGTTTGTTTGAAAACGATCAATTGTCCTTCATTATTCATACTCTAATAATATAATGTTTGCTTACTTACTTATTGTGATATTTTAAAAGCTATTTAACCATAAAAAAAAGCTTTTAAATTACTTTCTTGATAAATTTGATCATTTTGTCTTTGTGATTGATCATTATCGGTTTATTAAATCAATGAAAAAAGTATTGTGAAATTAAATTAAAAACAAGTAAAGATAACAACTAATAGAGTAACTTGTTTAGATACTCGACATATGATTTATTATTACCTAATAAATCAAATATTTTAAGAAAGAATGTTACAATCAAAAGTTGTTTGATTGGGAAAGCATAATAACATTCTCTCTTAGACAAACATAAATATATCTGTCACGCTTCTCCAATGCTACCTGTTATGTGATTTATAATTGTAATTATCTCACGCTGATTACATTAAATCATCTTTCAAACTTTTGCAGCGTGTATATTATCAATTTAATTACCTTTGTTCAAACTTAGAAAAACTTGCTTGCATGACCCTGCTTTAAAAATCGTCATCAAACTTTAACAGCGTGTGTATTATGAATTCAATTACCATTATTCAAAGTTTGAAAGATAACTTAACATTTTACTTGCATGACCTAACTACTCTAACAGCAAAAAAAATACTTTTCAAACTCAAATAATTAACTCATATAAATTACGTTTAGTTCAATAAAAAAAAATTTATTTTTATGCAATGTAATATTTTATTTAATAAATATGGTGGGAGCGCAAATAAATATACACAACATATAGATAATGGATATAATATATTACTTAATTGCGTTTCCACCATTTGTTTATCGTGATTATTAAAATATTCTTGCAATGTTAATTTTAACAAATAATTTCAATTTTATGTTACTTAATAATCAAACATTCGAAGATATTATGTCAGTAAATTCGTTATTGGATCACTTAATACCAAACTTTTTCCCAAAATATTTTTAATGTGTCAAAATAATACTGTTACAAAATGTAGATTTCAATACAATTATGAAAATATTTTGAATTAAGAATATCCAATTTTAGCCTAAAATTGAAAATAGTTGATTTTTGTTTTGCTTAATATCCTATAAAATACATTATCGATCTTCTATACCTACTGCAGAAGTAATGAAAGGCAATAATTTTCAATAATCGGTCAATAATTATATAATGATTTTCAGTATTTTTAATCTTTGAATACCTTTTGTATTTACGTTTTTTAAAACATAATTCATATCGTTCAACCAATATAAATTATATGTATATCACAAACTTATTGCAAGTTAAACTAAGTGGCTTATGTATGATTTATAAATATGGTTGATATAATCATTAACAATATCTCACGGTAAAATTTATAGATATTTAAAAACTAGTATAATGGGTAGAAGTATACATCTAGCCAGCAAACATGCAAATCAGAAAGATTTCATGACGAAATTTTTATTAAGCCCGCGCTATTCTCAGTCTAAATTATGAAGTCATAATGATTTCTTTTCATAATTAAGATCTCTTTAAGCAGTGTATTTTCTGACTTCGCAAGAAAATTGTGAATGCTCTATGAAGTGTGTTTTCTAATTTTTGTGGGAGGTCACAATTTTGAACTCTGTAAGAATTCATTTTTATGATTTCCAATAATCGGCAATACAAGCTTTTGGAAAAATGACAACTTTTAGATGTATTTTTATCGAGTTCTATACGAGGTCAGAAATATGAGGTCTTTTTTAGAACTCGAATAGGTTTAATGTTTGTGATGTGCATTTCACTCAAGTTATATTTTGTTTTCGAATAATAGCCTAAAATTTTACTAGTTTTATTTATTTATTTATTTTTATTTTTTTAATTAATTTGTAGGATTATCAAAGCAAGATGAAGATTAATGCAATATACTAACGGATTAGGTTTTCCACAAATTCATCTAACGACTTGGTTAAAATATATTTTTGGGATTCTGTTTAAGTTCCCAAATTTTCCTAGATATTCAAAATCATTTAAAAAAATGAATGTTTATCAATTCTTGTAAAAAAATATCTAGTGAGATTATTTTTAAATTTATTTAAAAAAATATTTATTTTATTTTTTTTTCTGTAGTTTTTGTTTTAGTAGTTAAAAAATTCTTAAATTCGACATCTTAATGTCTTCTTAAAGGATTCATTTTAAAAATCATTATTTCGTCCATGAATAAATAATAATTCTTTAGGTATTTTTTCAGAAGTCATATTTCTATATATCTGCTATGCCTGCTCTACGGACTGATTCAAACTAGTAACGGGTCAATCAGGAGTAGAAGTATGCATCAAGAATTGGACAGGGAATTTTTTTCTTTAAAATGGATAATTCAGGGTATTAATTAGCTGACTTTTTTTGTTTTTTAAAAGAGAAAAAAATTTTGATTCAAAAAAGCTATTTGACGAGGTTTTGAAAAACCTATTTAAAAGATTTTCTTTATGTACTAAATTTATGTAAAGTGTTTATATATTATCTAACCGAAGAGATACATTCAGTACCACTAGTGCATATATATAAAACATCACTCGACAAATTATTTCTCTAAGCATATATTATTTTTGATTGACAGACGAGAAAATAATAAAACAACATTTTAATAATAAAAAAATAAGCACAAAATTGTTTTCAAAAGATATTATATGTACAACAAAATTTAAATTTCATTTTTAAAATTGAAATTTGTTACGTAATTTATATATTTATATATGTATATACAGAATGGCACATAGCTATTGGGTTGATATAATAACTTTTAAAATTACAAACGGGCAAATAATTTTATGTAGTTTTCATACTCAAAAAGTTTTATTCAGTTCCAAGTAGACAACTTCATTTATATAATAATAATAATTAATCTATAACATAGGCCCACATATGTTAATAATTCTTAGTCCTTATTTATTTAAACTGAAATTCGTTTTATACAAGACAATTAATTTTAAAATGAGGATGGAGTTACTACGTTCTTATCTTAGTGATGGCAGTGTGATCAATAAACCGCCCTGTTAATTATAATTGATCACATTGCCGCCGCCTGAAATCTAACAACTGCCTGAAAAACAAAAAGTGATTATAATCGTGGAATTGTTTTGAGCACCTAGGTAAAGGTGCCTAGGCAATTTGATATTGAGTCTTTAGATCAGGAGTCGCATTTATTGAAACTTAATAATACACTATGTATGTTTTGTTTCCTTAATATCGCTTACTCGGGCAAAATTTGTATATTCCGTTGAAGTTCATTCGCTTCTTTTCTTAACGCATAGTATACATATTCATGTAGGAGTATGCATATGTAAAATTTTGATGCTCATCATTAATTTATTTTCTATGCTCATTTTAGGGATACTCGAGTATAATCTTAAATTATGTTTTTTAATTATTGATACTATTTACTTAATAAAATCTGGAAAACAAGAAGCTTTGACTGTTCTAATACTGGAATGCTATAAACTTTATGAAAGCTTATAGAACTATTAATTGGTTAAGTTGCAAAGTTTTAAAAATGTTCAAAAAACGTGAAATATTTTTAGTGCATAGTTTGTGACAAAGAGAGATACTGCGACTTTCTTAATTTTTAGATACAAATTGACAACGTGTTTTTAAAAAATGAAACATTTTTGTGCCTGACTTTGTTTTAAAAAACATAAAAATCACAATTACTATAGAGTTGTTGATTGATACGAAATTTGGTTTAATTTACATCAACATGTGAAACTTTACTTGATAAAGAAGTTATCAAAAATTATATATCTACCGCAATCTCAGTTGACGTCTTAAGCTCATATTTCCCACTTATAGTAAGGAAATTTGAGTGTCTTTATGTTGCTTATTTTTTTAAATTTTAAAAATAATTTCACATCGCTGTTCGTGAAGTAAATACGCAACAATTGAAGAAAAAAAATAAATTTAAAAAATGGTATGCAACTAGTCCATTTGTATTTGTACAGTTCTAAGGTGACATCCAATACTTACACCAATAGAAAACATATGCCGATAGCATCGTGCGGATAGAATCAATCGAAACCACCGATTGCCGCTGTGTTTGTGTCGGTGAATAAATAAACAAAGGGAAGCCAAAGAGTATGATTAATACATCAATATGAGTTAGATGTGTATATAAATTTGTGTATTGTATGTGTAAAGTTTATGTATATATAATAGATATAAAGTAAGTGAATAAATTTAAATATCATATAAAATGCCGTATGCGACATGAATACAAATTTCAATATTTTTGTATAATGTATTTTGTATATACATTTATAAATAATAGACCAGGATCGGGAATTTTTGAAACTAAAAAAAATTATAATAAGATGAAATTTATGTTCATAATACACTGCAATTTTTTTGATTTAAAATATTTATTGTTTTGTTTTATACTTTACTTTGATTAAATATCGAAAAAGCACCCAAATTTTCAATCGAAATATTTTGAGGTTATGTGAAAAAATTGTTAAATCAAAAATTACAACTTTGCCATTTAACTCTTTTCCATAGGACTTGTAGTTTTGTCGGAAATCGAGATAAACCGTGTTTTACCCTTATACACCCACTTCCCGATCTCAGTTATATTCTCTATTATATTCTCTTCTCTTTTCAATGCGTTTCTTCCTAGTATAAGTTTTTTTCACTTTTAACCATTTTTAAAGGCTTGTATCCTGGTCTAAATACACTAAGTTGTTTTTTACGAAGGTGACATATTTAAATTTTATACACTTATCAATACATATAGACGTAAGTATTTGGGTAAAGAAGTGGTGAAGATACAACGTATCGTTTGTTTGATACATTCAAATAAAAATTTGTGTATGCCGGTTTCATATATATCATGTGTGTCAAAAGTCATATATAAAATAAAATTCATTCATTTCGATTAATATAATTTACATTTATATTTTGACCATTATTATGAAATTTTATCCTATGGGCATCGTGTATTCAATAAACAATAACAAAATTTAATGAATAATTATTTATATTTGCATTTATAATTAATTACTAATGCAATTTCTTGGATTATTTTTACAATTTCTAATCGATCAAAATTATTTGTTATAATTAAATTTCATTTATTGTAATTATTCAATAATTGGTTGTTCGTCATTTGCTATACAATTTAAATAAAAGAATATTATTCTGAATATTTTATTGCACATTTTAGCTAATCGTGTCACATCAGTCGATTAAAAAGTAATTGCCAAATACTGTACACGATACATAGAATAAATATTGTAAATGAAAAAAATAATCATTATAATATCCATTTAAAGCTTGAAGGTGTAGTTTTTGAAGTATGGCCCAAAATCAAAAATATTTTATCATATTATTAGTTACTCAATCTTTGAGTGAAATTTGGAAGTCAACACGCCAATATTGCCTTACAAAACAGGTTGAAAAAGTTTTTTTTTTTTAATTTATTATTATTATTATTATTTATTTATTTTTTTTAAATAATTATTATTGATAACTCTAGGGTTTTTCGAATAAATTTCGATTTTTTGCCCCAATTTCCTAGATCAAATTATTTTGTATTTTATAAATATGTATTTCGACTACAAAGAAGTCATTATCAGTATGAATTTAAGCTAGTTGTAATGATTCTCTGAGGAGATGTTACTCGTTGCTAATTTGGTGACGGTTTTATCTTCTTATTAGTATTGCATAAATAAAAACGTAAAAACATTAGTTTTCATCGCGATTTCATTCGTGTGTAAGTCAGTTATAATCGAAACATCCATATTTCTTAGGTGTATATAAGGTAAGAAATTTAAAAGTAAGCTATAACAGTTAGAAAAAAATACTCGTTTATTTATTTAAACGGTGAGTGCAATTTGACTATAGGATGAGTTCACATGCTTTCACTTTACGTAAAATTACCATCAAGAATAGTAGTAAACTCTTATAGTCGGTCAAAAAATATAAATATTATTATTATGACTGATTTTCAGAAGCAAACTAATTGTTAAATCAAACAATTTCTTTCTTCAATAAAATTTGTAGCAAACATTTTTGGCAAAGCCTTATAAATATTTGGTAAAAAACAAAATACAAGAAATTATCGAAAGGTTGTTTTACACTCGATTTCAACGGATTAAATGTAACAGGCTAAAATTGTCATTAATTTATATTTTGAGGATACAATAAGTCCAAATATGACGCGAGAGTACCCGAGAAATGCTCTACGGAATCCATATTATGGTATTCAGTGAATGTTAAATAAAATTGGGTCGTTTTCTTGTAATTATGTTAATCATTCAAATCGATCGCTTGCCAAATACTTAAGAAGTTATATACTGTTAGAATTTTTTTTAAATTTAAGAATACTTACAGAAAATTTTATATCGTTTAGGTGAATATTTTCGAAGTTACACGCAAATTTGTAAAGGCATTTCAGAGTGCTTAAAAGTACTTTTGGAAGTAACATTATTTAAGCGAAATCTGTTTGGTTTTTTAATTTCAAAGGATCCAGTTCAGAGATATAGTGGTCACCGCTTAACGTCTTTTTTGAGAGGAGCTCCTGGAGATCAGTTATAGCTCCTTTCCAAATAAATATTTTTACTAATACTTATACTTAAAATACAGTTCAAACACACCATAATATGTGTACAAATTTTTAAATCAATAAATTTAAAACTTTTCTCAGAAAAAATTCTAGGAAATTCGGATTTTCTAACTGTATATAACCCCTTAAATTTTGATTATTAAGACATTTAAGACATTACAAAATCAGAAATACAGTCATTCTACTTACATTATTTTATTTCTACGCACATAACACTATTGAATAAAAATTCATCGAACATTCATTCATTCAGCATCACACCACCACCACACAAGGGTATTTCATATTAACTTTTTACATTTGATTTCATTCAAATCTAATCTATATTATTAGTTGTGTTGAACTAAGCCTATGTGGATCAGTCATTATAAGTTCTTTAATACTAACAATCTATACAGAGGAGAACGCTCTGATTCGTGTGACTCGGATTGAATATTTTAGTGTTTGGTAATGGTGTAGAAAGAGTATTCGACTTTCTATATAACACACACATCTTCTTCTAGATACGTGGTGATATTCCCACATAGATAAAGGATATTAGAGGGTATATAACGAAGATTTAAACCATCTTCTTTATTTTCTTCTGTGTGTGTGTTTGCATGAAATGTGCGGTTTGAGGTAACTAAACTCTTAACTCTCATGTAGTGCGATATTATGGGTAAATATTTTGTTCGCTTTACGATTAAGTTTCAATAGTTTAGGAGAGTTGACAACGAATTTAAAGAATGTGATCTGGAATTCTGCACAGTAAAAAGTCTAAAATCAATACAATTTAAGTGATAAAAACGGTCCACAAAATTAATGTTGACTATCTACACACCTAAAATATATTGAATTTTTATCACAAAATCAGTGTCAGGTCGATTGTTATTTAAGTTTCAATACAAAAGTGGGATAATTAATTTAAAAAAAATGTTAATTGCTTAGGAATATTATTTATTTAAATATCAGTCAAGTGCCAAAAGTGTTCAATAAAAGCAGATATTTGAAAATTTATAAAAAGTGAGGTTAGTTCACCATTTTATAGTATTACACTTTTATAATGTTAAATATCAAATAACAAAATAAAAAGGACAAATTTAAGCAATTTAAAATTTTGTGCTTTAGCATCTATAAAATTCAGGAATCAAACTCCCAAAATAATTTCAGTTTTAAAGTATGGCGTAGCCTATTTTAATTTATAATAGGAAATGTGGAATACATAGGGGACATAAATATGCTAGACATCTATGTATTAATGATCTAGGATGATTAAGGATTGGGCAGGCTAAGATGATATGGCCACATAATTACGGCCTGAGGCATAAATAGACGCTTATGGCACAGCACGAAGCCACATGACACGGGTGACATGACGCGAACGCGAACACATATTGCCACGCAGATATTTCGTCCAGCATACACGTGTTTTTGTTCATTTAAATAAGTGGAATATCATGAAAGTTCTGGAGAAATCTAGGGTCTATAAAAATGATTATCTACAGTAGATTATTTCTATAATGGAACTATTTTGGTCAATGAGTATGTAATCAAGCCAAGAATTACTAAATTAATATTCTTTCTTAGTATAAATCAAAAGCTTTTTCTTTCAAAATACATTCTTTATTATTACGAAATTATTATACGTGGTGAAATTTCCACGAATAAACTTTTCCCAATTTACTGCAAAACGAACAATTCTTATATTTTGCTATACTTATACCGCTTCACTAATATAAATATATATTATACTTTTGTATACACCACAAAAGCTCTCTTACACACACACAAAGTTTTCAAAGTAACTATTGATACCAAAGATGGCTTATGTTGATTTAATGATCCACGAAATAAATATATTATACTTACGAAATCTGTGTGTGCTTGTGTTTGTGTTATGTAGATGTGTTTGTTAGATAGGGTGTCTGTTACTATATCATTTAAATATAAGATTTTATTCAAACAAAATAATAAACAGGTTAAACTAATCATTTTAACCTTTATATTCAAGGGGATGAAATGTGTGAATACTTACAGTTATAAAGGAATGCGTATAAACTGTTGAATTAAATCCCAAATCAAATAATAAATAAGAAATTTTCCTACCATTGATTTGTGGTTAATCATAATAGAGATATAAAAAACAACTATTATACTCGTCTAAGTGTTTACTTGGCGGATATTTTTTTGTCTCCATTTGAAGATAATATGTTAAATTCATCGGAAGCAAAACAATGCATCAAATGTTGGTTCCGATATGAAGATGATATATTTATTTGCTTTGATAGTTTTCACCTTCAATTAGATATTTTTGTTGATTATATTAACTGTGTGGACAAAAAAGTTCAATTAATATTTCAGATACAAAAATATGATGATATTTCTCTCTTAAAATCACTAAAACATCCAACAAACTACAGTTTGACGTTTATAAGAAACCATCTTCTACCGATATTACTGACATTAAACTTTCAATACGATCCGAAGATTAATATTACGTATAAACTTCAAGCCATGTCTCAAAAACTAGTCATCCAATCGTTAAAAAATGTTATTGTTTGTTTCCTAAAGCCATTTCTTTAGAAAATTACAAAATATCAATTACAATTTTCTAGATTTTTTGGCGATTTTTAAGGTTTTTCACTGAAAACAAAATCGTATCATCAGTGCTGATGACTACTGTGTAGTCGAATTACGTATTTATAAAAATACAACATAATTTAATCTAGGGAATTGGGGCAAAAAATCGAAATTTATTCGAAAAATCCTAGAGTTCTCATTAATAATTATATATAAAAAAAAAGTGATTCTTAATGTTTTAAAACAAAAATCAGGAATATTTGTACATTTGTAAATCAATCCCCCTCTCCAAACAAATGGAACGTATACCACAAAATTGCCTGCTTTTCAAAGAATACCAAAACTCGCAAAGCTATATCTTTTTTGCAGAGATAATTTCACGTTTTTGAAAAAAATTGAATTAAAAAACATTACACAATACCTCCACAGTTTATCCAGAATGACCATTACTCTGAATCGTAGATAGTTCGTAGACTATCTGTATCTTATATAAATACTCTAAATATGCGAAACTCACAAATGGCTAATAAATGCAGATATTTTTACAGTGGCGTTTTCACACCATTAAACAAATGCTATTAACCTATAGTCATAAAAATATTACACAACCAATCACCTATTTATTACTCCTACCTACATATTGATTGATGGTGTTTTGTTAAATCTATCAGTATCATAAAACTGCAACCATATATCTTCCAATTGCTTTGCACTTTCAACCAATATCTATTTGTTATATAAGTAGTTTATAAATATATTCTTATTTTCTGTGGAAATGGTGTGATAACTACTATATTAAAAGCTCGTGGACAGTTTCAGTTTAGTTTTTGTGAGGCTGAAATATTTTTCGGTGATAAATTATTGTAAGATGACAACAGAAATCACGTTCTGGCAGGAATCAAACTTGCGCATACAGATAGATACTTGGAAAGTATAAATTTCGCGTACACCAACAGACATGTGTGCAAACAGTCACTAAATTAGCAACGAATAACATCTCCTCAGAGAATCATTACTAGCTAATTCTGACTGCTTTGTAGTCGAAATACGTATTTATAAAAATACAAAATAGTTTCTAGGAAATTGGGCCAAAAAATCGAAATTTACACTTTTTTATAGTTGACATTTTGACATACTGCTAGTAACATGAGATTAGTGATAAATTCTATTTTGAATTTCAAATTTATTGATTTTGGTTTGAACTGGAAATGATGCTAATGGCATTTGTCACATACATACAAATGAGAAACTCAAAAAAAAGTTACCCCCTTTTTTAACATCACTTTAGGGGTAGAATTAGCTAAATTCAAAGTTTCACGTTTTTTTAGAATCATTTATAGATTTACTCAAGTGCGTCACAATTAGAAATGAGAGATACCTTACCCCGTGTTGAGTACCTCTACCAAATCAAAGATCTCTATATGGTACCAAACTATGTAATGGGTAAAGGGAAGTCGAACAGATTGTAAAAACCAAAAAATCTATATTTAGAATGAATCGAGCGTGTCATATTAAGATATGGTAGGTTGATTACGTGCAGAAAAGTGTAAATTTCACTAATATGACGGTTTGAGCGTGACGCAAGAGAATGAGAGAGCCACAAAGGAGAAAAAACTACTCGCCACCTGCTTTACGGTCAAATCCTCAGATATCTTAATTTGATATCTTAATTTGACGCACTCAATAAAATCCTGTCTATTTTATCGTTTTAATATTCTAATCGGCTACCTTATTGGAACCATATAGAGAGCTAATATTTGGTAGAGGTACTCAACGAGGTGGTAAGGTATTTCCCATATCTTAATTTGACGTGCTCGAGTAAATCCAAAAAGCATCGCTTAGGTGGTTTTTCAACCATCGTTTTTCCTCTAAACTTAAAAATTTAACAAGAAAGTATTATTTTGAAAAAGAAATGGTATTTATAAATAATGACTTTAGATGCACAATTCATAAGACTACACTCATAATGAAATATAAATTTTCGTACTAGAATAGACACCATTTAAACAGCAAAGATTTGGTGGAGATATTCAACTAGATATCTCTATTATCTGAACGTGATACAATAAATCCAAAATTCCCTGCTTAGGCTTCCCAACCATCATGACACATTCTCTCCAAACTTTAAAATTTAATAAGAAAGTATATTATTTTGAAAAAGAAATGGTGTATATAAATAATGACATAAGAGACCCAATTCAAAAGAACTAGACTCTAGATCAAATACAAATCTCAAGTGACAAGAAAAAGAAACTTGTTTGCATGAACTACAGCTACCATCATTTCATTCTGTAATTCCAATTTAGTGAATGTATTGTGGAATGACTTTTGAGACATGATTATTATTCTTCTCAACGATATTCATTGTTTTGAAAAGTTTTTTAACCTAATCCTACATGGTTTATATAAACTAGCTAACTATATAAACAACATTATGTTCATGATTCGATTGTTTTCCATTTATTGTATGGCTTTATCTAAAATCTTTGGATCTATGTTTTTTTCATTCCGTGTACATAAAAAAAAAAATTATTCATAGAATTGATAATCGTTTTTTTTTTTTAGTGTTTTATGAAATACTTTTTTCGATATATAATCTTTAAAAGAATTAAATTATTGAAAAAAAAGACAAAAATATTAAAGACAATGTCTAAAGAAGTATAAGTTTTTTTATCATTCAATATTTCGCAAATAACTTTAATAGAAAATTATCCAAATGTTCTGTAATTTATAATACACAATTTTTTGATGAAAATAGAGGACTTGAAAATCATATACAGTTCTTTTCGATAAAAGGTTTTTAAACATAAAATAAATTTTGATAACAATTAAGAAATGATTTTTTACTCAAGATTCCCGTTTTCATGTTAATATTGGGTTTGATAATTACGATTTTTTTTAGATTTGTATGAATTAGTTTTATTTGATATAAAATCTTAAAATGAATTTAACTTTGAGTGGAATAATAATTAAAGAAAAAGGCAAATATATTAAAGACAATCCCTAAATAATTGTACGTTTGTTTATCATTCAATATCTCACAAATAACTAGCCCCCCCCCCGTTTTCATGGTAATATAATGTACATGGAAATTTTCCTTAAATTAGATAGTGATTTTTAAACTTATCGAAAATTGAAACTTATATCACGTGCAATGCATTACATATTGTTTCTCGTTTTTGGTCTTTACATAATCATATAGTGTTTCAAAACTGATTTCATTAACACGTTTTAGTCTGTATTTTTATTATTCACTAGAATCCCCTGCTAAATCCCATTATCAGTTACCCATAATAAGGTAAAAGTAATAAATTATGAATTTATTTTAGCCTGCTTTTCTATTCAAAATCCTTAAAAACCATGAAAATATCTAGAAAAAAAAAAGATGTTTGAGAAGTGCAGAACTATTCACATTGTTAGAAAAATTACTTCTATAATTCATACAGAATTATCGTTCATATTTTTAAACCTCAGATTCAGTTATAAAAAGCTCTAGAAATGGCGAAAGTCTTACATATTAGAAAATATAGGAAAATACGTATAGAAAATAAAGATATTGATTCGAAGAAAATAAGCCAAAAAATTGAAAAAATTAAAATATTTATTAGGATTGGTTAAAACTTTTGATTTATTTAAGTAACTTTTCTCGAAGCTTAAATATCGAACTATGTAATCACAATACAATATTTAAAAAAAAAAATTATTTAAAAACGTACAGTTCTGCCAAAAGTGTTATATATTACACAAAATAAATTAAGAGTACTCCAAATCTACAGGTAACTTCTTGTTTTGTTCTATAAATATATCTTTAATGATAAATAATAGGAGAAAGTTATCTAAAAAAGCTCATTCTATTTTCAAATTTAAGACTTGATTCCATTTCAAATATGATAGACAATGTCAATATTTATTTACTTGAGCTTCTTCAATCATTAATTTTGAGAGTCTATGTGCTTGCCATCTAAGATAGTAACTGTTATCATTCAAATCTTTCTGTGGTTACGAAATACTACTTCATCAATCAAGGACATATAAGTCTGTGGATGCTATATGGTTTAGCATTGGGTATTTCTCAAAATTTATCAAGAAATTTCAATAAATATTTGTATTTTCAATTAAAAATAATTACTTAGTCAATTTCTTTGATCATTCTTACAATTTTTAAGCCAAAACCTGTAATTTTTTTCTACCTATTCAATAATTTTTGTTTGATATTTATTTTACAATTTATATGCAAACAATTGAGTAAATATTTATATTTTCTAGAATATGCATCAAGCAATTATGAAGCCCCTTCCAGGTATACTATGCACGGTACGGATAGTCAACCTTGACAACGTTCCTATGTTTGTCTTTTCTATGCACGTACATCGAAAAAGATATAAGCATAAGTTTATATATATATATATATATATATATATATATATATATATATATATATATATATATATATATATATATATATATATATATATATATATATATATATATATATATAGTTTCACCAATGTTTGATAAAATATTTTTCCACATACAGTTTTCTCTTTTGTCTTTCACTCTTCTTTTTTGCGATGTGTATGTTGTATAAAGTATGTAATATGTAATCATATATTATGGTTTTAGTCGTTTCAAATAATAAATAAAACCTGAGATATTATTATTAAAAGGATATATTATTATTATTATTATATTTTTTTCTAGTTAGAACCACTTATTTTATGTATAAAATAGGAATGACAGGTTTATGTAAGGCTCAAACACCGATAACATACTCGTTACATTAAAACACTTGAGCTCGGAGAAAGCTTCAAGTTGTAATAATATTGATTTCTCAATAAAATTTTTAAATGCATAGGTTTTTATAATCGACAGACAAAATATTTAAAGTATATTATAGAGAATCTTCGTTCATAGAAACACCTTATTTCCGGTTGTCCGTCCGTCTATCGTTACGAGAACTCAAAAACAAAAAAGAGATAACGAGCTGAAATTTCGGGCCACTTTGTTCAATGGATCCTTGACATTGATCCTTGATCCTTGAAGATAAATTTTAATACAAAAAAAAAATCAAATGTTAGGATTCGCCACAATTTTTGCTAAAATTTGGCTCATTATCACATATTAGTACTTAAAATACATATTATTATACAAGTATATATAACTGTATAGACTGTATATTTATAGTATATTATGAATGCTAATTAAAAATAGTCTAAGCAATGATGTTCAATCATATGTTGAGTATCTGAACAATTAACTCTGTTAATTGTTATCTTTACTTGTTTTATTATAATTCCATTTTTATTAATCTTTTATAGTTTTTTAATATTTATAAATATCTTTAAAAAAATTCCCATTTCTCCAAATTGTTCTCATTTCTCATGAACTGGGAGAAAATTTTATTTTAACTACAATAAATTATTTTTCCAAAAATTCAACAATATTCTCAGAAATCGGTAATGAAATATTTCGGTCTTTGCTCATAGAATAAATAAATTCATATATTCGATATTTTCATAAATTTTATTATTATACTTTAAAAATATAATATTTAATAATTTCTTCTCTTTATGAATGTAAATAATAACTTTATTAAATTCATGTTATATCCACTGATAATACAATCAAAACTTTGTAAGAAAAAAATATAACCGCTGAATAAACTGAAAAGCAAAATATAATCAACCATTTTTATTTACCTTTAATAATTAAGTTCTTAAACTTATTTAAGTATTCCTATGTCATTCTGATTTGGCGGCCACGCTTAACATCACGCCTTATGTGTATTAACTTGAAGTAATTGAGGTCAAATAAAAAGGTTTGTTATTTTTTGCTATTCAGTTTTATTAGTGTATGAACTTGAAGTAATTGAGGTCAAATAAAAAGGTTTGTTATTTTTTGCTATTCAGTTTTTTCGGCGGTTTAATTTTTTTGTTAAATTCTACTAATTACCAAATGCTTAATTTTTTTTTTTTTAAATACAACTCTTCAATAAAATCTGTAAGTGAACAATAAATATTTATTTTTCCACCCTTAGGGTAAGCATTTTTTTTTTTTTTTTTGAAATTTATATTGAACCAAGTTCGATTTTTCCCCAATAAATAAAGAGTTATCAAAACTAGACTACCCAGTAGAATGTTTTGCATGGTCATACATAAAAAAAAAATATCAAACGTATCTGCTTGAGAACCTTGTTTTTACGTCGGTTAAATAAAATATATATGTATGGGTACCGTGCATTTAATTATTTTCTGTCATTGCTAGGGTTACGAAATACAACTCATTCAAATGATATATAAGTCTTTGAATGGTGTATGATTTAGTTAGGATATTTCTCAAAATGTATTCAATAATTTCAAGGAATTATTATTTATATTAGCAATTAAAAATAATTGCTGATTCAATTTTTTGCTGACTCGATCATTCATTCAATCTTCATCTCAATATCAACAGTTAAAGGTCATATTTTGTTATTATTCAATATATTTATTTTTTCTAAAATTTATATAGCCGTAGTTTATATAAATCTTAGTGGAATACATATTTGGAGAGAGTTTTCAATATTTAAAAATTACACCAATTTATCTTTGTAAAATTTCTACTTAACTCATTGGCTAGTTTCCATAATAGAAGTCCGGGAACTATCGTGGTGTGCTAAGTACTGAATCTAAAATTTATCCATAATTTCATATTGCTTTTTGATTAGAACGAAAAAATAATAATAAAATTATTTATTTTTTTTAAATTGGTTTCGAAAGCTTAATTTTCTACGACCATGTGTCGAGTTTATAAATAAAAGTATCTTCTAAGGTAGTGGAAAACCGGGGATAATTGACGGCAGATACTTTTACTCCACGCATCGAAACCATTCTTTTGAAGTGGAAGCGGAACTTGCATGCGGAAAAAGTTGGACAACATCAAGTGGTCGTTTAAGATTGATAGAAATACTATGCACATCACAAAAATTGGTCTCTTATCTGGACCATACGATTTTTAATCTACCGATTTCAATTACCAACAATTTTTCATGTATCAACGTGATAAGACGCGAGTGACATAACGCGATCGCTCCACACTCTTCATGTTGGGGAACGCATATTGCCACGCAGCTCTCTGGCCCAGTATAAGATGTTTAACGGTTGGTATTAATGGTTTACATCCCTGCAAAATGTACCTTTTTATGATAAATATTTTATATAAATAACATTTCTGAATTATTGATAATTTTAAAATATCTTTATTAATCAAAAACATTAAGTTATGATATCTTTGAATACCAGGTTAGTTACCTTAAATATAAAAATTAATTGCACGATTAGTAAACTGTGACTAGTGAAATGTGTGACGCGTGGAGCGACAAACTATGTCTCGGGTACAGTTCCATACGTAGTATCGTGTCGTCAATTTGCGCTGACCCATTAATTTCTGTATGTTACAAAAAATCGCGAGGTGCCACACACATCGCAATATACGCCAAGCCTTACTTATGCTTAATTATGTATGCTACGCAATTTTACAACAATCTGTACTAAATAAGTAATAATAATATTATAAAACCATGAAGTAAAAATTTTAAATCAAAAATTAATTTACATAAATTTTCATAAACATCCTTTCACACAAAACAAAACAATATAAACACACACAAACACACTCACATAAACACCGTAGTACTACGAATATTATTTCTACGTAATAAGTAAGTACTTCAAGTAACATTTTATGAAAATAATAATAATAATAATAATAATAATTTTTTTTTCAGTCAGTTGAAATATATATATATTATATAATTTTTTCTTCATATTATAACAACAATGTATCCTTCCCGTCTTGAATAAATTTATTTCTTTTCCTGTCTACTAAACAGGATAAACTAACAAATAACAGCATAAAAAAATAAGAGAAGAAAGCTTTAATATATTTTGGTATAAACTTTTGTGTGTATGTGTGAGTTTTTTTTTCGTTTTTATTATTATTTTTTTTACTCATAGATAAATTTTTTTTTGCTTTTGGTAAAAATTATTACACAAATTAGTTATGTTTGAGTCTACTTTTTTCAAATAGAATTTATGATGTTGTGAGATTCAATAAATTGTTTTTGGTAGCTTTTTAAATAGGAAGTTATTGTTTACATTACTGAAAAAGCAAATACAAAAATTTATCACTCATTTTTCAGATTGATTTATTGTACGTTCACGTTTATCAAATTAGTTTGATTTAAGAGATAAACATTTAAAATGTAATATTTGGTAATAAAATTTTTATTTTCTTTTGAAGACAATAGTAATAATAATACAATATTAATTATAATAATACGATATTAGAATTAATCAGTCCAAAGAAAATAATTTAATTATAAAATTGGGAACTCAATTTTAATTCTTATTCGATGCATCGATGAATATATTCTTTATGAAGATATTCCTGGTCGATTGAGAGTCGAAAAAGTTGTCTAAAAATAACAATTATTTCCACAAATTGCAACTAATACTCCATTCTAGGACACAATGAAAATTGAAATACGTTATAATGACTGCATGCAGTTTCCGGTAATTGTACAATCCAAAGTTCCATCAATCCACAGATTGATGTATATTGGTGCTATTATTTATCGAAATTATTTCATATGAATTCGTCTAGTCTCGTTTAGTTATTGATTTGTAGTCAAATTTACCTTCTTGCTAAAACTTTTTCATGGTTATTTCTAGTCTTATTGGCAGTGAAGTTACACTTTATAATAAGGTTAATATAATCAATACGGATCTTATGTAATTTTGAATAAGGACCGGAGAAATCCCATGTTAAAAATAAAATATAGGAACTTTGATGAAATTAACAACTTCCCTGAGAGTACTCTGAATTAGAAAAATAAAAAGTCCAGATGTTCAAGAATTGAAACAATAAATTTGTGACTTTCACTTTTACCAAAATTAATCTGAATGATTTACAAATAATTCAATTCAATTATTTATTCATAATTTATTTAAACAATACAGAATTGTACAGAATAACTCAAAATAATAGAATGGGGAATATGAAGAAAAGGGGAAGGTATGCAACTATGGCTTACTTAATTCAGTAAGTATTCACTTTGTTTCAAAGAAATCAGTTTCCCAGTTGAATCGACGACAGATTAAAAAAAAAAGGAAAATTTTTTTATCAATCTAAATGAAATCAACATAATGATTATTAAAATATAAAGCGACTATTAATTAACGAATAAACTGAGATGTTAAATTTGTAGGGAAAAACATCCTTATCTACCGAATAAATATAAATATATGTCTACAAAAATCTAATTGTAATACAATATTGTGCAAAGCACATTGTAAGTCACTTAGAAAACAAAGCGTGCTTGTCTATAATTAACCTTAAAGAAAATCGTGTCCAAAGCTCAGAGCAAAAATAATGAGTTTTACTGAAGTTACTAAGCCCGTTCTATTATAATACTTATTTAACAATTTACAAAATTGTTACACAGGCGACTTGCATAATTATAACACCCAAGATCTACCAATTTGTAACTGCAACAGGGGTGCAAATAATCACGTTATATAGACTTTATTTAAAATAAAATAAGAATTGTCATTCATAAATTTAAACACACTGTTTCTTCACCATCGTAATAATAAGTTATAAAAGGTATGCAATATTTTGTCATTGTTAAAAATCAATAGCTAATAATTTTAATGTTACAGTTATTAAGAATTCAATTGATAAAAATAAGTTATCAGAAAGTTAAATCTGACATTCAAGAGTACTTATCATAATATGTCATACATTTTTTCGGTTCGATCTAATGTTTATATATGTGCTATATTCCTGCTATATTCCTGCTATATTCCTGTAGATTGTAATACTATATATCTCCACTCAACGATTGTCTTCAGTTTGTTTACAAAAAAAAAATCGTTATATTTTTGTTAACAAATTCATATCATATATAAATATTGTTTTTGTATCGTAAAATATTTGTTGGATATCCAATATTTCTAATTTGATTGTATAATGGTTTTTCTCTATATCAATAAATTTATATTTTGAATTTCTTTTTTGCATAGAAATTTTTTTGTAAAAATAAAAAACATAATATGAATTTATGTGGATTTTGAAAATTGATTTTATCATAATCGAACAAAGTTTTTCAATTTTGTTTTACAAATAAGAAGAAAAAATTTTGTTTCCGAACTATGTCAACTTTATTTAATTGAGTTTATAATCTGAAAAAAAGCGTACGATGAAATCAACTGTTGATGTAATTGTTTGCATCGACGGATAAACATCTTAATTTTTCTTCGGAAATGTTCTTAGTTTTCGATTAGTTTGACGTTACCATAGTCACAACAGCAAAAAAAAAAAATAGCGTAATAAAATCGCTAAAATAACCCATGGTGTACTTGCAAAGTTTCGATTACCTACTAGCTTTATAAAATTGTTTATAAAGCTAGTAGATAATGTTAATATTAAAGCCACAAAAAAACTTTTGTACAGGTATTCACAAAAGGTATTTACAATTTATGAGTACAGTAAATTTGACAATTATTCGTTGCTCACTCTCACATACTGGTCATCTGTGCATATTTATATGTGCTGCGTAGCAGTTAGTTCATATGTTCACACGGTGCCACTACCACAATCAACTTCTGGCTTTGTCTTAATATTCGTCAAAAAGTAATCTTTGTTTATTTATGTCAATAATATTAAAATTATTTCATGTTTAGATCTGCAGAATTGGCCGCCTAATTAGTTTATTTACATATATCCACTAAAAATTTAAATTATTATACTTTTGGTGTTAAACATCGCCAAGTTCGGTCAGTTATTACAACTACAAAACTTACAACTTTATGACGTTGTGAACTATATATTTCTATGTTGTTTGCTCCGAGTTTCGAGGCCAATTTTCGTCTATCCATCCGTTATCAAGATAGCTAGCTGAAATATTTATGTACTCTATCATTTTTTGCTAGTGGAATCAAGACCATAAAAGTGAGGTTAAATTCGTGAATGAACCAAATTATTGGTCAACTAGATCCAATGAATTCATGACTAATTTTTTTAAATCTAATTAAAATTTATAAAGTTAAAATACAAAAATATAAGTATTCATTTCTGAAAAAAATTACGTATTTGAAACATTTTCTCATCATATTTTTAGATTCACCATTATCGCAGCTCAAATTCAACTAATTTACAAATATATAACATATATTATTTTGTAAAAAAAACACTTCATTAATGCCAATGGAACTATTTTGCTCGATTTAATTAATGGTAATAATAAATAGTTCAAAATCGTTTTCAGCAATATGTCAGGAATATAAACACGTAAAATTATTAGTTTATATTCTTCACTTGTTCTTTCATTAATTAAACCCCAACCAAAAAAATGCATATTAAAATGCTTGCTACATACACAATCATAAAATAAATAAATTTAGTAGGCACTGCTCAAGATTGTATAAGCCATAGTGTTTTCTTATTTTCATATTATATAATCCATATAGTAACAATATTTTAGGATCAAAAATGTTATTTACATTTAATGAAGATACCTAGAGCTTTAAGTATACCTATTCATTGTGATTAAACAACCAATTGTTTGATACGGTAATAGTGTAATAATCGTAACATAAGATTATTGTTGTTTGAGGTTAGGTAACATATATGAGGGGTTGTATAATCATGATATAAGGAATTTCATTTTATTCTTATGGTGGAAACCAGACACTTTCTTTAAGAGATTAAATATAAAAATTCATTCACGCAGTTGCTGTGTAAACTTAAAGATTTCTTTAAAATGAAGCACAATAAAAAAAATTTACTTGTTCTGCATTAAATTTAAATCAAAGACAAACACATCGTTTTAAATTTTCTATAAGTTCGTTATAATCGAACTTAAATATATATAAGGTCATTATTTCTTGAAAATTTTAAGGGGTTTATTATTTATAATTGATCCCATCTGCCGCTGACAGAATTCGAACCCACAACCTCTCTGGTCTAAGTTGTCAAATGGGTGTAGGTATTAGCACCTTTACTCCCTTAACCTGTTAGCTGGTTAAACGTGGCATTAAAAATTAAGATGAATATTAAAATTTTAGACTTAAGAAGAGTTTTCAAATAATGCTAACCCACCAATGGCCAAATTTTCAAGCAGTCATTGTCGTAAATAGAAATTGTAGAAGAAATTTGTTTTGAGTGTCTACGAACTAACTGTCAAAGAGCAGGTATTAGAAGTTGACATAAATACGAAATATTTCCTATAATATAGGTCAAATCAACGAATTCCGAAAATTGAGCATCACTATTTGGCTAAAAACTTTACCATTTTTTAGGTTCATTTTAATAAAATAAATAAATGGTTTTTAAAAATTATGTTTTGATTTTCGTACCCCTTCTTAAAATATTATTTTATTTGCAGAAATAAATATTCAAGAAATTTGTGGAAAATTCCAAACGAAATCACTAGCTTATTTTCCTTGAACAGGCAATTCTGTAAAAACAAACTTACAACAATAACAAACAAAACTATGTTTTTTAATTTACAAACAATTACTTTCTTGGGGGAAATGTATTGTAGAAATGCTGGAGCTATACAATTGTTGAAAGTACCTGCAGTGTTATATTTGTACATAGAATTTGTTATTGTAAGTAATATAATCAAATTTTATAGAAAAATTTATATTCGTTTGATTTGTTAAATGAACTTGATTTGCAACTTTTTCTGCAATGAAAATTTTCAAAAATACATGAAATTTTTTGTGTTGGCAAGGTTTTAGTTGAGGAATATCATTTTTTGTTTTTCCTAAGTACGTGAAGAATTAAATTATAATTGAAAAAATTAAAAATTTTGAGTTAACCATCGAAGCTTTTTTTCGACGCTTACAGAGAGATAAACAAACGAAATGGAAAACCTCGATAAGTTTAAATTCAAGGGAAACACAAAACATTTGAAGTTATAAAGGTTTTAAGTTATCAAGGGTCTATGTTAGGGATATGTTAATATAGAGGTAGGTATGTACCCTTGTGCCTATTATTGAGGACCAATACAGAGATTACTTATTTTAGTTATAGAGATTTTTAAGTTACCTGAAGTTTTGTGGTTTTTCATTCTTAAAATTATTGTAGATAATAATAGTTTTACCATTTCGTTTGTTTATCTATCCGTAAGCTAATCGCCATGAAAGCTCGGGACTTAGTAAATGAAATCATGCTCGGAGGCAGAAAATCGGAAGGTGGATAAGGGGTTTATGATGAAATTTCAATATGGAAAAATTGTTTCAACTGAAATCACTTTTATTTTGATGTAGGATAAAATAAATTTTATTTGACAAAAATATGAAGATGTTTCGCCATAATCCTTTTTATTTTTGTGAAACTTTCACGCCTTTCATAAGGCACGCCTACAACATAATAGTTCCATTTAAATACGAGAGTAAAATAAATCTATATGAATAAAATAAAAAGAAAGAAATACATTATTCTAATGACGGCCGTATATGAATTTTGTCATTAATTTAAATAGTATATTATCCATACGATTCATAGTACGGAAAACAGACATCGTAATCGATTGATTGTACTACAAGTGTCTAAAATTTGAAATAAATCATTCACATTCTAGAAAATAGAAATATTTGTTCAATTGTTTGCATTTAAATTGTATAGAAAATATCAAATAAAAATTATTGAATAATTACAAAAATTAACATTAAATTAGTGGGTTGAGATGTTTGAAGAAATATACATTAGTAATTATTTTTAATTGCAAATATAAATAATTAATCATTTAAATTTGTTAAATTTTGTGAAATTTCCTATGTTGAATCATACACCATTCACAGAGTTATATATAATTTATTGATTAACTAATATTTTGTAACCTTAGAAACGAATGAATACATTTTTTGATGCACGGTATCTACCGTGACAAATATCAAACCGATTAGTCGGAAAAATAGCTATATTATTCGATTAAGTACCAGAGTACCCGCGTTCGAAACTCAATATATCTATTTAATTTTTTTTTCAATCCTTTCATTTAATACCCTTACATCGGATACATATTAAGTTAAATCCAACGATATCTAATTTGTATATATAAACTGCATGCGAATAATTCATCCTGTCACTGTTTTAAGATAATAAAAAAATACCACATGTAAACATAAATACTCGCGTGAAATACACATAACCCTTTCCTTACATTCGAGTTAAAAATAAAAATAGTCAAGATATAAGTGAGAATCATCATTTCAACGCTTATAGTGTTATGAAATATTTGTGTTTGTACCACTAAAACAAATGAATATTTTCTGTAGTTCTTCTGTATTTTATTATTATTATTATTATATATAACTATCATAATATACATACAACATTGTATAATATAAAACTTATACGAAGGAAAAAGGGATAATAAGCTTCTCTCTGTCTCATTAACTCAACAAAACTGCGATCAAACCAAATGTTACTTTTCAACAACTGCTACTAGTAAAATTGTTTCTATAATATTATTCCATATTCTGTTGTAAACTTAATACTGTGTGTCACAATAACTATAATGAGTATCAAAAGTATATCGTATCGTTGGTATTGGGTTGGTAATAGATTTGCGCAAACTAAACTCCTAGTTTTTATAATATACTAGATTGTATTAATCTAGGAAATTTGGGAGGATAGATCACACTATATGAAAGGCAAATAACAACACTAGTTGCCAAGCTCTGGAGTGGGGCCAACATGAAAACAGGAAAGGGGCAGACAAAGAATGACATGGAGAAGATTGGTTGAGAAAGAAGAACAAGAAAAAGGCAAGGGTTGGGAAAAATCAAATCGGATTGTCCAAGAATCGTGTATGGTGGAGAGATTTTATTGCGGCCTATTTGA
Source organism: Chrysopa pallens (assembly GCA_020423425.1). Taxonomy (NCBI): domain Eukaryota; kingdom Metazoa; phylum Arthropoda; class Insecta; order Neuroptera; family Chrysopidae; genus Chrysopa; species Chrysopa pallens. Next base: position 138,821,723 of record CM035591.1, read on the forward strand.
GATTAAAGGAAAAAACTCGATCAATAACGAATCGGTCAATAACGGAGACAGAAAGCTAAAATTTTGATGTGGTTTAAAATATAAAAGTGAGTTTAAAGTCATGAGAAAAAAAAATGAGTCTTAAAGCAAAGAATTTAGAAGAAAATTTACTTGCTACGGAAAAAATAGACGCTGTGAACATAGGTTTATGTGTCAGGTGGAAGTCATCACTTAAAATAACAAAGGCATGGGTTAGGTTGTATGAAGATTATGCTACTTATGTCGCCACCTGAATTTTGCACTCAATTAATTCGTGCTTGTTTTGTTCAAAACAACCAAAAATTAATTTAATTTTTCTTATAAAGTCAGCTAAAGCTGGATACATCTTCCCATTCCCATTTTATGCCCTTTTTATCCTATATTTTGACTTATTCTCTACAATTATGTATTGTTTACAAAAAAAAAGAATGAATAAATGATTGAATTGACCTCCGACTGATGTAACGTAATTACCGATCTCAACCAATCACCAAAGTTAAGCAACAGACACAGTCAGAACATGGATGGGTGAAAATATAGGATTGCTTTGTACTGTTGTTGTATAGATTGAATATACACTCACTGTAGTTACTATACAACTTTAGTAGTTGAAAACGTTGAAAAATCACTCAAAATAAATAAAAAAAAGGATTGAATTAATGTAAATTAATGTTTAACGTTATGATTTCCTAATCCTTACCAAGAAAATTGAAACGATTCCTTGTAACAAACAATTTAATTCATAATCTGGAGGAAAGTATGGAAATACTTGGAAATCTAAGATGGAAGCACTCGAAAAATTTCACAAATAAAGCCCTGTGACCTCGTTCTTTTTCATGAAACGACAATACGATGAAATAATCCTAGACTTTAACCCGCGAAGAATTTTAACACAAAATTAGTGTGTTTAGATCACCCTGTATTATAATAAATGATAATATATTTATATGTTACAAGACTATATTTTAGTATTTTTGGTACACTATGAAAATAGAACAGTTAAAATTCTCCCAAATGTATACTTTTACGAACTGAATTAGGTACGCTTATGAATGCTGTGAAGTTTACATTGTTTTATATATAATAATAAATGTATAAATAAACGCTCGCGTCATCTAATACTTTTTCGCGTATCAAACACAAATTTCATACAACAATATACAGAACTATATACAGAGTGTGTTTGGCAAAGCGATAGTCCCTTTTGTTTAAAATCGCATCTTTCTATTACCGTTCCGAGATATAGATAAACTTACTTCCTTTTTTCACTTAAATGCTGATATTCATTAACCGTTTATCCGATTATGATGAAATGTAATTTTATATACATGCGATAGATGAGTTTGCATTAGCAGTAAAAATTTTTCGACAAGCAATTTTTCAGTTATTAAATGAAAATCAAAAATCGGATCTAACAAACGGTTAAAATTTAAAGTCAGTTTACTGAAATAGACAATTTTATATTACACAAATGTGGAAAAACTATTGTTTTTTTAGATCATATTCAAATTTCAACTTAATCGATTAAGCCGTTACAGAGATATAACGATTTAGTTAAATATTTTCCATAATGGGTCTTAGCATATAAATACCGATATACTGTGAACCATTCATTCGATTATGATGAAATTTTGTTAGTAAAAGCAATTATATTAGTAATTATTTTTAATAGCAGATATAAATAATAATTCATTTAAATTTGTTGAAATTTGGAGCAATTTGCTTTGTTAAATCACATACCAGGTGCGTTCTCATAAATCTAGTTTAGTTGAACGCTGCATAAGATTTGAATCCTTTGTTGCTCACACATATTGATAGAAGTTGCATGTAATATTTTTTAAAAATTGGAGACAAAAGAAAACATCATTTGATAACAAATATATGGATGACCATTTGAAATCGAACTTGCAAATGGAAATAATTTCACAAGTTTCAAGATATATATTCTACTTGAAAACAAATGGTAATTTGTACGATTATATTTGACTAAGTCAATATTTCCATTGTCCACTATAAACTTGCAATTTAATTCACGGTGGCCACACTAAGCACGATGAGGATAGTATAAAAGCCAGCGCATAACGTAATATTCTCTGATCAAAATATCTGATGGAACTCTTAGCATGTATTTTATAATAAACCCCGCACACGGTAAGAATTCTACACAAGACATGAGAAATTCTAATCAGAAAATCTTATCGTTTGAGCATGAATATATTTTTTGATGTGATATTCTGATGCTGTCAGATGTAGCATTATAATATCTGATCAGAAAATCTTACGAGTAGACCACCTATTAGTCAAAAAAGTAATTAATAAATTTAAAATATTTAATAGTTCATTGGTTCGTTTTACGCATCCGATTATATCCGATGATATGTGCCTGCTTAAAATTTTTACCTGGCGAGATCAAATTTTGTTATAAGAATTTCTTATTATACTGGCCGAAGGTGTACGTTCGCCATCAGATTATCTTGTTTTAGCTTTAAATTGTATTACATCGGAGAACACATTGTATTATATGAAGTTTACAACAATATTTAAATATTGCTGTTACCAAATGTGTCTTTATTGTTCCATAACCATACACCATACGAAAAATGAGATGAAAGAGAATTTGAATTGTGAAACGACATAACTATTAAAAAATTGACATTAACTGTTTGTTTCTCAACTAAATTATTATAACATTTGATGTGATAATTTTTTAATACTTTTTGTTTTAATACATTTTTTTTAAATTTGGAAAAACCATTATACAAGGAAAACAAATTTAAGAAGAATCAAGATTACTATCTTCTCTGAAAATAAATTTTCTAAAATTTTTTTTTCAATTTTTTTCAACTATTTTTAAAAAGCATTAAAAAATACTATAAATATCCAGTCTAAACAGTTATATATGCATAATAATAATATGTGTTATTTTTTTTTTCAAATTTTTTCGACTATTTTTAAAAAGCATTAAAAAATACTATAAATATCCAGTCTAAACAGTTATATATGCATAATAATAATGTGTGTTATTATATGTGTTTATTAGTCAAATTTGAGCTAAAATTTCAGATAGCTAATTATTTTTGTGTTTGAGTTATATTTCGACGGATCGTCGATCAGTCGAAATGGAATTATTAGGTGTTTCTACGAACACCTGTTTCAAAATTATCTTTGTCCGGTCATTATTTAGGTAGCGCTACAAACTTTAGACTTGAATTAATATACTCTGTCGTATTGTGTATGTCGAGTATAAAAAGATGACGTAATTTAGTTCCGATGATTGACTACAGTAGCATAAAAATAATGCTTTAGATTCAAACGTATAACTTTACGGTGCCCCCTCTTACAATTGATCATCGTCACATGTGAACATTTGAATAACTTCCTAAAGAAAAATTGATTAAATGGGATCGATTTTTTGAATTGCCTATTTTGACCAAAGCCAAATGTTTTAGATAAATGTCAGCATGAGTGTTTGTTCGCATGTGTGTATGTGCGTTAAGTTTGTTTCGTTTCAATTATCTGAAAAACAAAAAAGGCATGCGACGTGCAATTACTTTCATTTGACGTGTATTTACGTAACTTGCCAATACAGGAATTTTTAAGGGGATGTATACAGTTAAAAGGCCGAAAAAAGCGAATTTTCCTGAATTTTTTCTGAGAAAACTTTTAAATGTATTGATCTAAAAATTTGTACATATATTATGGTATCTTTTAAATGTATTTAATGACTTAGTATTAGTAAAAATATTTATTTGGAAAGGAGTGACACCCGATCTCCAGGAGCTCCTCTCAAAAACGACGTTTTGCGGTGACCACTATATATCCGAATTAGATCCTCTGAAATTAAAGATTTTAGTTAAAATAATGTTAAATTTAGTAATTAATCGAATAAGAAAAATAAATTGTTTGACATAATGGCAGTTTACCAAAATTTCGGCCTTAAATTGATTATAAAAAAAAATATTTATCGGTGAGAAAAATCTTCGATTAATTACTACAAAAAATATTTATAAAGCTCGTGTTAAAATTTGAGACTAATCGGCTTAGCCGTTTTTGAGTAATGTTGGTCAACGACTTTGAAAAGACCATTTTGAAAAAAACGTTTAAAGTTTGAAAAGCACTTAACATAGGATAAATATATCTTTTCAAAATTGCGTGTAACTTCGAAAATATTCATCGGAACCATATTAAATTTTCTGTGTGTATTCTTAAATATATATAAATGAAGATAAAAAAAATCGATTTTTTACAAATTCTAACAGTATATATATAACCCCTTAAGACAAAATTAATATTTTAAATATTGATTAAAATTTATACAGTTTTTCAAATAAAAATGAAAACACTTTTAATAAAAAGACGAAAACAGATTAGAAAAAATCGTTCAATACATATCAATCATCAAGTCATTTTGAATTTACCCTGAAAGCACCCTGATCAATTGAATGCTCGTGTTTAATGCTATTAAAACAAAACTCGATAAAAAAACAGACAATAAATAAAATACAAAAACAAAACAAACAAAAAACTAATAAACAAATTGATTTTTATAAAAAAAAAACCATCAGCATCGAAGGCTTATAATATTGAACAGAATTACTTGATGCGTAAAATGATATAATTTTCTAAATAAACACTCAACAACAAAGAGTGTACACACAAAAAACAAGTAATCAAAAGATAGTCATTATAAAACCATAAAAGATATTGAATAAAAATTATTGTAGTATCAATAATATGTGAATTCAATCGCTATTATTATTATCCAATACAAATGACTATTATTTTCACTAATAATGAAAAAAAAAAAAAATATATATATATATATATATATATATATATAGAGATTTTTTGTTTGTCTTCGAAATTAACCTCACTCTAAATTTTGCCTTCGAAACACTAAAAATAAATTTATGGATGAAGTAATTCAACAACAGTACAATACGAAATATGTAAACATTACTATTTGTTTTATAATTATTAATGAGAACTCTAGGATTTTTCGAAAAATTTGGTTTGCTCCAATTTACTAGATCAAGTTATTTTGTATTTTTATAAATACATATTTCGACTACAAAATAGTCATCATCAGTATGTACTAGCTAGTTGTATTGATTCTCTGAGGAGATGTGACTCGTTCCTTATTTGGTGACGGTTTGCAGTGCTAATTTATACTGATAATGGCTACTTTGTAGTCGAAATACGTGTATTTATAAAAATACAAAATAATTTGAACTAGGAAATTGGGGCAAAAAATCGAAATTTATTACCATTTGTTTAAATGCCCAAAATCCTTCCTAGTGGAACTACAAACAAACTGACAATAGCACACAAAAAATAGACCAAGTCGTTTGAATTCATAATAAAATGGTTTAAAAGAATAAGGGACCACCTTATAAAAATTTCATGTTGTTCGCGTTGAACGTTGTTTATACGCGATGAACTCCAAAAGTACAGAATCGACTTAAAAGAAAGGATAGGTTTAAGGTGCACGTTTTTTATCAGGAACCGCAAACTGGGGAGAAATGGGGAAATTGTGGGGATTTTATGAGAAAAGAAATTTAATGATTTAATAAATGAAAACAAAATATGTTCATAGCATGCTAGACAGATATCGTTTAAGGTCGGATGTCCCACAACAAATATCGAATGTCCTACACTAAATACCGCATAATAAAATGCTTTGATTAGGAAAGTGTTTATTTTTGTATTACACTCCCTCCCAGGGAAAAGTTTTTTTATTGCAAATATTTGTTTATCATATGACAAACGAAGTACCGGATCCCAAACCAAATACTGGATGTGCCACACCGAATACCGGACATTCGATAAGGAATGATTTTCCGAAATTCTACTCCTAAGGGGGTCAAAAACGGGAGCAAAGTTTTTATGGGACAACGTAATGCCTTGATTTAATCCTCTTCAAATTTTGTTTGATAAAATGGGAAAATTGTTTTCAAGCTTATATAGAATTCGGATTATTGAAGACAGGAACCAATTATTATACGTAAAAAGTAAAAAATTTCTTAGCCGATCTAGCCTGAAGAGGATGCTAATGTTATGTTGCCTGTATATTAAAGGGTCTCGTTGATTTACATACGGATCCTGAGCAGAGCTAATATTTTATTCATTGAATATATAATTTTTTATCTAAAAAAAATGTATCAACTGAATAATAACTAGAGGGTTTTTTAACGAATATCCTTTTTCAGGAAAGTGATCTATTGTTTTAATATCACACTGTATTATTAATAGTATTAATTTATATTCGTAAAATACACTAAATTTGCATATAGTTATAATAATTAATAGTAAACTAATATGTATAATATTTATATATGAGCGTACTGAGTCAACTTGACCTAAAATTGGCGAATCTAAGAAATTTACAAAAAAAAAGTTGTTCGTTTTTTTAAAATTTTTAGACTTTTAATATGTGAACCAAAATTTGGTTAGTATCTTCAAAATTTTCTAAAGTTACAAACTTTTAACTATATTTAATATACTCCTCACATATTTCACAAGAGCCATCTAACTAGATGAAATAAATAAACTGTAAAAATAAAACTAAGGCGTAGAAATCTAAAAAAATATTATGATTTTGAACAAATGGCCATTTAAATTTATTCTCGTTACAGCGGTCGAAATTCGACCATACTCACTTCAAAGTGAATCTCACTGCCTTTAAACAAAACAGAATATTAAACAAAAGAATATATATGTGTGTGTATGGTAGTGTGTGTATTATAAATCACACCTCTTGTATATGTGTGAGTCATAGTGTGTGTACTGTTTTATTTATTGATATAATGTATTTTTTATGCAAAGTTCTTAAAAAAAAAAAGTATTAGAATTCTCCAGTCTTCTATATAACCAAATTTTATACACCTCCGTTCGTCGAATTTTCGTAAGAGGTACACGAATTTTGCTTCACGTAATAATTTACAGATATAGATTAAAATTTTAAGTAGGAATTCGCATAGTTAACGGCTTTTGTTTGCGACGAACATTTATTTTTTTTGAATAGTGTATTCATTTCAAAATTCCATTTGTTTTTATTCTAATACTCCTACACTATTGGACGGATAATATTTATGTAATAAAAACATATACTGTTTATACAATATTGAAAATAGGTTAATAACACCATTGAATCGAATTTTCACAAAATAATTGGCAAGCTATTCAATAATAAACTTTTTAATATTTTTGTTGTTGTAAAGAATAAAAATATTACAAGTTTCAATACCAATAATTTATCAAATTTTATAAAATTATTCTTAATTTTTCCTTTGCAAACGATAACAAATCATTTAGTTGGTGCAGTTATTTTTGGTTGCATTAAATCTCTGGAAAGACGGATCACATACGATGTTTCCCATTCGGATAAAGTCAGCCCAGATATGACTATATCGACTGAGCAATAACTCTATGAGTTATTTCACCATGCAATCACTCTTTTGTTAAGCGAGTTGGGATTTATTCAAACTCTTCAGAAGAAGATATGAGAGATATATTATTTCTTGTTGAGTTCCTCCACCATCTCTTAGCTCTCTATATTGTACCGCACGTATAGAATAGTTGAACAGATTGTTAAAACCAAAAAATCGAGATTTAATCGAGCGTATCATATTAAGATATGTTAGTTTGAATATGTGCTGAAAAGTGTACATTTTTCTAATCTGACAATTTAAGCTTGACACCTGCGTCACGCTGAAATCGTCAGTTTAGTAATATGTACACTTTTCAGAACGTAATTCACCTACCATATCTTAATCTGACGCTCTCGATTAAATCCAACTATCGATTTTTTGTTTTGATATTAATATTGCCTACCCTATACGAGCAGAACCATATAGAAAGTTAAGATTTGGTGGAGGTCTTCAACTAGGGATAAGATCTCCCATAGCTTACTCTGAGGCGCTCGAGTAAATGACAAAACCATCGCTTGGGATTGGCTAGAATTTGATCAATCAAACATAATAAATTTTCTTCTAGCAATTTTAAAATTGCTAAGTCGAGCTTTTTGTCGTTTAAGTGGTAAATTTAGAAAAATAATGCATATTTGACCAAAATCGAACAATTTGAATTATTTAACCTTTATAAAAATAAAATCTAAACGACAATATTGATCCGAGAGCTACGAATATTAAACTCAGACATGAACAACTTTTAGTTTGTGCGTTGTCTTATGTGATACTTATTTCACTAACAAAAATTTTCTATTGAAATAAATTCTTGTATCTCTTTAAATAATATGGCGTTTGAAAGAGACAAACGGACAAGGCGCTTAACATACATGCGGGAAATTACAGCAAAGGTGTCGAAACTTTGGCCTATGGTAATACTATGCATACCCCAAGACTACGGCTTCCGGTTCTCGGTATACATGTAAGCTGTCTGTATTAAAACAAGAATTTTATATAATTTGAAAAATTGGTTGTTTTATACGTGCTTCAAAGGTGTAACGTCAAAAATATTCGTCTATCAAACAATCCAACTCACGTTATTTTTTCCTTTCTAAACAAAACTGTCAATAAAGTATAATTTGATGATATCAAAAAAAGAACATTATATTTATTATTTGGCAATTGTATGATCATTTAAAAAGAATCAACCCATATACAATCAATAATATATTTCATATTTCTGTCTATTAGAGTAGAAAACTTGTCATTATAATAGGAGGATATACAATTGAAAAAGTTTGTGCTTGAATTTCTTGTTGAAAAGTTTTTGATATCTTTCAAAAAAAAAAACATACAGAAAGAATAAAATAAAAAACACACAGAAAACACTTAGCCAGAGTTTGTTCATTCTAATGACAAATTTGTAATAATATAACAAATTTTCCTAATGGCTTCAACAACAACAGCATTATTGTGTGTTTGTAACCTACTTTAAAACCAAACATAAAAATTACATTGGTAAAAAAACAAATACACTGTAAATCATTTCACGGGCGTTTATTATTACATTTTTATGTTTTTTTATTGGAATTATTGACGGTATCACAACTTTTTACTTCAGAATAAAATATTAAATCTATATATAAATCAAAATCCGATTGCTGTTAATTTGTCTCTCTAAAACTTGAGAATAGCTTGATCGATTTTGCTAATTTTGATCATGAAATATTTGTGGAAGTTCAGAGAAGGTTTAAACGGTGAGAAACATAAATAATAAGTAACGGAAAATACTACAAACGACAAGCATCTAGCTGTGAAACATCTTTTGTAATTTTTTTCTCATATGTTACAAATCCTATTAGCATCATTTCCATAGAAACCAAAATCTAAATTTGAAATTCAAAATATAATTTCTTTATCTCTTCTCACTAGCCTTAAGTCGAACTTTCAACTGTATAAAGTGTGCATATCGCATTGTTTAAGTATAACCGGAATCTTTCGTGGTTGAGAAGGTCCATATACCTTTCATCAAGTGTATGAGTACCACAGCACAAATTATAGGGTGAACGTGGTACCGGGTGTAACCCACCGAATACCAGCTGAATATTGGGTGCATATAATGTACCGGTTGCACACTAAATTCCGGGAATCCGATAATAAAGGATTTTCTGAATTTCTATACCTAATTTTCTATCCCTTTTAATGTTCCAAATACACTGTATTTTTTTGATTTAAAATATTGATTTTTTCATCTAATTTTGAATAAATATCGAAAAAAGTGTAAATACAAAAGTTGTAGATCTTTTTATTACCTTTGCTATTAAACTTTTTTCCATAGGACTTGTAGTTTTGCCGAAAATCGAAATAAACCATGTTTTACCCTTAAAAACTCACCCCTTTCACACTTCCCAAACTCAGACCGCCCGTAATTTATTTTTCCTTTCATTTTTATGATATTATCTTGCGTTTCCAATGGGTTTCATCCTTCTGTAATTTTCTTCCACTTTTTATCATTTTTTAAGGCTTCTACTCTGGTCTAAGTATAAATATTTATATTTTTGATTGCAGTACAAAATTTTTTCATGTTGTTAAAAACAATCTTTTTACAGAAATTTCCTGCTTACGTGTCTCTCATGTCATTAGAAATATATTAATTTTTTGAAAGGTATAAAACAGTTTTATGTAATAAACTTACAATAGTTTTTTTATTATCGTTTACTTGTATGAAAAAAAAAAGTTCAATAATAAACTAAAAAAAAAAAAAAAAAAATTATACATACAAACTTTGTGAAAATTTTCCTATTTTATAAATGAAATAATATATTATTGAAAAAAAAAAAACTAGGACATTTTAATGATTATAAAAAACACAGAGGTGTATTTAAAAAAAATTACTGTATTGCATGTAATTATTATTAATAGTGAGTTTGGGAATTGGTCAAATGCAACTGTTTTATATGTTTCTACAGTGTAATTAAATTTTAAATGTATTATGACATGTCAAAGGCATTACTTTGAAATGAATAATTTTGTTTTACAATAAATTGTAATTGAGTACTTTTTGTTTTTTGTATACTGGTTTTCTGATGAAAACGAATTTACGTTGAAACCCAACAAAAGCTTAATTCAACGGCCAGGGAAATGAAAAAATTTAAAAGTATTGACTGGGAATTCATATTGGTTTAAATTCAGATAAAATTTTTAATTAAAAAAGTAGTTACAGTGCGCAGGAAAGTTTCTCTTAATAAAAAAACTACTATAAGGAATAATTTTTTTAAACGCAATGTTTGTGATTTTCAAATTTCATTGAGAAAGAATCAAAATTGAATATTTTCGAAATTCAAAATTCCAAAAATCGTTTATTTTGGTATACACCCCTAATGACATGTGTGCTTTTAAATTACTTAATTTTAGTCTTCAATTTAAGAAAAGCATATTAATTTGGAAAATTTTTTCATTACTCAACATACTCGCCTCATACCAGATACGTCCTTCCGGTTTTTCTATATTAACGATTCGATTTGTGGAAAGATTTTTCTCAAAATGAACATCAATTACTGACTTTTGCTGCTCATCTAAGCCGATTGTGTTTCCTTAGAACATCTTTTAGAGGCATGTGAAATATCGCAGACGGTGAGATAGCAAATTGAAGCATTATTCATTTACAGTTTCAAGATTTATACTATTCAAAAATTTGAAGATTATTAAAGAGAACTCTAGAATTTTTCGAATAAATTTCAATTTTTTGCCCTAATTTCATACATCAAAATTATTTTGTTTTTTTTATAAATACGTATTTCGACTACAAAGTAGTCATCATCAGTATGAATTAGCTAGTTGTAATGATTCTCTGAGGAGATGTTACTCGTTGCTAATTTAGTGACGGTTTACACCGTGTAAATTACTCCAAATTTATCCAGAAATTATCTGTCAAGTTAGAGTGCCATAACGGTAATTACATAAAGAAAAAAGTAATGCATCATAAAAAACATGGAGATGATTTCACAGATAAAGTCATAGGTTCTCTGGAAACATAGTAAGAAGTCAAGGAAACCATTCGTCATTTTTCCTTTGGATCGCATAAATCATAGATGAATATCCCATTCCCTCCATATGCCCCATCCTATTTTTAAACTTATTATTCTGTACAATTATGTATTGTTTATTAAAAGAATGAATAAATAATTAAATTGAATTGAATTGAATATTCATTTGCTTTCAGTTTTAAAGACTATAAGTTTGAAGTTCAAACTTTAATTACAATAAAGCGATCAAAATTCAATCATAGACGAAAACTTCAAGGATGAACGAATCGTATTAATTATAATATTAAAATTAAACACCTCAAGTTTATATATTTTCATGACTCAGGGAAATATTTATTTATTACTTGATAGTACCATAAAAACTTGTGGCTTTCATTTTTAAAGAAACATCGTCCAGTACAATTGCTTGAATTTTAACAATTTATGGGTATTATGTAATTCCATGTAGAATTAACATTACATAAAAAAAAAACTATGTACGGCTGAGTGTTATAATAAATGGCACAATAAATTAAATTTAGTAATGTTTAAAAATTGTATTATTTTTTTTAAAAAAAAAAAGGTAGTATGAGAATCTACATAACATATGATACTATTTTTATTATCTTTTATTAATGTTTATTTTTGTCAATAAAGACATAAGTTGTATGCACTTTAAATAGCTTTATATATGTTATTTTATTGTTTAGTATTGCAATTTTGTTGTTCTATAAGAAAGTTTACAATCTGATTATAGCAATAATAATAATAATAACTGGAATTGTTGACATTATACAGTTTGGTTTAAAAATATCTAGTTAATTTTATTTTCAAATCATTTAAAAAATAAATAAATAAATCTATGTAATACTGTTTGGGTAAAAGATCTTTGAGCAAATAAATACGCTATACGCAAATAAATGGTATGCCTCTTTGCGTCCCGATATAGTCAAACATAAGATTAAAATATTTTTCATTCTGGTATTCTGGTATTATTCTTTACAAACGAATAAATTGCATATTTTTTTAGATTAATGATATTACAGAATCTACCATAATTAGATTGGTAAAAAACTATTTCGTTTTTCCTTCTAACGCATGCGCAGGTCAGGCATATATTTGTCCTACTGAAAATTAATTTGCATCGTTTAATGAATAAATAAGTAAATGAATTTTCAAAAATCAAAAGATGGTTCAATTAAAATCTAAAAGGTTCAATTTTTTAATAGTATTAAGTTATCGAAATAGTCTAGATATAGCCTAGCAAATAATATGATAATAGGAAATCAAGAAAAATAGAGTATACAATTTAAAAAAAAAGGTATAATTTAAGGGTGCCTGATTGTTTTTACATTTTTCACATGTACCTTTTTTTTTGTTTTTTGAATACTTTTTCTGGCTTAATACATTAGGTCTTAAAATTTACCATGGTAATTCCACATTTCTAACTTACTTATTATATTCATGCATAGATTGATAGATTGATTTTTCTTCACTTTGAGTAGAACAAATTTTTACACTAAGTTAGTCTAACTTTCCCTTTTTTTACCGACTTCAAAAATCAATTCGACCCGAATGTAGATAATATTATTAAAATTATATAATATGTATGACATTCTAAATAAATATTCTACATTTGATAAATCGCTAATCGTATTTTTATCAAAAAATATATTCATTTGCGCAAATTTCGAATGTTAATTTATACTATATTTTGAAAATTTGTATTAATTTAAGTACTACCAACTGCAAAGAAAAAACAGTATTCAAAATTAACGATAAAATTTAATTTTCACTGAAAAAAAACCAATAAATAATTAATTCTCAAAGTGCTAATTCCAAACAAACAAAAATTAAAACTTGCATTCCGGTGCCATTGATACACGACTTGGACTTCAATATCCTACCAACGAGAATAAATAAATAATATAAGAGATCTAAGAAGTATTTGTGCACTATTCAACCTCAAAATAATGTTTACATGTCGAAAGTTTAATAAAACAATACAAAAACTATTTACTATTATTGAATCATCTAATAATTCCCCCTAAAATGTGTTTTCTTAGATAAAAACACAAATCAATATTTATGGTCAAATAGAAAACACTATTATTAAAGAAATCGGTGTCATTACGAAAATAACGTTTGATAATGGATAAATATTAAAAGATTCTAGATATAGTGAGTTAATTATTACAAACACCCCAACAAATATTGTTAAAACGACAGATTCCTTGTAAAAAACCATGGTTTATTCCTCATAAACAGATAAAAATCTTTGTGACATGAAAAAAGGAAATTTTTCTATTACCATATTCTGTACTAAAGCTTTTATTAGGTAAAAAAGCAGTCCAAAGCTGTGAATCACATATAAAACTAGCTGGTAATCCCCGCTTCTACATCGTAGAAGAACAATTGAATTTAATAAAATTGAGTTCAGTTGTCAATTTCGTATTTTTTGCTTTTTCGTCGAATGCTTACACAGGATTGAAAAATTGGGGATAACTTTCTATTCCCTTTTAACGCCGTTCAATAAAATACGAAACATATCTTCCATCAATTCTGTTGAATAATGTTAATGTCAAATTTGAAGTAGATTGGACCTAGGAATCACGTTTTCCTATTTAATATTATTCCCGTTTTTCACACCCTTAGATGTACAATATCGGAAAATCTATTATTACCAGATGCATAGTAGGAAAACTCAGCATTTGGTGTGAGTAACCGGTACTTCGTGCTGTGATCCTCCAAAACTCGTGTTCCTCAAGAACCACATGTCGTTCATGTAATACTTGAACGATGCAATATGCATACTTTATATAGTTCAACATACTGCTAGTCTCCTGAGTTTATGAATAAAAAGCGACTGTGCCTAGGATAGTATTATGCCTATATACCTGTACTTCAAAAAAACTTCAAAGTACACCAGATACGAAACAAACAAATAAACTATAACTTTTGATTCTCGAGGGTATTGAAAGAACAAACGGGAAGATGCAATACTTCTTTTACGGCCGTGGATATTAAGTACTTTCAAATAAAGTTTAGGAATTATAATAATTGAAGATCCCCAGGTGAATTCAACAAGTGTACACCGATGCAATAATTATTACAACTAGAGTAAGACAGTGAAACCATTCTATGACGTTTACAGCAAGGTATTAAAGTTAAAAAAAATCAAACATCGCCTCCTTTTATATTGATACAATAAAACTATACTACATCAAAATTGGCACCTTGTATTTTGAGAAAAATTTTTATATTAAGACTATTAACTTAAAATAGCTTTAGTTAGTTAATATAACAAAAGAAAATTGTCTTGATATTGGAATAAATGTTTTTACTAAAATTGTCATTATATATTTATTGTGCTGAAACACATGTAATAGTAAACATTTACTCCCCAATGTTTGTAATAGGCTTGTTAATATGATGAGATTTACAATATATAATAGACACCCCTGGATAGTCTTAGAATAGTGTCATGATTATGATAACAAAGAGAGTGTTTCTAAGATATTGAAACAGTTCTTTAAGAAAGAAGTCAAATTATTTTGTTCATTGCTTGATAATTTATGTTACTTAATTTCAAACATTTACAGAATAGTTATTTACAGAATTCAGAATCTATTTAAGACCTCAGTTTTTTTCGAAATAGGTTTAAAAAATTCTCAATCGAAAGTAGTGCTTCAATTTAGTAATTAAATCTAGTAATTAATCGAATAAATAAGCAAAATAATTTTTTTTGACAAAATGAAGGTTTCTCAAAAAAAAAAATCGATTCTTAACCCAAATTGCGGCCTTAAATTGTTTATAAAAATAAAATATTTATCGGTTAGAAAAATCTTCAATTAATTACTGAAAATTATATTTAAGAAGCTCGTGTTAAAATTTCAGACTAATCGGCTTATCCGTTTTCGAGTTATAATGGTCACCAACTTTGAAAAATATCATTTTGAGAAAAACGCGTTTAAAGTTACCTTATAACTTTCAAGCACTCTGAAACGTCTTTTCAAATTTGCGTGTTACTTCGAAAATATTCACCGGAACGATATGAAATTTTCCGTGTGTATACTTAAATATATGTACATTAAGAAAATAAAATTTAATAATTCGATTTTTTGAAAATTCTAACTGAATATAACCCCTTAAAACACATTTGGAAATTGTCGGAAGTGTTTAATTATTTTGTATCTAATATGTTGTTACTCTATTATATTATATACAGGATTTTACTTTGTATGAACATAATATATACCTAGGTATATAAAGCAATAATATATACATATTATTGCTTTCCAATAACAAAATCTATGCTGTAATGTACCACAAGTACTTGGAATGTACCACCAAGTCGAAGAAGTAAGTTCTCTGTTAACTATTCCAATGAATATAAACATAAATATAATAATAATATGGCTTGTGTTATAATATATACAATCTGTAGAATTTCGCATCTATAACTCATAACCGGCCTTTGTATATGTTTTGTTCGTACAGAGAACACAGATCATAGACAACAAGCATATTACTAAAGTAAGCAGGCTACTTTTGTGGTGATGATTATAGCATGATCATTACCACAAGGTGGTGGTAGCCTGGTAGGTGTGGAGATGTTGATGATTCCTGAATTCAGGGAATATTGCTTAGTGGACACAATATATTGTGTAGATACAAACATGTTTTTAGTTTAATATTCATCGACTGTTCAAATATTTAAACGTGAACAATTATAGGAAAATGTCACCAAATATCACCACAGTTAAAAGGCGAAACACTTTTTAGAACGAAACTTCTTAAGTTTCGTTGTGATTTCAAACTCGATGTAACGAAAATGCGATAGTCAAAAGAGAGAAGCACATAAATCAATTTAGTAAAACGTGTAAAGGAATGAGATAGAAGTTTCTTTAGAATATAACGTGCGAGAGAATGAGTTAAAAGTGCATACTCCTGAAATTCTATACTTGTCTCTTGTTTTTGAACTTTCGTTTCTATCTGTCTCTTGTTATTCAAACGTTTTTTCAGCGGCTTTTCAACCCAACTTGAATCTCAATGCTTTCAAATGTATAAAAGCCGGTGTACTTGCAGTGCTAATTCCTGGCAGAACGTGATTTCTGTACTTCGCGTACCATGATTTATCACTAAAAAAACTACGGCCTGAAAGGGGAAAATCGTTCCTCAAATTTCGCGAGAGCTTCAAATCCATAATTACTTAGTTCACGTGGAAAATTGAAAAAAAAAAGAATACAATGTAAATTACATTATATTACATGAGAGTTTATTTTTTGTAAATGTCTCATTGAGCGTTAAAAGGGCTCTTAACGTTAATTTTTGATTAAATTTCATCGGGTTCAAAGAAAATTTGTTAAGCTTTCGCAATATTTGCATTACGAAATTTCTGTAGATCATAAAATTAATAAATGAACAATAATTTGATTATTTACCAAACGAAATGCTGTTTCTTTTAGTCCAATTACCCACGTTAAAATGTTTGCCCATCACTTATCATTAACATCATACAATAGGGACGCTCACAAAATTGTTATTATGGCTATATAACATTTATAAATAGAAGATTTTAGTCAATTTACTACACAGAAAACCTATCAGATTCAATGGATTTATTATTATATTATATAAATAAATCTATAATTATATATATTATAGATTTATTTATTTATTCTATTATGATGTTCAATTATTTGGTTGAATACTAAAAATTTATTTTATACATGAAATCCAATGTTAGCACCAACAATATAGAAATAAAGAACAACAAAGATAACACAACTGTAAATGAAATACTGACAAATGGTGGGTGGTCCATTATTTTATTGTAAATGTATTATTTATTGTCAATGATTTATTTTATTTTTATTTGCCTCTCTGCATTTACTTGAATGAGAAGATTTCTCTGGTTTCCTTGATTTAGCATCGAAGAACATGAATTGATGCTAAATAGCACATAGTATTATTGATCTTCATCTATTTTTGTTCTTTCATTAATTCTGGTGAAACATTTCAGTAACATAAATAAATCTATGAACCCGTTAAAAACTCTACAAGAGATCCAATGAAAATGATAAAAAGTGTTTGTACCGCTGTCTTTCTAAATAGTCCTTCTAAAAAGCCTTTCTAAAATTTAGCAATGATATCTGAGAAGGAATTCACAAAATTATTATGCCATGATACAAATTTTTAGTATTTTGATCATAAACTCAAAGTTTTGAAAATAGGTTCAAATTTATTCTCTCGAAAAATAAAAATTTAAGGTTAAAACATTTTAGAATAGATCTGTTTTTAACTTTGCGGAACCTCAATGGAATTTTGTTTCAATTAGAATTTCAATTTTTTTTTTCCTTTTTTTGAGGGGAAAACTTCTTTAGCCGCGCTGAGCACTTTTTGATAGTCTGTAGTAATATATATAGCTCGTTCACTTTAAATGCTTTTTTAATTCTGTTTTTAAGGCATTTATTATTATAGCGGCAATTGAAATACACCATCTTTTTCAAGTATCATGGTTCATGGAGGCAGACAACGGAACATTAAAAATCGGACAAATTAAGAATCTCAAAACTTAGATAATTATAGGTTTTCTCCAAATAAAATAATATTTTTGGTTTAGTATTACCTGAATGTGTGACGTATACAATGGAAATGCTTATAATCGAATCATATATTTTCCTGGTATTCATGAATCATAATCAATCCAAAATTTATTTTGATTATCAATTACTATCTATCTCTTCGTTTGTATCGTTTTTTTTATTTTGTAATAAAAATAACGAAGTTTATTATATACTTGAATATATAAATTGCATTTTATCTTTGTTAAATTTACACAACAGCTTTACTATGTTACATTTTAATGGTGTTTTGTCGTTCTAAAACTAAAATTGTTGGTATATTCTTTACGTGAAAACACAGATTTACCTCTCTCTTCAGTCTTTTAGTGAATATGCACATACGCTAGTGGAATCAATAAAGGAATGCATTTCGGAAAATTTTCAATAAGTGTAAATAATATAATTATTTAATATTCATCGTATTCATTATTGCTTCGAGAATATTTTAGAAAAGTAAAATATGATTTTGCAGCAAGCTGTAAAAATTCCTAAACCTAGCCCAATAACTAACTGGATTTCAAAAAAACTATAAGCGATTCTCCACATTTTCACTTACCCAGAATTAATTATCGGTAATACTTTTTTCAAGTCAATTTAATAAAACCAAATTACAACAAAAATACGAAAAAAAGTTTTTCTAAGTGTTTGGGTTCTTTATTATGGACGCCTGAAGAAAAAATAATAAAATTTGAAACATCGCTCGAACTATTAAAGTTTTTTATTAATTTCAAAAAGATGCCCAAAACATTCTGAAAAAATATATATTTTTGAATAAGGGATTGGATAGTAAGTATTTTTTTGCTCTAATTTCATATTAATTTTTTTGAAATTGATAAGGCAAATCTTCAGAAAAAAGAGAATTACTGGCAACGCACAGACCTCCCATATTAATTTCTTTGGACTCAATTTATTAATTAATTAATTTATTTTTTTTTTAAGTCACTTTTCAACAACTTAGGTCATATAGTGACTACATTGGGGATATTCTATACAACAACAACACACAGCAATTCTATGTGGTCACCCATCCAAGTACTAACTGTGTATAATGTTGCTTAACTTAGTTGATCAGTTGAGATCAGTAATTACGTCGTTACGTCAGTGGGGGTCTCAATTTCAAGTGTAATGGTATTTTCTATCCAATGCCATTTATTGATTTTACAAATATTGACGTTGTGCTTCTTCGACTCATCCCGCTTCAAAACTAACTACATTATTATTGACGCGGGAAAGAATCGCAATTTTGGGTATAGTGTTCATCAAGTTCTACACGGTTTTTCACGAAAACTGCCATTAACTGCAATAAAATAATGAAATGAGCTTACACTTCTTTGACTGTGCTTTGAGTTATACATTAGATATTGTTTAACCAACATAAACGACTTAGAAGTAAAATACATTTGCACACTTACTTAACGAACGAACGGCAATCTTACTTTATGGATAAACTTTTTCATTTTAAAATCTATTTGTATACATTTTGCATATCTCTGCATACCTGCCGTAATGTTGCTGCGGGTGGTACAGTTTACACAATTATAAATGTAAATTAATGTCTCCGTGACCACAACCTGGATGATACGTACATTGCAATTGACGATGTTGCAAACTGGCCTACCTAAGTTTCCCAGACGGAAAAAAACTTGAATCAAACTAGAATTATGGCAATAATAATTATGTTCAGACTCATTTAATTTGAGAATGTCTTAATTTGAGTAGACATTTATCGGATGTATGAAGATATATTAAATTCAGTCTTAGATAAGGTTGTCTGAATTAAGTTAGAAAATATAACATTAACAAAAATTAAGTATAGGTTTTCATGGAATCAACAATTTAGGCCATTGTCGATTGCCTATTGCCTAACCAAAAACTTTTTCTAACCAAAAATGTCTTTCGACTGGCCATCTCTCCTGAGGTTTCCGTGGGTGGTTGTCTCTCCTGAAATAACCATATTAGTTTTATCAGCCTGATTACCTTTTTTTATATTTGTCTTTTTTAGTTCTTAACTTATTCTCTTTTTTGCTGTTATTTGGCTATGTGCATTTGAGAAGTTAAATTAACTCCTAAATACTTTTTGACTGTTTAGGGTATTCGATCTATAACAGCTGAATAAGTGTTATTTCTATCGCTTATTAGTTTATTCTTTTGTAGCTATCTTTACCAAATCAAATGCGACCATAAATACCTGTCCTTAATCAACCAGTAGAGATGGACACATCGAAATTAAAATTACTAAGCATCGATGGCAAGTTTGAGGTTAGAATATAATACATTTACAGTACTAATCATTGTACATCGAAAAAATACGAATTTCTATTCAAATTTCATCATCGCGAAACTCGATGAGTACATATAAAAAAACTGTTTCTTTTGGAAAATCCATTAATCGGTGTTTGCATACTTTTGAATTTAATTTCAATATTACTTTGCACATGTTGTTAGTGGCCTAGGTTGATAGAAGTGAACTAAGCATAAAATTTTACGGCCATCTCCTCCAGACTTATCCTAAATTGTTAAAAAAATGGATACTCAGTCATATAATTGATATATAAGGAAGTTACATTGTTCGTTTTTAACCTCAATCGAGAGAATTATTAGTTGACGTTTGTATAAAGAAAATTAATCATGATTCATTTTTCTCACTGAAACTGATTCATCATGTCTACCTTATTTGTAAAACTTATTAACAATTATAGTTAAGGTTTTTGTTTTTCTGACGGCGGCCACAAAGATACTTTCATATCTACTTACATGCAGCTTTGCTACGCTAGCTTATAAATGAAAGCACACTTTACACAGCTTTGTATATGTATTATTATTATTATGTATACCATGTCAGAGTGTTGTATAAAGTTTTTTATGCAATGATATTTTTTAAATGTACATTTTTTTTCCCACCACTTTTTACCCGTTTTTCCGACGATTTGAAACAGTTAATGTTCTTTTAGTTTTCTGTGTACAATTGATGTTTTAATTTTTATATTAGTTTTTATTTTTTTTTTTTTATTTTTTAGTAAATAGGTAATTAAAAATACTTTGTCTTTTGTTGTTCATTTTATTATTTTACAGTTGTTGTTAATTAAATTTCCAACAAGTTAATTTTATTATGTAGAAATAAGTCATGGAGGAGTTTTATTACTGCGTTTTAGATTAGGATTTTATTTCATACTTGTTGGGAAAAATTCACGGATGCTTGATCGACGAACAAAATGATTAAAACATTATAAAAAAAAGGTTTCGAGCTTCTATACTGGTGTAATGAAACTATTTAATTAATTAACATTATGCATACTTTATATAGTTGAGAGTCCGGTATATTGCTAGTAGGAGGAGATAAGTAAATTTTATTTGAATTTCAAATTTTAATTTTGGTTTCGATAAAAATGATCTTAATTGGATTTGTAAAATGCTTCAAGTGAGAACTTGTAATAAATAAATTGACCTG
Organism: Chrysopa pallens; assembly: GCA_020423425.1. Classification (NCBI taxonomy): domain Eukaryota; kingdom Metazoa; phylum Arthropoda; class Insecta; order Neuroptera; family Chrysopidae; genus Chrysopa; species Chrysopa pallens. Next base: position 138,843,246 of record CM035591.1, read on the forward strand.
AGTCAATCTCTTAGAGGTTGGAATGGAATATCTCTCACCTTTTAAACCTTCTGTGAAATAAATATATCAAAATCGGTCCAGCCATTCTCGAGTCTTAGCGAAACAAACGAACAGCAATTCATTTTTATATAGATAGCGATTTAGTCAAGTATGCACCTATATATAAGTTGAACAAAAAATAATAGATTTTCCTATTCCAAAGCTATCGTGACTTATCGTAAAACTGAAGGCTGTTGGCAATTTTTTAACTTCGCAGTGTGAAGCTCATGTAAAGGGATCGATTATGTAAAACCACAATTTTGATATAAATTTACATTTCAAGGTAACTAGAATCCAAATTCAACATTGGGAAAGATACAAATGTGTGTCAATTTGTTCGTGGATATGTATGAATGTGTGTACCATGTCTGGATTATCTCGAGAAATGGATAATGATATAGACGAAGAACATCTTTTATTAGTCGCGTTATAACGTGATTTAAAACTGAACGACTTTCAACAAAATCGGATCCTGTCGAGTTTTGACATAAAAAAAACACCCATACTCCAAAAATTATCAAATAATTGTTTTTTTTTCTCACTGGGAAGTTCGTCATGTGGATCTTGCATCTGGACCTTTTCATTCTACCTATTATTAGCAAATTATCAATGGAAAACTTAATTATAAACTATTTAAACTCAGAAAAACAAATGCAGCCTAGATTTTCTTCTAGCAACTCTTTTTTGCTTTACTCATAGATATTAACGAAAACTAAATATGCAAAAATAAAAATACTCGTATTTGATAATTTTTCCCATCAAATTCGTACTTATGTACTATTCTAAATGTACAGGTTTTACAGCTATACAACACTTGTTCAAAACTTTGGTTTGGCATAAGTTTTAGAACAAGAAAGAGTAGGATTTCAAATTATTCGATAATGTACCTAAAGTCAGCTCTGAGATTCTGATGAATACGAGTATATACCAACGCGTAGAATATAATGAAACTTTGATTTTTGATATTATTAACATAAATATCCGAAAAATATTATTAACCAATTTTTTCATTTATTTACAGGGCAATATGTATTAGCCTGGAAACGTGGGATTGCTGTATTATCAGCTGGTTCAGTAAAAGTAACACCAGAACCACGATTACGGCTAATGAGCAGCTACAGCTTAGAGATTCGAGATGCTCAACCATCAGATGCTGGTGATTATACATGTCAAATTGGTACATTGGAACCAAGAGAAATTACACATACATTGGAAATACTGGGTAAGTGTTATTTTATTCCAATATATGGTAAAAAGAATTCATTATTAGAATAATCTGTCCCAATTTCTTAAATATAAATTTAAGGAATTTTATAAATAGGTATTTCGACTACAAAGTAGTCATCATTAGTATGAATTAGCTACTGGTGCTATTTTAAACGTTTGTAAAATGTCCTGTATATATTTAAAGGTGATTCTTGGCAAGTTATTATTTATATTTAACACAAAAGTTCACACACATTGTTATATAAATACAGTAGTGGACGATAATAATGTAAATGTTAAAATCCTATAGGATTATTGTAAAGATTTAAGCTTTCAATTTGTATAATAGTAATTAATTTTATTATAAGTATAGATAGTCCGGTTGATGTTAAAGTAATTATATTATCCATGTATTAATTAATGTATGTTCATGTTAATTTTATTGCTTATATAGAATTGTTTATTGGTCTTGTTTGAAATATACGCTGCTAAGTAAGGATGTAAATTAAATTTGGTGTAAGGATAATTCCAGCAACTTTAGCCATTAAAAGTAAATTTATGAAAATATAAGGTAAATACAAAAACGAACCTCATTACGGGATGTTTAAACGTAGATTATGCTAGGGGATGATTAACGAATTAAATATAAATTTTCTTGGTAATTCTTAGTGATTTGAAACTCCCGTAATTATCAATGTACTAAAAAATTTTAAATGGTATAATCAGAGCATCTTTGTCTAACATTGTCTGAGAGAATCTCTGTCTGACATTCCCGATTATAACAATGCTAAATATAATTGGCTAAACCAACTGAAACATTTTCAATTACAATTGGTAGTCAGGCTTTATGGGAAATTAATCAGTTTCTAGATGGAAAGGCTATTGATGCAATAATTATATAAGCAACATCTTTTCATGATGGTCTCGAAAGAGCTAACAATTCCGCTTATAGTACTTGCTATTCCGGTATTGTCGACTCAAATGGTGTACATAGATACTTACTGTTAAATTGCTTGTACATCTGGCAGCCAAGTTACCAGAATTGTATTAAATAACATAAGCTAGGAGATAGAGTTGTATAAAATTTGTACGCTATGCAATCTACAAAAAAAGGATTTTACTGTTTGTGTGTCCTTGAATTTCCCAGAGAAAGGTTCTTGTAGTCTATTGCTATCAACACAAATACGTTGGTTCTCAATGGATAACTCGCCACACGTAGTAATATTAAAGTTTTCTTTTACCGTTTGTCATTCCTTAACTTTTGGTAAATACACATTTTTGGCTTCTGACATATCGATTTGTTAAATTTTTGTTGATGAAAAATTATATTTAATTCTTTATTCTGCTTAACTTCTATGAAATTATTTATATGCAATGTAAAAAATGTACATTATAATATTGAAAATAATGAAATAATTAATTTACAGCTTTCTTAATAGTATTTATATTTTTATTTGAAAAAAAAAATTAAAAAAGTTTTCTTTTGAATAATAACAAAATTTGCTCTTATAGAACAATAATACAAACACTAAAACATAAAATTATGTAAATTTTTCTCTAACTTATGAACTATTTACTTGCCTATGTAAATATATTAATACAGATCTTATTTTCGTTGATGTTATATCATAATAGTGTGCATTGTCTAAATATCCTGTAAGGAAGTTGTAAACTAATACGTTTTAAATGTTTAAAGAATTTACTAATATTATAAATGTAGACAACGTTTTGAACTTGGAAATTGTATAAAAAGAAAAACTGCTCGGTCTCAAATTGAAATTATACTAAAGATCTTGTGTCGCTCACGTTATGCCAAAGAAGTGTACACATTGGACATAAATTGTTGATTTATTCGTAAAACATTTTTTCATGTATATTCATATTATAGAATTTTTTGGTATATCCATGTTAAACACATTTATTTTTAGAAGTAAAAGCTTTTTATTACTAAAATTAAATTTGAAAGAATAATAATACAAAATATATAAAAAAAAATCAAAAGAAATAAAAGTAATATGAAATAAAATTCATAATACAAAAAAACGAAAAAAATCATAATAATTTTATATTTTATGTGGTATTTGTCTTTTAAATCTCAACTGGCTTGTTGGATTTTCATACACACATTTTTTTTTTATATCTTTTCCTTCTTTACATCTGTGTGTGTGTTAACTATTTAGCGTGTTAAAGCTGAGATAGGAAGAAGGTCTAAAATGTACATACGTATCAACGAAAAGACAATGTAACTGCGTTGGCGGTAAAAATGTTCCAACATTACAATAGTTAAATTTGAAATAAAACATCTACTGACAATATATTTAAGAGGGGAACTGCAGCCGCGTCATTTGTGATCGCATATCTCAGTAAATGTGTTCTTGTCGTCAATCAAAGATGCCTTCTAGCACAAGGTGACAAGTTTTATGACATTGTTAGAGCGGTTCAATTCAGTCCAATCTACGCGATGATAGTGTGGGAAATTAACCGCTTCCTTAATCAATATAATTGATCATCCTATTCTGGATTCGAGCCCGCAACATCTAAGTAATTAAATATTTAAAGGTATTTACTAACTTGACAACTGAGTCGGTCGAAAATCTGTTAGTATTATATTCAATGACCTCGGCTATCATAGAAATTACCAAGGTTACCACGGGCTTTTAATATCAATAATTATTTCACACAATTTAATTGGATCATAAATCATATACCTCCTTTTTTGTTTAATTAGGAATTTTTGATGTCTAAATTGTTCTAATTTTTAGCAGATTTAAAAAAAAAAAACATTTTCTTAAAGTAAAGACGCTTTAATTGAAGTAATGAAAAAAATTTAGTCAATATTCCTATTGAAGCCAGTAAGCCAGCATCCCTTTTGCATATCGTTTTCCTAATTTCAGGTTTAAGAAAATTCTACTTTAATTTGGTTTTTCAAAGTGCATAACTCACCCCCCCCCTTTTTTTTTAAAAAGTAACTCATGCTTATATACATTTCGATCATACAATTAAAATATTTAGCATACGAGTCAGTAAAAAGTAAAAATGGCCAATTATATTTCTGAGGATAAAGTACAAAGAATGAAGAATATTACAAAACTTATCGAAAAATGACTATCAAAATTCTCGGTGATTTCATATATAACACAGTACATTCAAAGTCACTCCAGCTTGTATCCTAAGGTACCCTTCACACTCTGAGATACCAATATCTTTTACTATCTTTATGTATAAATAAATTAGAAAACCAAAGAAATAAGTTGATTTTCTTACTTTGTTGGAGTTTTTGGCACTGTCAATTTTCGAAAACTTAAAAAAAATAAAATATCTTGCAAGCACACACGTTTTATGCAACCCAACATAAATTTTTATTTGCTCCTGTCACTAATTTGCATAACCATTAAACAAAAGAAATGTACATTAAGATTTCAAGTATTTTCTTGGATTCTATTTTAATAAATTATGCTTGTCGTTTTTTACGACATACCCGGTAATCAACCCAAAGAACAACACAACAATACAACATTTTTTACAAATTGTAAAGCTTTTAACGTTTATTTTCTATGTTCGTTAAAGTTACGCCTCATTCGTTGAATCCACTACCATTTATTTTTAAAACATCCCTTGTGACCCCTTTTTTCAAAGATCAAACTTTATAGATCGACCGTCGTTTTGCCTCTTAAAATAACATACGAGTTGGGAAAAAAAAATTACTTATAAATATTCTGTTTGTGTGTGTGTGTTTGTGTGTAAGTATGCGTAAGTTTCGTTTATGTGCTATCATCAAAGTTTTTTGGGGGCTTTTACTACTAAATTATTTAATAAGAATGATTTTTTTTCGCCTTTTCACTTGAATTTTCTATATAATGTTTTTTTTTTTTTTTTAATACATTATTTTTGTTACGTTTTCTTTTATTTCCCATCGAAATATTTAAAATAATTGTAGCTAAATTTGCACAGAGTGGAAATTATTGCATTCTGTTTTAAATTTTTATTAAAACTTAATTGTTTCAAAGAAAGACCTGTCATGTAAAAATCGACTTGCTGACAAATTGTTGAAATGTTTTCTAACTGTGATTATTGTTCAATACACGTGGCTTTGTATCAGTATGTGAAACTATAAACATTATTAAAATACACCAAATCCGTAGCCCATGCTATGAAAAGTTAAAGTCATTTGTAAAGTCTAGAATAGACTTGGAAATTTTCTATTAAAATTTCCGACCACTGTCGTTTAGTGGATGACCGCGCAGACAGAAGTGATATTTATTTTGATCCTGACAATCATTTCCCGGTTTTTTCTTGGCCATCTTTTTTACAGAAATTCATTTTTCGAAACCACAAACTTCTTCAATTCTATAAGCCATAAATTCATAATAAGAAACCCATTTATCTGAAATCAATGGACTCCAAGCCAAGAGTCTTTTAATTCCAAACCCAAATTATACACACATTGAGCTTGAATGGTATTCAACAAGTTCGAAAACCACAAATTTGTATTTAGCAAACCAATAAATCCTAACACCGTGGTCTCCAAGCCTAGAATATCCAAATCCAATACAAATTGACCTTCGAAGGTCATTTCCAAGGTCAAAATAAATATCGTTGAACCTGTCGTTAAAAATTCATTGTTTTAAAAATTCAAATTACAACATAAATGCAATTTTATGGTATAGAAACAATTTAATTTGTTAATAGATATCTTCGCTTCTTATCCATATCAATTTGACTTTGATTTCACTATGTTATAAACTTACTGACATAATTACATATCTAAAATAAAGTCCGTATTATATTTTACAAAGTTTAGATGTAGATAAACTGTTTATTCTAGTTTATAAAGTTGTTGATTCCTGTTGCTTACAACAACAGAATGTAATTTAATAATATTTCGATTTTACTTTATCACAATTTTGATCGACACATTAAATAAATATTTACAAAATCTAGGATATATACAAAATAGTGAGTATATTCTACACTAAAAGTGCATTAAAATTGGGCGTATTTGAAGTACGTACTTACTAAATTTACTTACTAAAGTCACTTACTAGGCTTACAAAATTTTCGGCTGGGACATAAAATAAGTCCTAACGCAGTAAGCATAGCTTAATATACGACGTCATTTTGCTTTGAGTTGATATAAACAAAACGGACAGGAACAGATCTGTCATAGTTCTGACATACAAGCACTTAATTCATTAAATTTTCGATAATCTCCACTGGGTCATTCAATATTTCTTCCAATAAAATATTTCTCATAAAATAATCCATTTGGAACTATTTACAGGAATTAAATTATATTCCTAAATTTAGTACCGTCAATTATATTCAGTCTATGAGGTTATGTACGGAATATAACGAAAACCGGTGTTTTATGTTATGTTAAGCCAGTATTAATTTTTTTATGCTAACTGGCTTACTAAGTTCAGTATATACTTAGTTCGGCCAAACACGTTCATTGTCAATGGCACACGTAAATATTTGGAGCTAGAAAAGAAATAGATAACATTTATACAAACTCACTAATGAGTTAAAAAATAAATTTAACCTAAAACTACCTAGAATAATACAGCCATCATATAATATAATAACCTAAAATTTTGATTGCAATAATAAATATATTGCGTACGTAATACATGATCCTTTATGGCGTTAAATTGGATAGTGGGCGTTGGAATGAGATAGTATGTATGAGAGTGTGTTAAACAGATATAAAGTATTGTAAAAAAGTTTAAATATATGTGAAATATTTCTCCCTGTTCTATTATTTATATATACTTATCTCATTTTGGATGTGAAATAGATATTGTATCCATTGTACAGATATTTATTCATATTGTTGATAAAAAATGTTCCACTGTACTGCCTACTAAATCCACTAGGAGTTTGTAAGATATATTTGCTTAAAACTATATCACTTCATCCAAATCTTTTCTTAAAACTATTCAGTGGCCAAGCGAGTTTAACGGCTTGAGTATTTAGAGTGAGAAGTGGCGGGCTTGAATCCAGGCAGCGCAAGTCTGTTCAATTACAATTAATGAGGCGGTTTATTGATTATACTGTCGTCACTTGGATAAGAACTAAGTAACCGTGGCTCCACCCACATTATAAATTTAATGGTAAGTAGAATGTACTAAAGAAAGATGAATAATTATGTGGGTGGCCTCTGAACTAATGATGTATAATGTACTGGAAAATAAATAAAGATGAATAATAATGTGGGTGGCATTTGTTATAGATATATATAACTAAAAAACGGATGTTAGACCTCATTATTATTGTTTTCAAAAAAAATGTAAACTAGGGGAATTTTATGGTAAGAAACTGTCCAGGGTACATACTTGAGGCACCTTGAAAATTTTAATTAGGCCCCTTCCATATTACCTATGAAAATAACCTCAAACTGTAGCCCGTATTGCAAGAGTTTAGAAGAACTCCAACTAATCTCTCTTGGGCTATTCATACTATAGTAGATGCTGATTATTACAATTTCTTATTTAATCTTCTTAATTAGTACTAAATCACTCATACCTTCTCTCATTTGACTACTTAGACGGGAAGTTTCGGGTTCGAATCCAGGCAGCAGCAGTTTGATTAATTATAATTATAAAAAAATAAGGGGTTCAGGCTCTACCAACAACATGATAGAAAATTTTCAACTTGTACTGGAAGATTATGTATGTGTATCTTTGCATTCAGATGTTCTAATAAAAGAAGATACAGTGGTCCAAAAAATCTAGGTACAAAGGAAGCGGTTGCGATTACCCTCTTAATATTCAGAATTCATAGATTTAACCATACATTGTCAATCAAAATAAACTTATATGCCAAGCTTTAAATATAATATCTATTATGCCTTTTTCTATATCGAATAAAAAACTCTCATCGGATATTAAATGACAAAGGATTCTATTCTAAAAAATAATTCTATCATCAGGCAGGCCTATGAAATAATATTATTTTAATAATATTTATCAATGCTGTAGTAGTTATTCTCCAGAAGTAAGTCATGCAAGAACAATTTTTTTAATACTTTTTTATCGTTTTATGTCCATTGTGTGTGTTTTAATTCATCTAACAGATCGAAAAAATGCATTTATTGATAATGTTTGAGGAAACAATAAAAAAAAACTATCATTGATATCAATAATACCATTCAAAACTAAACGATTTTGAAGTGATTGTCATTATTGAATAAGAAACGGAGCTTATTTATAGAATAATGAAATTTTAAAATAATAAATATTATATTTTTGTTGAAACGAATTAATAGTATTTGTAAACTATGCATTTATTTATTAACCGGCTTCAAAAAAGCAGGAGGTTTTCAATTCAACTGTATTTTTTTGAAGCGAATAATTCCTTAGCCACGTTGGGTACTTTTTGGTAGGGGAAATGTTATGGGTTCACGTCATCGACATACTTATGATTGGTGCATGTTGTGCGTTAGGCGCTTGTTGAATGGGTGATATCTCGATACATAATCTAGGTACATAATACCATAAGCACGTCACCCACATGCTTATGGCATTATGTACCTATACAACAGACTTATGATTGTATTAAATATAAAAATTTACATTAAAATTTAAAGCAAAAATTTCCTTTCGGTTTATAATTTGCAAATGGGTTCCATCTTGCAATTTAATGCGGGTTTTTATTTTCGGCTTTAAATTTTGATTATAATTTAATCAATTTTGTTTCGACCATTTTCGTGAATTTTGTTGAAATTTTCATTTTTGCAGCCTGTCGTTGTTGAAATTATTTATTTTATTAGTTTTATTATTATTATTATTTATTTATATTTGCGTAATACAAAATTTAACAAAACTGCAATTTCGAAAACATTGTGATTGAGATTATTATTTTGATTTTATTATTATTCTTAAAAGCGCTTGAACACGAGTTTAATTTGAGATCAATATCAATAATGAGAATAAAAAAAATTAGAGAAAATTAAAACCTGAGTTCATAATGACGCTAGTGAAACACCACACATATAAATGATGGTTTTCTAGTAATTTATTATATAGTTTTTCCTGCCGCCTTAACAAAAAGCTTTAATAAATACCTTAAAAGCCAAAATGTCAATTGTAGTAAATAATGTTTTTTTTTTTAACCTTTTTTGTTTTAACGAAGACAAAAAGATATTTTTCATTCAAATAAATTAAAATTTATGCGATATAATTTGTCTTAAAAACATATAGTGAGTAGATGAGGTAGAACAACTTCATGAAACACGATGTATATCTTATCTCTAAGTATATAGATATATTACTTATTTAGTAAGTTACGGCTTCAGATAATGGTTTTTACTAAAAAGTTTTTCTTTACGAAATATACGAAATTATTAACTTCCTTATAGGGGAAGTTGTTGGAATCACCTCGAAAATCAAAACTGACAAAGATGTCATATTTTTATGTTTCTATGTCACCCAAGTCTTTTTCGCAGTATGCCACAAAATGTGTGTGTGTACGAATGTGCATACAGGATATTTAGCTAATAAAGAATAAAATCAATCTCAAATAGCCCATTCAGAATCGTGATTTTTAGATTTTGGACAGATACAGCCATGGATCCCTGATCTAACATGAAAACCATGAGAGATAATAGAAATTGTCAAATACGAAAAACGTTAGTTTTTTAGAAACAAACTACTTTCTAGCAAACATCTAAATGGGAAAGACTTCCTAAAGAAGTTCTTATGGTGTCTCTTTAATGGTGTTCTGAATAATATCTATTATTAAAGCTGAATACGTATGACTTTTATGGTGTAATGCCTTGAATAATAGACTCGGAAATCATAATATCAATGCTTGGAACCTAGATATAACTTAAGCAATTCATTTAAAAAAAAAGATATTATTTATTTTCCGTAGTCTAAGAAACTAATTTATTTTAATAATCAGACAAAACACTATTATTTATGAACTCTTAAAACACTATTATTTATGAACTCTTAAAACACTATTATTTATGAACTCTTAAAGTGTAGAATAAATGACAAAATAAGACGTCGTATTGACAAAGGATTATATTTGAAGATAATTCTGATGTCCAGAATACTTTATATGAAAGATCTTGGCGAGACCTTGTAGAGACACACCCAATACGACTTATTTTAGTAAAGTAAAAGCAAACGAGAAAAAGGTAAAATTGTATGTTGTTTCATTGGTCAGATGGTATCATAAATTTTTAGTTTTAAAATTTTCATCATCACACAGTTCTACTAAACTTGTTAGTTTAACAACAGAGTTATACAATACAACATTGTGAGCAAACTCAAGTAAAACTCCAGCTCCAATATATATATTTATACATATTCTTTTGTTTACTGTTTGTTATGAATTTTAAACAATACAATAGGGGATATTATAAACAAAGTATTTATTGTCATAAAAAATATACAGAAAAAAGAAAAAAAAATGTTACAGGAAAAACTTTTTATTATTGTTGGTGCCATTACGGGGTTTTTCACTTTGAATTTTAATATTTAATACCTTTTTTTTTTATATGTATTTAAGATAATACCTAATGAATGTGATTATTTCTGTTGTATTTGAAATTTGGTGTATTTTTATTTTATGTGACATTGAAATTTCAATTTAAGAATTTTTGATGGCTACATTTTTTTTTTATTCTCCTTTATATTAAATATTTAATGAGACTGTTTTAAATAATGTGTAAGGATTTATATTTATACATTCCTTTACAAGGACAAAAGTAAATATAATAGCTCACGGTGTAAAGGTGAAAATAATTGTAGCAGAAATTTTCGTGAAATATTTTAAAAGCTTCAAAAGGACATCGCCTTGGTTGATTTTGATGAAATGCTTAATTTTGGTTCATAAATCAAAAAATGATATTTAGAAATTGTAGCTCATTGGGTTCGGGAGGTATCGTAATCATAGACCATAAATACCAATTATTTAAGGCATGGAATCGTAACAATTTTAGCTAATATATACTTTTAATGTAAATAATTTGAATTGTTTTAATCAGATAAATTGGTCATCTGTATGACTGTAGCAGTAACAATTAATAATAGCCATTTAATAATTTGAATATTTTCCAGTGCTGTGTAAATAATCATTATAAATATTAAAAATGAAATTAGACCAGAGTCGATAAGTTTGGAAACCAAAAAGAATTCTAGTTAAATGAAATCCCTTGGAAACACAAAGTTGCAGATCTCTTTGTTACCTACAACTTTGCCATTTAACTTTTTTACACAGAACTTGTATTCGCCTGAAATCGTCTTTTACCTTTAAAAACTTACCCCTTCCACTTCAACATTTTTATTTTCTTTAAATGAACTGAAAAGGATGAAATAATTTTCTTTCGCGTCTTAAAGATTCTGCAAATACTACAATTTTGTGTAAATTTCATTACAATCGGAAACGAATGATTGTAGATTATCGCAAAAAAACAATAAAATAAATTAAAAACTTGTTCTTGAGGTAATTTCGATAATTTATACGATTCAAGCTTTCGGCGGAGCTGAATAAATATTAAGAGTTCTCTTCACTTTAAGCACTTTGTACATTCCGAGATAGAACAGTAAAATTCAAATTACGATAAAAAAATTTAAAAGAAATGAATCCATTAAAGGTTAATAAAATATTTATTTATTTATGTAATATAATTGAATGTCACGAAAGTATTTTAAAATAAAATAAACAAGTAGGAAAAGTACACTCTACACTCTTAATTCAATTTAATTTACTCTGCGATAAAAATTTGATAATATTACGCGTCACATTACAAATTATACAAATTATGCATAAGAATGTTTGAAAATTACAAAAATAAATACTCTGCTAATTACAGACATAATAGATACAAAACTTCTCCGGAGTGTACGAATATTTCCCTCAGCAGTAAAAGGAAAATTAGTTGATAATGATAAAAATATTTACTATGTTATAGTTAACGAAACATATTAATACCTTGAAGATCAATTATTCATTAAAAATACACTTAATATCCTTAAAAGAAGAGTTTGTTAATTAAGGTTATTTAGTGTAGTTTTAATTAATAATTACTTACTTAATTGATCGACAAGGTACCCACATTTTTATTTTATAAAACATAATAAAAATTATAATATATTCTAGAAAGAGACTCACTTAAAATTAAAAAACATTTTGGCATCATCTTATTTTTCGAATACAGAAAATAAACTAGTAAAATCACAGGTATTCACACATACAAAAATTAAACCATTGTGCGATGTTTCGTCTCAATTGAGACTTTATCAAAAACTAAACTTGATGAATATATAGATATTTTTGACACACAACAAAATCTATTGAATGCTTGATAACGTCTCAATAAATTTGAGTCGAAACGTCGCAAAATGAATAAATTATGTTTCTTTTGATATGATTAATTTCCAAATACGGGTGATTTAAAAAAATTATTTTGTCTATATTTTTACGTCCAATTGTAACTAATTATATTACTATATACAAAACCAAATTTATTGTTACCATAGAAGATTTATCACAGTCGCATCATGGAATTTGATAAAGATATCTCGTTCATAGATTATTTTCCAAATCAAAAAAGTAATAAATTTTTTATTTTGTATAATATATTTCATCCCATATGAACAGCAGTCGATAGAATCATATACGAGAATGAAAAAACATAATGGAGAGAGCGAGCGGATTGGAATCTAAATTTGTGTACGATGTATGGAAAAATAATGAATGAATAAAAAAAATAAAATAAAATAACAAAAAAATGAAACACTAAACAAAAAATAAATTATTAAGTCTGAAGTAGATTTTGCATTTTTAGTACAGTTGTATCCTGTGACAATAAAAGATTTTTAATTAGAAATTCACGATAATATTACAGTTCAAAGTGAATTGAGGGGCAATTTAATCGATTGGATCACGAGTAGCTTTAATTTTAAAAAAATATAAATATTTGCATGAAAATAATAAAGCAAAAATTCAATAAAATTTATTTAATTACTTCAAAAATTACATAATTTAGATATTGCGTTGAAAATTCAAAGAATTTTAGCTGAAATTGCATTTATAATATTTTATAAAATGTAATAATTCATAAACAATAATTCATTCAAAATTTATTAATAAATTGTGACAAATTTTCATTGTTCAATAATATACTACTCACACAGTTTATAAAAATTTTATAGATGAATTACGATTTTGTACCTATAAGAACGCCTAAAAACATTACTTCTTCATTAGTTAACGTCAAATTCATACAGTTTCTTGGCTTTTCAAGACATCTCCATCTTGAACTTTTGCTGGTAAAAATTTTGAGAACTGTATATTTATGTAAAATTGCCATTGAAGCGAGACCAAAAAGGCCAAGTTCTTCCAAGGTGAGGTCTTCCTTTTGCTTGCCAACTGTCAATGTAAACAGCGTACACAGATTTTAGTATTGTAAGCTATTATTGGCATGATTTATTACCACCAGATAGCGGAGCTAAATTATTCAGTTTTCTATTATTCCGTGGTTTTTTTGGAAAGATTCACTGAGTGAATCAAGTGAATCTGTCCACAAGACACCATAATAATAGAAAACTTATAAATTGAACCCCGCTATCTGGTGGCAATAAATCATGCTAGTAATAGCTTACAATATTCCAATTTGTGTGCGCTGTTTACATTTACAGTTAGGTTTCTTCACGAAAAATTCATTTATACAAGGATACTAGTATTCTTTTATCGTAAGGACGATGGAAATTTCTCTATTCCCATAAAATGTAAGTAAATAAATAAAATATAAAAATTATTATTTGGTCTAGTCGAGATGTAAATGAAGACATAGATCGGATTTAATATGTCAGAAATATGCTGTCTCTTAACGTGTTTATTTAAGTCCTTTTAGTTGAATTATGATATAAAAGATTGTAACATTTTAATATGGTTTCCAAGAAAACTATAAATAGTAAGTATTTGTTTAAAGAAAAAAAAAACCCATTTAGTTTTTCTTTTAGAAAAGTGTAGGAAATGATTCTTCCTACACGATACTCTATATCAGAGAGACTACTAAATATAACAAAAATCAAATTAATTAAAAACAAAATTGATTTTGTACGAAATGTGTATAAGTGTATACAATTATTTCAAGAAAATTCTCTTGGTTGGGAAAACGTAGAAATTAAATTTTGCCATTACCTAAACATTGTACGTGGAAAAAATTTTAAAGGGTTTATTATAGTTTAATTTATACTCGATTAAAAATAAAAATTTCAATTTAACTGTAAAAAAAATCATTATTACAGTCCTTAGGCTCTCAGATGTTCTCGTATTAAAACTAAGAAACTAAAGAAGAAGTTAAAAAAATAAATTCCAGCTAGAATTAGGGCAAAACCAAATAGTTAACGAAAAATTTGTGTCAAACAAAAGTTGTTTGTCATCGAAAATCCAACAATTTTTTATTTTTAACTTTTTCTTGTATCTTTTATCGTTTAACTTTTGGGTCTTTGATCCATTGGACTAAATGGACTGATTTAATTCATTCACGAACCTAAACTCACTATTTCTATCTTAAATACGCCGCCAAAATTTTAGCTTGTTATCTTTTTTCGCTTTTGAATTATCTTGATGAACAGACGGGTGGCCGAAAGCTGATTCTATAAACACCTATATCAATATTTTCTAGCATTACACATTATACTACTCCGTACCTTGCATGTTATATGGACGGGACATCTTAATCGTTTGATGCGCTACGAGTGTCTAAAATTTGTAATAAAACATTTACATTCTAGACAATAGATTTATTTGTTCAATTGTTTGCAAATAAATTGTATAACATATATCAAACAAATCTTATTGATTAATTACAAAAAATAACATTTAATTGAATCACTGGGTTGGGAATTGTTAAAATTGTTGAAGAAATTAAAATTTAAATGAATAAATTTTGAGAGACTTTCTATTGTTAAATCAGACACCGTTCACAAAGTTGTATTCATTTGATTGATGAAATAGTACTTCGCCACCATAGAAACGAAGAAAACATTTTGATGCACGGTGCCCATAGCTACTTATAGATCGAGTATAAAGATGTAATGATGAAGTGTTTGTTTCCAAAGATAAAATTATCAATCAAATCGGATGGATAGTAGCTAATTTTATATTTAATGTACATAATATGTTATAACAATTTTGATGTATTCCATAACTAAAGTGGTCATATGAGTTGTGATTTTTGGTACGTGTCACTAAAAACAGCAAACAACATCCGTATATACATACAGCAAAAAATAACACTGTAAAATGAAATTGCTGTCGGAAACAAAAATTATCTACACAAGAACGGATCAATAATGTTTATATAACTGGTACATGATATATATCTACATATAATGTTCCGAAATGTACCCGAAATTTTAATTGAAAAACCATTTTTCAATTATGATATGGCTTGTAAACATTCATTTCGAAAATAAGAATAATTAACCCATATTCTTTCTTTTAAAAATAACAATTTTCAATGCTTGTAATCATTTCAAATGAGTTTATTCTGACGTAAAGCCTTATTTAGTTTGGGATAGCAAATGCATATTTTCTAAAATATATTTTCTATTATACATAACGTGTTTTCTTCATAAGAAAATTCCAAACTTGTAGTTATTAAGTCAACTTCTTTCTGCATTGTCAGTTTGTCAATTTCTCATCTAAGCAAACAATAAAGTCAGCTATTCAAAATTAAATTTTAATTTGCTCAAAATTAGGTACTTTAACGTGAAAAAATTACTTTTATGATATAATTTAAGTATCAAAATTAGGTGCTATTATGATGTGCATTCAAAAAATCAATTTAATCGAAATTACCATAAATATATAATACTGATTCAATAACATAAATTATTGCATTCTTTTTTTGACACCGTAAGAGCACTACCTAATTTTAAAACTAATCTAATTGGCTTGAAACTAATTTAGCTGTGATTTATGTTACTGAATCAGTGCAGTAATTTTTTAGTAATGACTCTTATAAAAAATTGAGCACCTAATTTTAATCAAATTTAATTTAATTTTGAATAGTTTTTCTCTGCTAGCTTGACAAAGATCACATTGCTACTTTTAAATCACCACAACTGGATGTGTTCATACGGAAGATTGACGTTTCAGAAAAAATTGCATTTACTAATAAACCAAATCAGATCCATAGATATTTGCCCTATGTGCGTTTTGTACCGCTTTTAGGAGATGTGTCATGTTTTTGCTTGTTTAAGAAAGACAAAATAAGCTATATTAGCAGCGAAATTTAGCTTTACGCTTAAAACAAGTTGATGCTAGATATAAGTGATCCAAGCTATCTATATAAATTGATAAACCAGTTAAAAAGCATGCCATCTGAAAACCACAATTTGAACAGTTTATTCTACCCGATTCGAAACAAACTTGTATTTTGTTTTATCTTCAGTTTATAACGGTCAATTGAATGTGCTGATTATTTCATTGATCAAAATGTAAAAATAGATATATAATTTTAAATATGTAAAAATTTTCGAACGGAAAACGCGGACGGGAGTTAATTATGGGGTTGAATCCAACGAGTAATCGTATTTTTTTTTTCGTTATTATTTAATTTATCTTTGATCGAACATAAATTTAAGGATAATCCCTAACTTTATTTAAAACAATATTATTATTATTATTATTATAAATGTATTATCATCTCCTTGGTAACATATAAGACAATATGATCTGTTTGTTCATTAAATATTATTATTGTTCTTTTTTTTTTGTTTTTTTTTTTGTGTTTTTTTATTCTTCATCCTCTTAATGCGATGATCATTCAACTTCCTATATTTATTGATAGTAATGAACGAAATAATGTTTTTAATTTAATAAATATTTTATCAGATTTTTATCCATTTGTAAAATTAATGGAGTTTTAAAATTAATAATATAATTGGTTTTAATGGATTTTATTTTATTTTTTTAAATTATTATTTTGTTACTTAGCGAAAAAAAATATGTTGTTGTCAAAACATTGTCTTTTATTATCTTCTATTTCAAATAGAAATATTTAATTTTTATTTTTTGTTTGTGTAATTAAACAAGACGAGAAGTAAAGAGCTTCTTGCCTAGAACTCCTATCGTTTGAATGTTTCCATGGAATTCAATTCAATTCAATCGTTATTCATTATTTTTTAACAGTACACTTATTGTACAGAATAAGTCAAAATAATGTAATGGGGCATATGAAGAGCAGAGAAAGGTGGGCAGCTATGCCTGATTTTGTTATAAGAATATTTATTGAAACCTCATGAAAAACATACATTAAATAAATACAACAACATAAAATTGATGAAGTGATTCGGTTATGCATTTGGAATGCAATTTTATATACTTCAACTAGGAATATTCAATTTTCAACAAGACGGGAAGTAAAGAGCTTCTTGTCCAGAGCCGTCCACATTTGAATGTTCATACGGAATTCAATTGAATTCAATCTTTATTCATTCATTTTTATCAATACACATATTGTACAGAATAAGTCAAAATAGTCGGATGGGGCTTATGAAGAAGAGGGGAAGGTGTGCATTTGTGTCCAATTTTTGTTATAAGAAATTGTTGGAAAATCATTAAAAAGTATTGAAAACTATTGAATATCACTGATGAATTGATTCCGTTTTGGATTTGGAATAAAATTATTGATATTCCCAGCTAAACACAATATTAAAATCATAAATAAAAATTTATTTTTGCCAATCAAAATAAAATTAACATATGTTATAATTACAATGAAAATTTAAATCGACTACTTATTATCAATTCAGCTGAGAAGGCAAATTTGGAAGAAAAAACGATTCTTACAGAATAAATATGAATTGGTATATAATTATTATACAAAAAGCTCACTTCTTAGTCACTCAGCAAACGCAGAGTACTTGCCTGTCTATCTTAAAGAAATGGAAAATCGTGTACAAAGCTCAGGGTAAAATTTCCGGTAATGAATTTGAACAAGTTTTCAATAAATATTTTTTTACGGCAGTCCCAAACGCTTGATGGATCTCTGTCTATTATAATACTAATTGTCTTACAATTTACAAATTTATTTATAAAGAATTAGAGGATAAAGGATCAGTGAAAACATCAAGACAAAGCTTTTACTTCGTAACGTTTTGTGTTCTTTATTAACACTTCATCAGGCGGTCATAAAATATTACTCTTAATGCTGTCAAAAATTCATACCTTTGTCGTATTTAATTTCAAATCACAGTAGTAACTCCATTACACAATTTTTTTTTGTCTTTTAACTAGTATTATTGAGTTATAACTGTGATTTGTAATTAAATACGGTAAATATATGAATTTTTGACAGCATTTTATACTGATTTTAATTGAGATAAAATACTTTTTCTTAAAAGCTTTAAATAAACATTGTAGGTATTGATTCGAGTTTAGCAAATATACAAAGCTTAAAGAGAAACACGGCAACCACTTTCGAGAAAATTTACTCCTTTCGTTCTAAAAATTACGTTTTAAATTTAATTGTTGTTTTAAAATATTCAAACTGTATTATTGTATGTCTTTTTTCTACCCCTTTCGTTTTTTATTTAACACCCTATATATACTTTTGCAAACACGAGATAATATATATTAATAATTATACAGAAAAACGTATTAAACATTGACATACATATTTCAATACGGTTTTTTATTAAACAATTTTATTTTGAATTTACAAACATTACAACACGTTAAAACATCTCTAAATTTCATTCCATTACACAATACTTTAATTTGAATTTATCTATGTATCAAAAAATGGAAAATATTCAAAATCTGTCCTGCCGTTTTATCCGGCCGATTTTCATAATTTTTTCTTTTCAAATCAAAGATATTTGTGCCAAGCATTGTATTGCATCTATCTGTTGCCTTTCTCAATTTAACTACAACGTGATATTGAAATAATTTTGAATCCCAATATGCCCTAAGAGCATACAATGACTCCAGACCTATCGTTTGAACTTTTAAACACTGGAAACAGCTCGACTCAACTCTTTAAGAGATTTTCTGCACTCGTCAGTTAGATATATCCTGTTGTTATGAACATTGAAATTACGTATTGGTCGAAGAACTCTCACAGACTCAAGACCTATCATTTGAATGAGTTGGAGATTGTTCAGAACACAACACACTCTCATCACTTTTATGTGATTTGAATGATAAATAGTATGATGCCTGTTTGGAAAATGCCCCATGTTATTTATAATTTTTAATTCACTGAGTCACCGTCGGGTACCAACTAGTCATTATTAAATAAAGTTAGTATATTATTTATATAAAATAATGTCATGAAATTTAATTTTATTTTGGTTATATTATTCTCTAAATGTGAGGGAATAAAAATAAAAATAAACAGAGCACTTATTTTGCAATGTGCTCTAGTTTATTTTTTGTTATAGCTGTCAATATCGAAAGTTTTGTGTTCGTGTTTGTAATAAAAAATTTTTTAACCTTATGCCAACAATTTTTACATACGTATCGATGTTTTAGAATTTAGAATTTTGATTTCGTGTGTTAAACTCGTTCGTACACCAAAAATTTTATATTATTTATAGAGCTTGAAATATTTTATTCAACTAAATTTAGTTCAAACAAATTAAATTTTTCATTGAGTTCATTGAGAACAAAAAGATATTTTAGATTGATCATGTAATGCATATTTTCATTTAATTTTCCAAGGCGAGAAAGAATTGCGCCGATAACGTTTCCAGCTATAATGACTAAAATATGATATACAAGCACTTAATTTGAAAGCTACCGTAAATAAGTGCAACTTTATTTAAAATAGCAATAAAACATCTGAATTGGATTTTGTATTGAGACCAATTACATAATTTTTGTCGCTTTGTTCTATTTCTTCAAATATTTTTTTGGCATTATCATTTCAATACTTTTTTCTAATTTTTATTATTTTAAATAACTTTTATATCCGATTTGTTATAAATAAACATTAATTTTTATTGACCTTTTACAATGGTAATCATTATTTAAGGCGGAACAGTAGGAGCCAGCCAGTAGGGGGGCCTCAGTTGCCAAACGCATTGGTTATAAGATAGGTGTCTTGTGATTTGTAGATGGGTGAGGGGAATAGGACGGCACTTTTCTGCGGATCTATCCCTGTCAAAAAAGACTTTTGACACTACGAAAGTCAAATTTTAAATGATAAAAATTTGTGGATTATCGTGGAAATCTTTTTTAAAAATAATTTTACTTTATAAAATTTACAAAATATTACAGTTTTTTAAAAGGTAAGGAAGGTAAAATATTCACAATGTACTAAAGCAATGTGACAGACAAGGAAACGGAAATTCAGACAATAGAAAAGGACAAGTATCCAAGTTGACACAGTTAACAATCTATATCATTTTAAACTCAAATTCAAATAATGTAAATGCTTCTTCATTCGCAATCATCCTGTATTTATATGTACTAATATTTACACCTCTATAATGTTCACTGTTTATACATTTTCACTAAAATTATTAATTGCATACCGTATATAATGCTGTGTTAAATAGAGCGATTTTAATCAAATTAAAATTTCATAAGCAAATTTTCTATATAAAACAAACAATAATAAACAACAGCTCATATAAATTTTCTAATTTATCATCTTTTAATACGATATAGATATTATATATAATAAAATAGAGAATATGATGTGTATTAGAAAATATACCTTTGTATTTGATCATATAAGATATTGTGTTATTACTCTTGACATATCGGCTCACATAAATTACCAATTTACTTTAATACTCTTTAATTGCTAATATATTATTATTTCTAACGATTTTTGTTTTCATTATATTTTTGAGTCTAAGAAATAATCATAGAAATATCAATATTGATCTTAAATTTGAGATAAATTTAAAGATAATGTATCAAAAAAATTTTGATATATATCTATTAACCTAATTTAATGTAACCCTCATAGCAATATGACTTCTAGAAGAATTCCTATTTATGATTTGGACGACAGAATTAACTCAAAAAAAAAAACCCTTTAATAACGTCATTGAGATGTCAAAAACTTAAGACTTCATTAAGAATAATTCTCAACTTATTATTTTTTCTAACTACTAAAATAAATTCGTTTCTTGCGCAACGAAAATAAATAAAATACTTTTTCTTAATTTTGGTATTCAAAGAATCACCTAGTTAGTCCCTTTTCGCAAGTTTGTCCGTCCGTCACGATCTCACTAAAAACGAAAGACACAGCGAGCCAAAATTTGGTGGTGTGTTGCAGGCAAAAAATAGAACAAGTTCATTAGAAAAATTCCATTAAGTCCATTGAGTCCAATTGACCCATAACCCTACCTTATTTGTGAATTTTAAAAAAAGGAAGAAAAGTTCTTCAAGAAGAGAAGTTTGTTTTTTTTTAAACAAACCAATTTTGTTTGAAACATTTTTTCCTATACTCCTTAGATTCGACACAATTTTAGCTCAAATTTAACTAATAAGTAAATATTCGTTTTAATTATTATTATTGTATATATGTGTATTACTGCTTTTTTATAGTAATTAATGAATGCTAATCATTAAAAATTGTTTTAACATTGATAATCAGAAAATTTATCATTCAGTTAATCAGAAAATTATTCTTTAAAACCATCAAAGAGCGTATAATAATAAAAATGAGCGAGATGTGTCGTCAGACACTCGGCCAACATATGCATTCTCCCAATTTTCGTAAAAAGTGGTACAAGATTTTTGCTTTACGTATTAAAAAATAGATAAATTCGTAAGTTCCAAATTAAAAAGTGACGTCAGTTATTTTCATCTTTCCCTCATCCATCAAACGCGTGATAAGCAACACAGTTCACAAAAAATGGAACGTTTTTATTAACACATCAGTTTAATAAATATATAAACATGCATGCATGATTCAACGATAATACCATCATTATGCTTATTGTCGTGTAATATTAGATTGTATGTTTATATCTATCGTTCATATTCTGCAGTTCGTTTTATGCCCCTTTATTTGGTTTATTCAGATGAAAGAGATATGAATTCCTTTGTAATTGTCTATTTTCTTGCATCATCATACATACATACCTACATACATACAGTTTATGCAAACAAAAAGATATATAGAGACGAGAAACGATCACAATAATAAGATAAATATATTCCTGTTGCTTTTGCTTACCTTTAGATATTTAGTCCTGAAGAAAAGTGCCATTAAAACTGCATATAGTGAATACCGGATACTAATTTGATACTTCCTACATACCTTCTTACTTTGTAGTTATCTATCTGAGAAATATAAGATGAGATAAAATATTAAATAGGTAACTGCAACTGCGATCTTTTCATCTAGTCGTTTTGGTCTTTTGTAGCCTTCTTTAAAACACTCCACCGCAGTGAAAGAAATATCCAAAGCTGGTGATGCTACAGGATATTATTGAAACAAATGACCACTCAAAATGAGAATTATTCCCAAACTGGATGAATCCGGAGTTTCAGATCTGAACGTTCTATATCTAACACCTTAAAGATTTCTACAGGTACAAATGACGTGGATAGAGATATCAGAGTTTTCATAAACTTCTACTAAATCATGCATTTAGTGAAAATCACATTTGAAAATTGCCAATATGTTTTTATATAAATGTCAAGACTTTTTATGGTTGCGATATTGATAAAATCGCTTCTAACGATGTATTTTTGCTTTTTAATTGTCAAAAATTGATAGCTCGTAGACTTAAAGTTTATGAAGAAAAATGCTCTTAAGGTTGTTCATAATCTTTGCTTTCAAAACATGGAAGGCACTATCGTTTCAGGAACACAAATGACGTTTGAAAATTTGCGTTTGGGCTTCATATAGTTTATACTTAGCCTAGTTGGTAGAGGAACTGAGTTTGGAATGTAGGTTAGGGGATCGGTCCCTGGCCTCAACTTTTTAATTTTTTTTTTTTTTAACAGTTAAAAATTAATAAGTATTTTATTTTTACTATCCATTATCATTTAAATATATTCTTTGTAAAAAAAAAAAAGTACAAAAAAATACCTGAACGCCCATTCGGAACGAAGTAAATTATCAAAATGCAATTTCTCTGAAATAATTGAGTGTTGCATGTTATTAATGAATGGGTATACCACCTCATAGAAGTACAATAATGAAACGCAATTTCGTTCCAAAATAAGAATCTGAAGGTAGTGGAATCATGTAATACCAAATATTGTGGCACTTACTATCCGGACTAATATACACTCTTTAGACATAAACAAACATCATTTATATGCCACGTACTTTGCAATATATTATAAGGAACAGTTTGAGTTCAACTGTATCACATTCTGGAGTAGTTTAAGTTTTATTTTTTTATATTTATTTTTCTTCTTTATTTAAGAAATAATGTAAATACTTGATGCAGGTGTAAAAGTGTTATGTAGATTTGTTGATTTATATTTATAATCATTATCCATAATCCATAGTACTTTTGTATATGCATGCATGAATTGATACAATATTTTAAAATGCTGCAACTGATGTATATCGTTGAGTATATAATAATAATAATAATAAATTTTATTTAAAAAACAAGCGAAAATAACAACTAATAGAGTTATCTGTTTAGATACTCGACATATGATTGAATATCTTTGGGCTATTTTTAATTAGCATTCATATAATACTATAAATATGCAGTCTTTACAGTTATATATACTTGTATAATAATATGTATTGTAATTAACAATATGTGATAATTAGCTAATTTTCAGTCTAAATTATGGTGAATCCTAACATTTTACGAAATGAGAATTAACCGTTTTCTTATATCTTTTATAGTTTAAAAGTTGGGTCAACGATCCATTGGATGCAGTGGACCAATTTTGGTCATTCAGCAAATTTAAATTAACTTTTTTGTTCAGAATTTGTCGCCAAAATTTCAGCTAGTTATATGTTTTGGTTTTTTGTATTTGAGTTATCGTGATGACGGACTGGCGGACGGTCAGCCGGAAATGGACTAATTAGGTGTTTCTATAACGATACCAAAATTTTGTTTATGCAGACAATATTTCTTACAGTTACAAATCTTATAAGAGATAAAAGAGAAGATAATTTCAAGCGTTTAGATTTGAAGTTTTTGAGAAATCGCCTGAAATCTGATCAGGAGGTATATATTCCAGACAAAGTTAAGGCGATCCAATCCAAGTCATCCAATCGTAGGTGCCAGTTACTTTTCTTCAGAAAACTTAAAAACAGCAATAAAACTTGTTTGGCTGTTTATAAGGTTTTTCTCGGATAAATTTGCATTTAATTGTACCACAAAACTTTTTCCATGATTTCCCCCGATCAAAAGTACATCACAAAATTTCCTTACATTATACTTTACTTAAAACTATAACGAAAATATATTCATACATCCCTAGGAAATTTTGTGTTCAGTTTAGGGTATAGAAGAATCAGACATTGATCAATACTGGGCCCAATTTATTAAAAAAATTCTTTAAAGCACATCTGAATTTACCAATAAATTGACAAAAAAACTTTCGAAATTTAAGATTACAAGTTTCCAAAACGAATAAGTCAGTATCATAATTTCCCGATGAATCTTTTTTAATTAAAAGAGTACAATCATTTATAATTACGTAAAAATCCACAGTCGATCCAAAAATAATCTGATAAAATTCGATTCTTCAATGCAATTATTTATAAATAAAAATTACTTGAAAAGCTGATTAGGGTTATCAGTATGTGTAACTGGTAGAAGATTGTTTGGTCAAAATACTCAATGAAAATCGTTTTAACAAAATTTGATTTACTCTTCAATTAAATTATTTATAAATAGAGAATAACCATGAATTGAAAAGCTGCGCTTAGGGTCACCAACATTGTAATTGGACGATGAGTTTTGGACAACGTATTGTAAACTATTAATCATCAATGTATTAACTTGAGTTTAATGCATTATGTATTATGCATGGTTATTATATTCTTAAATGTCAGATAAAAACAAATTTCTCAAAGAATAAATATTAATTTAAAAAATGTATATATGTATAAATTTATATTTAACGCTCAATTGCCAGACACTCAACCAACAACACAAGGGGGAGATCTTCTGTATATTATATTCATAATGGTTTAAAAAAAAATGCCTGATTTAATATTTAAACGATAGTAAACAAACAAAAAATCTATTTTATATATAAAAATAATATTCAATATGACTTTGGAAAAGCATTTTCTTTGATAATGTGCATTCAGTCATTATAATACATTTTTATTTTATCGAAAGCACAAATCCACTCAATATAATCAAAGGAGATGGGGTTACAAAATAATAATAAAAAAAATAAAATAAACATATCATCAGTAAAGAAAATTCCCGTTTTTTTTTATCGTTTTTCTATTCTTTTAAAAACGAATTATAAACAGTTTTTAAGTTTTTTTTTTTACTAAATATAGAATGATTTAGAACTGTGTGTTGTCTAGAGAAATTAAAGCGAAAATTTCATTTAATCCTTTGTTTTAAATCAATGTCCTACAAACCATAATTGGATAACAGTATTCCAGGATAAAAAGAAATCGCATTACGTTCATTCGAATGTAGTGCCAAAGAAGACGAACAAAGTAGTAGGGAAGAAATTTTTTATGCACAAAGGACTTCTTAGACCTTTTTTATTAGTCTTTATTTCCACTAGCCCATCGAAAATATTAATTATGAAGACGGGAATCGAGTCAGCAACCTGGGTAAACTGCGTACGATGTAGTCAACGAAATGCAAACTTACCTAACGAAACCAATAGTAGAACTGCAATAAAAATTATCGTTTTATATCTCTGTTGGATATATTTTAGAGCATATATTTCTTCTTTTCTCCAAATTAGGATCGATACCGTTAAAACAGCTCAAGTAAGACTACACGAGAACGCTTTACGCATACAAGTTTTTCTCCGTTAACTATACATTTACTATCGCCAATGAGTTGTACTTAAATCCTATTTTACCCGAATATATAATAACTAAGCAAATTGTTTAGCCTATGGAAAATACTCAACTGAGAGTGCTTCTATAGCGCTGAGATCTTATCAGAAATTGCCCATTAATTGAGATGTTTAAAATCAATTTGAAATCCACCGTTTTGAAATTTTCCTTACGAAACCTTGATAAAGTACTCTCCTACTAATATCAAGCTCCAGAACTTTTTATCGAGAATTGCCTGCATAAGCTATGCTTGTATGAAACGAGCTTGTATGATTTTGAAAATGGAGCAAAAAAATTAAACCGCCGAAAAAACTGAAAAACTAAAAATAATAAACCTTTTTAATTTAACTTATATTACTAAGATCTTAAACTAATGCAAATAAGAAGAAATTTTGAGTCGGCTGCTGCACATCATGGTTTACTTAATTGCTTGTTTGAGTCCAAATTACTGACGTATACTTACATTTATTTAACGTATATATTTGACGTATACGTGTGTCAAAAATCAAATATCCCCTGCTTTCTTACCCTTAAGATTCGAGTTTTATTCCCAAGTTTATGTGGAACCAACTTCGGGGTATGCCTTTTCCAATAAAAAAAAAGATTTATCAAAATCGGACATATATAAAATATTTATGTCAACTTAAGAAACTTGTTTTTTCGTCGGTTAAAAACGACAAAATATATTAATTTATTTCGAGAACTGTGAGAAGTTTTAGAAAGGATAATTATCATTACTGATTTTCTTGTCAGTATTCGCTATGACGTACAAATGAATCCTTGAATTATCCCAGAAGGAGATGCAAAAGTCTGTTATTGTAGACACTCTAGTACTTATTATTCTGATTTTTTATAATATCTTGTCAGTTTCAAGAGATTGTGGTTACCATTAAATGTTCACACAACAAGGAAATATTTCGACTGACACTAAGACTAATAAATTAGGTTTGCAACAAGGATAATAAATATGTTAAAAAAATAATATATAAATTAATTAATATTTATCATAAATTTTATGGCAAAATGAATTCTCTCTTTGGAATCAAAACTATCCACAAAAAATTAATCCATTTATTTCTATCCAAGATAATGCCGTTATTGAACATATGCTTAACGAAACGTAGAACTTTATAATAAGTTCCCAATTTAATTCGGTCCGTTAGAATAAAAGATAATATAGGCCGCGAGCTCGTAGATCTTAGTTAATATTGCCGTGGGGTCACATTTTTGGCATATTCGCATTAATTGTTTGCGAAAGTTTTCTGTTATGTCTGACACACATTGTATCTGTTTTAAAACAAATATTCATACAAACTAAAGACTTTATAGTTTAAATAACTATAAAAGTCAGAAAGCAGCTTTATAATATGTTTTGTGATAGTTTTTTCTTTCGAACCACTGAAGGGCCAAGAGAGGGCAGACTAAGTTTAAAAACTGTATAAACATGAATAGTTGTTTAATTTTTTTTTTTTTTCTTCTTATGTATCCTGTTTCGCTATACTTTTAGTTTACGTTGCAAAACATTATTTTTCTGTTTATTTTTTTTTTTCTTTTCAAGTGTTTTAATTAATTTTATAATGAACCAAGATATATATATAGTTTCTATATAAAGCGAGTTTTCTCTATAAAGAAACTGATCTATTGATTTTGTATCGATAATAGCGTAATTACTTCATTCGGTAGACGGCTCTTAATAAAATTTCTCAAAATTTGAAACCATACACAATACCATAATGAAGTTATACGATTATTTCTTGAAAAAATAATTTTA
This sequence comes from Chrysopa pallens, assembly GCA_020423425.1. Lineage (NCBI taxonomy): Eukaryota > Metazoa > Arthropoda > Insecta > Neuroptera > Chrysopidae > Chrysopa > Chrysopa pallens. Next base: position 138,871,217 of record CM035591.1, read on the forward strand.
CATGTAATTTCTATAGAGATCATTATTCATGAAGTCATGAATCTCTTACCTTGAAGATCTTGTGAATTTTGTCTACTCTAATTATGGATTGTACGGGCATGTTAATAAAAAAAAAGGATGCTTTTCTGAGATATAGAACAAAATTTAAAAAAAGTATCAAAATTTGCTCTAAATGTATCCAGAGATCATAAAAACTATTGCCCACCAAGCACAAATTTATGTGACCCAAAAAAATATCGTGAGACAATCAAAAGTAAAGCAAAACTTTTCTCTGAACCTCAGTTATTTTTCTAATATATCCAGTATGTTTTTGTTTACAATTTAATATATAATTTATTATAATGTTCAGTATTTTATTATCAGATTATATAAGAATCACTCTACTTACGCAGTTCTCTAGTGACGAGTCTATTCCTAATTATAGAAGAATAGGTACATAGTGTTTTTTATTACATTGTGTTGATTATAACAATAAAGTAGTTAATCAGAGTATAAATGAAAAATTACTGATTCGTTATGTTCAAGAATTCTTCAACATACAATTTACAATTTCAAGGAAAGCATTACTTAACAAGTTTTATGTACAGTTTTTAGAAAGAAAATTGTTAAATTGACGCTGTAATATGCGAATCTAAACTACGTTTTTCCTGTTGCATACCAAGATAGAGCTTGTTTTAAACTCTTATTACAAAACCAATGCTAAATATCACTTTCCAAAAGGTTTTAAATATGTGTATATAGGTTTGACGGTTGAAAATATTACGAAAAATCCTGAAAAGAAATTTTCCCAAACTGAAAAGCACACAAGCAAACAGATATTTATGCCTGGCGTATATTGCGGCATTTGTTGCCCTGTCTGACGTGACATGATGCAAGTGACATGACACGATCGCGTCACACGCTTCGTGTTTAGGATTGCATATTGCCACGCAGTTATCTCGCCTTGTAGACACGTGTTGATGTTTATGTTTATGTTTATGTTTATTTTGTATTTTGTTTTGGTATACTCGTAAATCGTGCGATGCGTGGCACTAGAAACTGTGACTAGAGCACTGTGCTATCCGTTTCTCGTATCGCAGCAATCGCGCTGCGTAGTGTCGTCATCAATTTGCCGATGAGTCATTCATTTTTGCATTTTACAATAAATCTCGCTTTGCGTGTGACACAGCGCGATGCAATATGTGCCAGACATTTATGTTTAGAATTCGAATTATACGAAATGCTTAAAAAACGATGATTAATAAAACGGTGCCATGACTAGCCTGATCAAAAGCCTGGTGAATTCTTATTTATCGAAGTAAATATAAATAAAAATGTTGGGAGAAAGCTTGAAATGTTATTTAGGGGAATAAGCTGTCCATACGTCAGAAACCAGTAGAGTTCATAACTATTTTACAGGATATATATGAGTCTAGGTCAGATATTTTAAATTAATAAAATCTTAAACTAATTAAATGGTTTTTGGAACAAATGTCAAGTATATTTTCAGCCACAATAAAAACAACTTTTTAACTTTATTTTATGTTTTAATTAAAATGAATTATCTATTTTTGTTTCAGTTCCTCCGCAAATTGACTACATGACAGCCGATGGTAAAGTTGAAGTGAAAAAAGGATCATCTGTACGATTAGAATGTCGCGCCTCAGGTAATCCAGAACCAGTGATTACATGGTCACGACGTAATAATTTATTGCCGAGTGGTGAAAAATCACGGGCAGCACCAAGCTTAACATTAGAACGTGTTGATCGCCATCAAGCTGGAGTGTATCAGTGCTCAGCAACCAATGGCATTGGACAACCTGCGATTAATCAAATAAATGTACACGTACTATGTAAGTAACTTCATTAATCAATTGAATTAATCGTTTTACTCATAAGTCTATAGTCTATAAACACGGTGAATGAGGTTTTTCAAGCGTTACTAACGCTACCTCATGATATGAATGATACATTTTTATAAATTGGAAATTTACCACTGTTATTAACAAGTTGGAATTAACATCCTAAATTTACAAAAAAAAAATACGGAGAAGTATGCCAATTTTTATTCTAATTCTTATAATAACAGGCTCTTAATGTAGGTAATCTTCAAAAATCAGGGCTACATCCTCTAAATAAGATACACCTTTTAACGCAGCCATTACAATGTAATCAAGGCAAAAGTGCATCTTATTGACTAAATAACTTTAATTAATTTAAATTTCCGCATTATAATTTTTTCAGGATCCTTAAAGCACCTTAAAGGCTCCTAATTTTGAACATATTTAAATTCGATGTAATACCTTTTCGGTTATTTCAACATGTCACTATTAGCTGGCTTGACACGTTTTCAGCAGTGATTAATTTTTGTGAATCAGTGCTGTGATTGTTTTGGGTAATTTTGTATAAATTGATTTATTGAAGTCATGCCATAAAAGCATCTGAATAGCACCTTATTCTGGTACTTACCTTGTATTAAAAAATTTATTTTTTCACATCGCTCTGCCAGCGTGTTTTCACGTAAAGAGTGCATCATAAGGATTCAATTTCCTTAAATAAAATTTAAGTTCCTTTTTTAATTTTTCAGCACCTAAAAAGAAGATGAGATGAGAATTGTTCGTTTTCCTATTCTTTTTAAATATTTGTTTGAATATTCCTATTTTTTAAAAACCTAAAAAATTAAAAATTCTATCCTAATAATAAAACAATAAAATCCATTTGTTTTTTATATTTGGTCGAATAAATTCATACAATTCAACACCTTCAAATTCTGATTTATGGATTTAAAATGTTCTAATATTTTATTTTTATATATAAATTGTACTCGAGAGACAATTTTAAAGCATTTTTACTATGAATCACTGTGTCTATTATAAGTAATTTCATTATCTACACTATTTTTAAAATAGACTGCCTTCTAATATTTATAGCGCTGCTCGTACATTCATTCTTAGAACGTGAACAATGATTCCCCATCGACCATAAAGAATTACATAAGTGAAATACAGTACTCATGTGTTAACGGCAAATTATGAACACGTTCTATTTATTTTACAGTCATTTAAACATATTTAATGTACTTATAGCGAAAATCAAAATTTTTAGAATTTGTTTGTTGGGTAAAATAAAACGAAAAAAACAGTTTTTACCTATAAAATAATCAATATATACCTACAAATAGTTAAGGGTAAGTCCGAGGGAAATTGCCGTAGTGTTTAGGAGACGCTAAATAGTGGTGTTTTTTCCAAAATATTTTTTAAATAAACCTATCTACTCATTTAACTATAAAATAGCACAGAGAAATTAATAAAATCTAATATAATAACAATCATAATAAAAACCTTTTTTTTATATCTCGACTGGCCATCTTTCCAGAGGTTTCCGGGGGAAATGGCATCCCGTATTTTCTATTTTATTTATCTTTTATAATCCTTAACTTAATCCCTTTGGTTTGTGTTTGGTGTTCTTTGACTATGTGTGCTAGAGAAGTTAAAGTTTTAATACTTTTTGACGGTTTAAAGTATTAAATGTATTATTGCCGTTGTCTCGGATTGAAATGAAACAGTTACTGAGCTTTGAAATACCGATGGATTAGGTTTTATTTCTATCGGGTTGTTTAGAAAACATACTCTGTTGTTACCATCTTTACTTGACCAAATGGGACCGTCTTTCCTGAATCAATCGTGAGAGATAACCATTTCGAAATAAAAATGAATTACTAGAAATTTATGACAATTTTAAGGTTGAAATGCAACACATTTACAGTACCAATCAGGGTAAAACATAAAAGTATGAATTTCTTTTCAAAGTTTATCACCGAGAAACTAAAAGTGTTCACAAAAAAAAATTCACATTTTACGTGATCACTATTACCCCATTTTCCCCTACAAACGGCTGTTTGATCACTTAGTTTCTGAATACGCCGTATAAAAAATCGCAAAGCTTTGTGTTTTGAACTAGCTAAAAAAAATGTGATCCTTTCGATATCGTAAAAAATAACTCGATAATAATTTATTATTAATGTTTATAGATGAGAAACGTAACTTTCTAATCATTTAGATAGTGAAAGTATTTACATCATTAAAGGATTAAAAGGTATTTAATATGGTAAATATTTGATACATAAGTTTTAAAGGTATAAGTAAATCACTAATTAATCTAAAAACTTCCGGTCGTCAAACCATCATTTATTATAATGAATCCTAAATTATTTCCACTTAAAATATTTGATTAAAATTTAATGTACCTCTCCATTTTCTCTTTCCATCATTTCATTAATCAAATTTATCAACTTATAATATTCTAAGAAATTATTTTCGCTTTTAGTTTGTATATTTTTCATATCGATTAGCAGATTAATGGATGAAATAAAATTTACCATCCAAAATTTATATAACTTTTACTCAAATGTCGAAAAATCTAAACAAATTACATTAATAAAAATAATACCATGTCAACAAGCTTCGTCATTTTGTTCTTAGTACTGAAAGTAAGGTATGGAACTTACAATAAAGTTTTTCTGAAATTTCCGAAAGCGCAAGCGGTTTCAATAAACAACTCAAGATAGTTGAACAAATTATTAAAAATTGAATTTTAATATGCAAAATTAAATTTGGTGCTCAAATTTTTATCAAGATAATTGAGTCATTAAGATATACTGCTGCCGTGATATCACGCTAGATTAAGTTCTTTTATGGTGTGCCTTTAATAAATCCATTTAATCAAAATTACCAGAAAAAATCGTGCAACATAATGCTTGACACGTTTTTCAGCAGTGATTTACGTTACGCGAATATTTTTTCACCTTAAAAGCACTTTTGTTTTTACATTGCATTATTCTAATTTTTATTCTATAAGCGTGATATCACGGCAGCAGAGCATCTTAATGACATAAAAGAACTTAGTTCTGGTACTTATGTTATAAATGTTTATTCATATAGCTTTACTGACGTGATTTCACGATAGTAGTGCACTATAGTGACTCAATTTTCCTAATTACGAATTTAACCACCTTATTTAATTTATCTGCACCTAAAAAGCAACCTATTTTGTGCGTATTTCAATTTTGATATTTTTTTCTGTTATTTAAAGATATTACTATTAGCTTGCAACTATTTTTAATAGTGATTCCTGTTAGCGATTTTTTGTGTAATTTTTATTACATTAATTTATTGAATGCACACCATAAAAGTACCAAATTCTGGTTTTTAGAATCTATTAAAAATTAATTTTTTCACATTGCTCTACCGGCGTGATTTCACGACACCAGAGCAACAATAATGACTCAATTTTGTTTATTAAAAATTTGAGCAGCTAAAATGCGTATAATTTTGAGCATATAAAAGGGTAGATAATTTTTGAAAACAGAAAAAATTATAGTAGGATGAAACCATTAGAAATCAAGAGCAAGATAATATGATAAAATTGAAAGGAAAAATAAATTACAGGCTATATGACTTCGGGAAGTAGGAGGGTGGGTGAGTTTTTAAGGGTAAAATCGGTTTATCTGAATTTCCGGCAAAACTACAAGTCTTATGGAAAAAAGTTATATGCCAAGGTTGTAGATAAGAAAAAGATCTACAACATTTGTATTTACACTTTTTTTTTTAAGAACCCCAAAATTTATGTGAAAAATTGAAATAACCAAGTTTTTGGTTTTTTATTTGTTTTTTCCAAAATTTGGTAAAAACTTACCTTTTTATGTTCCAAATATACTATAATTTTTTTGATTTAAAATATTTATTTTTTCTTCTTATTTTAAATAAATATCGAAAAAGCACCCTAATTTTCAATATAAATTAATTTTGAATTTATGTGAAAAAAGTGTTAATACAAAAGTTGTAGATCTTTTTATTACCTACAACTTTCTCATTTAACTTTTTTCCATCCGACTTTTAGCCGGAAATCGAGATAAATCGTGTTTTATCCTTAAAAACTTACCCTCTCCTACTGCCTGAACTCAGATCGCCCGTAATTTATTTTTCCTTTCATTTTATCATATTATCTTGCGCTTCCAATGGATTTCATCCTTTTGTAATTTTCTTCCACTTTTTATCATTTTTTAAGGCTTCTACTCTGCTCTTGCATATTTAAATCCAATTTTGAATACTTTGCAAGCTTGACGATGGTTAAATAAACAACATTAGAAAATTCAAATTGAATATTCTAATTATAAATTCAAAAAAAAAAAAAAAAAATAGAAAATTGACAAAATATATCAAAATGTTGTTGCACTTAACTAAGTTTTGATGAAGTGGTTGAATCGATGTTATCAGAATCAATGAAAATGATACCTGAAAGTTCAAACTATCAATAACCAAAACGATAAATTTACCAGCCATTAAAAAGAAAAAAAAAACGTGACAAATAAAAGAATCAATTTAATTTACTATATGTTTATACATTTAAAATGTTTACTAGAAACTTTACTAGAAACATGAATGATTTAAGCGTGATGCACGAGTGAATTTAACGAACGGTGTATCGAATTTATAAATACAGTTTCTTTTTTATTCGTTTTTCAAAGCACATTTAAAACATTTTTATTGTATTTTTTTGGAGTACACAAAACAAGAAGCATCATCATCATCACATTGTTATATGTCGCTAATCATGCATAAAAAAATAATTTCGATGTACGGAAAAAGAAATCTATGTAGACGAAAAGCGTTTAAGTAAATGTTATTTTTATCCTATATAATGTTTATACAACACATTTACTTATCATTCTATTCTAGACTAGTCAAACATCTGCTGGTTGAGAAAAGATCAGAGCAGTGATTTTCAAACGTATCTAAGCGCAGACACAACATAATACGTAACGCTAATTATATTGATCGCGCAAAATTATGGTATAAAACACCTTATTTGTCCATTCCTGACTGTCTGCCCGTCATCAGGATAACTTAAAAACAAAAGAGATGGGGAGATGAAAATTTGGTGACACAAAAAGTGAGTTTGACTGCGTGAATGAGTAAAATTTGCTCTATTTGGTCCAATGAACTCTTGACTCAACTCTTATACTTTAAAAGAGAGAAGAAAATTTTAATTTTGTGAAACAAACAACTTTGGTTGAAACATTTTTTCGTAAAGTTCTCGACAATTTTAGCTAAAATTTTGCTAAAAAACACATATTACTATTATAAATGTGTTTATGCTAATTAAAAGTAATTCAAACATCTATCGAGAAACCAAACAATTGTTATATTTTGTTTTTCTTTAAATTATGATTTTGGTTGCCAATTTAACTAAAAATAATATAATGAATTTTATTCTAATAGTAAAATTTCAAAAGTTTCAAAAGCTATTTAAAACCATTTAATGATTGAATTGCTTACGAGATTAACAATAAATTGAAATTAGTTGTTAGTATTAGTCACAGACACATTCGTTTTATTATTATTTTTGTCTTAAGGACATCTTTTTTGAATTATTGAGAGAAGAAATTTCCTTTTATTTTTGAATAGGATAAATCTCAAATACGAATACCTTGAAACAAAAGTCATCTTTTGTTAAAATGAGTACTATTTTTCGTCTGTATTTTCGTTTATATCAGTTTAATGGCTAAGTGAGTAAAAGCGTTTACATCCTTAAACGTTTTATTGGGGTTCAAATCCAGGCAGTTGCAGTTCATCAATTATAATTAACCAGGTGATTGATTGATTACACTGTTTTTGCTTGGAAAAGAATGAAGCAGCTGGCACCGCCCGACTTCTGAAAATTTATTGTAAGATATAATCCGATGTAGATAAAAAATAATGAGATTTGTGGCCTCTATTTTAAACGTTTCTCTCTAAAAAAAAGGAAAAACGGTAGAATTTTTATTTAAAAACTAATTTTGAATTAAGTTTGCTGAAGCTTATTCCTTACTGAAAATACGAGAAATAGTTCAAAACCAATTGAAAACAACATAAAATTTTTTACATTTCTTATCCTTGTTTCGACATCCACAGACAATAATAAAGGCATATTTTGACAAAACTATAGAGTAATTTGAACTTTTACCAAAAACTGATTTTATTTTTCGCACCTATTTGACTAGTCTAATCTCAAGAGAGAGCTAGCTAGAGCTATAACACACACATATATATATTTTTTAATAGTGTGTGATATTTAAAAATGGGGATTTGTTTCCGTATTTTAAAATACAATAAAGGGGAATTTATTCAACAATAAGCTAAATTCCTTAAGGCTTTTATACATAATATATATACATATCCATTCATATATATGTATCACGCACGCACAATAATATGTGTGAATATGGTTAAAATGCAATATCATTTGTTTATTCATTCATCACATACATATAGAAGCTTTTATCTGACTTTATTTCATTTGGTATTGGGTATATTGAAACCAATAATAAATTTTACAGTTGCATTACGTTTTACATTATTTTACATTTTAAAGTTTATTTGATATTTGAAAATCTAATATTGAAGCGATGGGAGGAATTTGATTTTTTTCTATACCTGTAACAACAAAAAAGAAATATGTCGACATTTATTTGCACAAAGGGGGCAGAAAAATCCATACAATAAAACATTTTTCTTAAAACTATAATTATTTTTCAATTTCATAGCGAATAAAAATTATTAAAAATATCAAACAGTTGTTGTAACCTTAAAAAAATTTCTTAATAAGGGGAGAAAATGCATTTGTAATATTTTTTCAATTGTTTTCGTAAATGTTAGGGGTGATTACCATATTGTGGACAATACAGAAATTTATGTGTTCCAATTTGTTAAAATTTATTTTATTGTTGAAATTTGTAACACTTAAAAGAAGACTTTGAAGTATAGATGAGAATCGATTAAAAGTTTTTCAATCTGTACATGAAGAGAGCAGCACTTGTCAATAAATTTTAGTCCAAGTAGCATCTTTTGACAGTTATTCATCAACAGAGCCAACTCAACATGACAACTCGATTCAACTTTTTCCATTTTCACACACATTGATTTACTCAAACGACTTGAAAGTCTGAAATCTTGGAGAGTAAACTGTTAAACGATGCACAAATACATCTACTAGCAATTATTGACAAGTGTTGCTGTATTCTCGTTCAGAAACTTTTCCGATCAAAATTTTTTTATGAAATTGATAGAATTATTATTTCTTTTGTGAAAATCCATTTTTATAAAATAAAAGAAACTTTAAACTTTTCAAAATTTTCATATTAAAATTTCTTAAATATGTGGTGAGAGATCCTGCTTTCGAAAGTCTCCTGTTCGAAACCTGTTCTTAATTTTTATTTTTAGCAAAGTTTATATTTTTTGAACAAACTTATTTTTTTGGTATATAAAATGAAAATTTTTCAAAAACAATATAATGAGATTCGTAAGTGAAATCAATGAGTCTACCAAAATTTCATCATAATCAAGCAATGCTTTCGAAAATTACAGCAAGGCAAACATGCATAGATGAATGTAAAATCATTTATTTATATTCTAGACTTCACTTTGTTTGGTTAAAAAATAAAAAAAGATACAAACGAATTGATAACCTCCTCCGACCCAAAATTAGATAAATAGAAATAGAAAATTTATGAAATTATGATATGTAAAAAAGGAAAACTAGAAAATAGATAGATTAGTATGGCTATGGCCTATTTTTCCATTCGATGCACATATCTTAAAACATTATACAAACAATACTGGTTTTTTTGTCACCTATAATAATCAACCATTAGTTGAAATAAAACGAATTTAGATAAAGTTTAACGATTGTTAAGAAGACATTTAAAGATTCCTTTGTGAAAATTAGATTATGAAAAATAATTTCAAATAGAATTCGTTGCCAAATGGTTTCTATATATACATATATAACGCATTAAGGGACTTTTTCAATATGTTTTAAATTGAATAGTAGATCCATGGGCGAACATATTGTATACATCACACAATATAGCTAGGTACATCAGATTTGATTTTTTAAATGAAATTTTCTTTAAGGGATTGCATACAGTAAGAAGGCCGAAAAAAGCCAATTTTCTAGCGTTTTTTCTGAGAAAACTTTTAAATTATAATGATCTAAAAATTTGTACACATATTCTGGTATCTTTTGAATGTATTTTGAGACTTAGTATAAGTAAAAATATTTATTTGGAAAGGTGCTACAGCTGATCTCCAGGCGCTCCTCTCAAAAAAGACGTTTTACGGTGACCACTATATCTCTGAACTGGATCCTCTGAAATTAAAAAACTAAACAGATTTCGTTAAAGTTATGTTAAATCTAGTAATTAATCGAAGGAAAATAAAGTTGACAAAACGGCGATTTCTCAAAAAGAAATTCAATTTTTGACCAAAATTTCGGCATTAAATTGTTTATATATATATAAAAAAAAAATATATGTTTATTGGTGAGAAAAATCTTCGATTAATTACAAACAAATATATTTAAGAAGCTCGTGTTAAAATTTGAGACTTGAGTAATGTTGGTCACCGACTTTGAAAACATAATCTTGAGAAAAACGCGTTAAAAGTTTGAAAAGTACTTTCAAGCACTCTGAAACGCTTTTTCAAATTTGCGTGAAATTATTCACCTGAACGATATGAATCTCTGTGTTTTCTGAAATATATGTACATTAACAAAATAAAATTTAATTGATTTTTTGAACTTAAATTTGGTAAATTATTGTCATTATCTGATACAACAAAACACAATATTAAAAATTGTTTAAATTCAGCGGATTGATTGAAACCGGCTTCGTGGCCATGTGAGTAAAGGCATTAAAACCTTTACCCATTTGACTACTTAGACAGAAGGTAGCAAGGTGAACCGTTAATCTAAATCTGTAGAAATTATCATCTGTAGATCTTAAACATTTATTATTTCAGAAAGTTTTTGAACCTGTTTGTATTTTCAGTACCTAATTTTATTTACCTATAATAGAATAGAGTTACCATTAAATTATCTACAAAAATCATATATTTCACATTTTTGAGATTGTGGTAAGAATTTTAAATAAAATACGAAAAATACACATTATTTTGAAGAACATTTCCAAATGAACAATAATTTAAGTTCTCCATAATAGATCCAAATAAGTACGAGAGTTCAAAATTCAGGTACAAAATTAAAATCTTAGATATACACGAATATGATCTTACACGTACTGTGGACTATTCAACCTTACGATGAAAAAAAATTTGATGATTTTTTTTTTTGTGTATGTTAACCATATTTCGTTTTTCACTTTTATTTTCATTCTGTAAAGAACAGTTTTTTTTTACGATCATCATAAATCGACCTTTATCAAAAATGACATTTAAAAATGTTCAATTAAATTGGAAATTTTTTATTCTTTCAATCATTTTTGACAATATTTTTGTATTTATACCATCAGTAGTAAACATTACTGATAGGTGAGGCATATCGTACAATCTTGGTATTTTCGAAAATTTCCATTTCTATTTACACTTTTGAAAATGATGCAATTTAAAGGATCAAATTTGAAAAAACTCAGAGTTGAATTTCCATTTAGGCCTGTGAGGCCCCGGCTTAGGGCGGCACTATTTCTGGGTGCGGTAAAATTATGAAATCTTATAATTTTAGAAAAATATCAAGAAGAATTAAAATTAAAAGTTTATTTCAAATATAATTCATTATTAATTGAAAATGAGTAATCGAATTTTAAAACGAAAAGGTTCATACAAATTTTTATCGAATACCGCTTGTCATAATTTTTGTATAGATATAGAATTATGTATATACCTTTTGATATCTAATAAATCTTTCGCTTCAAAATCGAACCCCGTGTTAAATATGCAAGTTGTACCTGATAAATTTTTCAAAAATTAATGCCGCAACGTATGAGAAAAAAAATCTACGATTAGAGGACATTTCTAAGTATGTGTCTATAAATTTTCTAAAAGATTCTAAGAAAACTGATTTTATTGGGAACGTCCTTAAGATATATAGAAGATTAGTTAGTGTAAGAAATTGAGTAAAATAATATAACCATCGATGTATTCGCTCGAGCTAAAGCAAGAAAAAAGAAACTATTGTAACGTTTGAGATTACAGTGAAATGAAAACAACTATAAGTCTAAAAATTTGATTATTAATTTCATTTTGAAATACAATAATTTAAAATTTAGTATTTTTAAAATCACTTTCGTTAAGCGATAAGGACGCCAAATTTTATCGGGTCTAGGGTGGTATAAAGCCAAAATCCGCCTCTGAAAAAACTAGAGATCTTTTACATAGTACTAATAATTTTACTATTTTGATTATTCTTTTTTGATTAATTAGCAGGTATTTTACAGATGATCTCATAAATTCGCGTCAATATGTAGGAAAAAATGTTTATTATCCAAAAGAACATAAAAAAATTAAAAAATATAGTGAATTCGCAAAAAATATAAAATTATAAAATAGTACAAATTATTTTACATAAAAAATTTCTATACTTGCCTTAACAACAAATTACCTTTCGGCGAAGTCGACGCGAACGAATTACTTCTAAGAATATGATTGGCACTCTGACTCCCAAGATTGTTGGTTAAATGTTTTAAGTATTTTTTAGGTTCGGCTCTATTCTTAGAGAAAAATTCTGTTTTTTTCCACAAAAACAAATTCTTGATAGAATTTCATTAACCTTATACCTGGATTGTGCGATAAACCTGCGACATATATATTAAAAAAAGTGAAATGTATAAAGTTATGTTTTTTTTTTTGTTTGGTAAAAACACGATATGTTTACATTTTTTTCACGAATCTCGTTTTAATATTTTCGCTTTTATATTTGGTCAAAAAATGTTATTTTTTTTCAATAAATCAATTTTTTTCATACTGAATATTTCATTAAGTTAATAATTCAGGAACATTTAATCAATAAGTCATTGAATTGAATATTTATTTGTCTCAATTTGACTCTACGTTGTAATAAATTTTAACTTTCAACTTCAAAACAAACTTCACGTAAGTGTGAATGACAAATTACCAAAAAATAAAATTGGCCATCCATAAATATTTCAGTTTTGAGATAAAAAATCTTTTTTTGTCGAATTTACCCTAACACTATGATAGTTAGAGAAAATAGCAAAACAATTAAACTATAGTTAAAAAATGCAATGTTTCGTTTGTTATAAAGACATCATCAGACGAGTTAAACAAGGATTAAATGTGTCACTGAAAACATTGTAAATGCGTTGTCAAGAAAATACTATAAGCAACTTATCTGGACCTACTGCAGCGATTCGAACTTCGATATCGTACAAAGGGACAGATAGTAGCACTTGTTGAACAATATACTATTTTTAGAAACACAAAGTTTTAATAAATTTGTTTTTTTTGTCATAAGTTAAGAAATAAAGCAAATCATAAGTCATGGAAGCTGTTGAAAATAATTTATTTGTTAAAAATGATACAAATAAATTCTTGAAAGTTGCTCAAATGCTGTACAAAGTAACAAATTTAATACTAAAACACCTTTATGCAATAAATCTCAAGTTGTTTTATTTTCTCTTTTCTATCTAAATCTATTGAATGAACTAAATTTGAGTGATACCCTTTAAGTTTTCCCTATTTGTTGTTGAATGTGTATCGCGATGAAATAATATTGGACACGGACACCACATTACTCCTTTGTACGCTTTTCAACTTGACTTTAGAGTATTTACAATAGATGAAGTACATAAATCAGAAATTGTTTATATCGATACATTTATATGTATATTAATTTAAGTCTAAAGTTAGTAACGCTACCTAATATTGACCGTACAAACAAAATTTTGGTATAGGTGTTCATAGAAATAACTAATTAGTCCATTTTCGGTTGTCCGTCCATCTGTCCATGCGTCATGACGATAACTCAAAATAAAATAGAAAGCAAGCTGAAATTGGTGACGTATTCTCAGAAAAAAAATGTTCGTGATTGCGAAAAATCGATCGTAAGGGTCCAATGAATCCTTAACCAAACTTTTAAACTATAAAAGATTAAATAAAAGGTCATATACAAAAAATCTTTTGTTTGAAATATATTTTTGAAAAAAAGGTTTGTGTTGTACACAATTTCAGCTCAAATTTGGCTATTAAACACATAATAACAATACCTATTATACATGTATAAATGTATTGGCTGGATATTTATAGTAATTATCAATGCTAATTAAAAATAGTCAAAACAATAAAATTCAATCAAATGTCAAGTATCTAAACAATTAACTCTGTTAGTCATAATCACTTCTAATGTTTAAAATATTTGATTTTGAGGAATATATTGATTTTTTAAGAATCATAGCGATTATATCAATATTTCACAAATCGAATAAATTTAATAAATTATGAAGATTCGATTTAAAAAATTAATTAATTTAAAATTAATAATAAGACTTAATAATGTGCTAATAGTCTATTTCTGCCAAATATACATTTTTGAAAAATCTATTTCCATCTAAAGATTGTTGTTTTCCACTGTTTTGTCTGTCCACGAATAAGTACTGTAAAAAATATTTCCGATCGATAATGTTCAAGATATTTAACCATCGACAAACATGATAAAATTAGCACATATTTAGAGAATCGTAACGCTAAGACTCAATAAAAAAAATTAAACGTTGTTTAAAATTGATTTTTTCGTTAATTAAATATACACGCTTACAATACTTCCTTTACCTTATACAAGGATGTTAAAAACTTCATTCTATTTATATTTTAGCTTACCGACAACAGCAACAACGAAAAAAGAAATGTTAACTTTGAAATTGATGGGCTCTTGTCATTTTCTTCATTTCCACATATTTTTCCTTTTCGTTGAGTGTTTTTGTCAAAAAATTATTTAGAGCATAAAAATAAATATACATGCTGGTAAAAAAATTTTTTTTATGTGTTCTACTGTAACACCTAACATATTAAAAATACTACATCACATATACGAATAATATCTTGTAAGTATGAAATATGATAGTCTAAAGGCTACCCGTATCGTACGTAGAAGGGTCTTCGTAGTCAATTGATGCGCTACGTATGTCTAAAATTTGTAATAAAATATTCAAATTCTAAAAATTCTAATATTTTCTTCAATTGTTTGCATATAAATTGTATCCCAAATGTCAAACAAAAATTATTGAATAATTACAAAAAAATGGCATTTAATTGAAGGTGTTGGGTTGAAAATTGTGAATGATTGAAGAAATTGCATTTGGTAATTATTTTTAATATCAAGTAAAAATAATTATTCATTTAAATTAGTTAATAAACTTTGAGCAATTTCCTATGTTAAATCATACAGTATTCACAGAGTTATATAGCATTTGATTGATAAACTAGTATTTCGTAAGCATAGAAACGAATAAATTTCTTAAAATTTCCAAAAGATTTTGATGCACGGTGCTCATTAAAGGCTGTATAAGAGGCTGTTGCATAAAAAAGTCAGATCGCTATATCATTTTACATCATGGCCCATTATTATTCAGAACCCACAAATAAACATAACAATAAAATGCATAATAATTTTAAACTTAGTATCAATATCAACTAAAATATAATAAGCCCTACTATTATGCTATTCCAGAAAATGTATATTTTTCTCGTTATCTGGAAGTTTCATTTTAATCGCGTATGAACTGTGCACATGTGTATTTCAAAGTTGTACCATTTGTCCACTAAACACTTTTTTAGTTTGATTTTCATCATTTTTAATAAAAAAAACTTACAACTTTAAGCCTATAGAATAGTTTTTATTTGAAATAGAGTTTCTGGAAAGTTATTGTAATCAAAAATTCTTGATAAATTCTTTTACATAGGAGACCTCTGATTCTTCAAAGCTTATAGCAGTGGTTAATATTAAAAGTCCGATCAAAATTTTGTTATAAATGATCATAGAATCACTTATTGTTCTCTTTTCTACTCACGAAAACGAACAAAGTTATCGAACTGAAATTTCAATTTCCAGTTCAAACTTTTAGTGAGTTTAAGTAAGTGATTGGAATTGTGTAGTAGGATTCCATGGGCCATATTAAACCGTAAAAGTAAGAAAGCCAAAAAAAATGGTTATTTTTAAAAAAACAAATAAATTATGCTAATATTATTTTCATTGGTTATCAATATCCTGATAAACTCAGCTTGTTATTATTAAAAGATAGAAGATAACTTAATACACAAACAATGGTTATTTTTAAATAGAAAAGGAATTATTTTATATAAGATTATTTTCATTGTCTATCAATTTCCAATTAAAGTCAGCTTGTAATTATTTTCATAAAAAGATATAAAACTTATAGATACCTAGACAAGAAGCTCATTATAATTAATTATTTATTCGAATTAATATATTATAATTTATTTATTGAACACTACATAACATTTTACATTGCGATATGGCGACTTCGCTCATATTTCGCGTCTAAGTTCTATGGCGCCTAAACTTCCATATTAGTCATCATTGACACGTACGTTCGACTACCTATACTGACCAATAGAGGTCTCACCAATCGCACATTTTAAATATAAACTTGAAATTACAATACATTAAATCAATTATCACAATAAATATAGGATAAAAAAAAGCTTGTATATAAGTGACACACCCGAAACGCCACTGTTTTGATATACTATTTTTGATGAACGTAGATTTTACATGCATATAACAAAAAAAAATATTCACACACGCTCTGATTCCTCAATACAATTAAACAAAAGTGAAAAGTATAATACACATATATCTACATGATGTAGGGGTCGTCCATCACCATCAACTTGTATTGAGAATGATGTGGGAAATATAAATATTCACCCTTAACTCCTGTACTGACTGGTGTATGCCTTGTATAAATGACACGACAAATAAGCCTTAAATGTTAGTTTTGACTTTATATATACAGTATTGGGAATTTTCAATTTGTTATCTAATAAAGAGAAAAATTATTCAATTTAATATGATTTTATTTTTCTGGGTATTTCTGTCAAGGTGGAGTTTTGTAATTGATTTTAAACTAGCTTGCCGATGAGTTGGGTTCTAAAAATTTGGATCATAGCGCAGAAGTAGATAACAGTACAAGAAAATGTGGAAAATAAAGATGAAAAACGAAAAATAGGATAGAAAGATGAAGAAAAAGACTAAAAACTAATTTCCTTGTGACCAATTCCCTTTCTAATATAATATAATCTTATCTAAAAACGAAATGTAATTGGTCATAAGGAAATTAATAATAGAAGTTTTAAATTTTTATTTATCAATTTAATTCTTGAAATGTTCATTTAATTGAAATATTGCTGGCAGAAGAAAAATTTCAAAATTTACATGTAGAAGGAAGCAACATTTGTTGAACGTATCAACAGTTTGAAAGAAAACACCGTTCTATGTAAATTTCCTAGATATAATAATACTGTGTTGAAGACAGATATTTACTCAAATATAGTTTTATTTTTATGAAATTCTCATATCTGAATATCTGATTGGAGTGTATTTGCTGCTTTTATTGCAAAATTTACACTTATAGTAAAATAAATATATCTATATAATATTCCAACTGATTTATGAAAAACGGTAATAAATTCAATATTTATTTATTTTTATTTTTGAAGTTGAATATTTTTTAGTTTTAAAAATTCATATTTCGTAATATTATAAAAATTTAATAATTGTTTAATAACTAATTTGGGTCTTGAAAACCTCTAGTTTTTTTATATATTCCGAAATTTTTCTAAGCACCTTGGTAATTGGGACGGAAAAAAATCGTTATGTTGTTATAACAGTAACAACCCTATGACTTGTAAGGTTGATTTTGAATCCTACTACATTCAGTTATGTTTTTATTTTATTTTTGTATTACATTTATTCAAATCTTATAAATTTTAAACAAAATTTGTTTTAAAAAATTAAACATTTTTTTTATTTTAACTTCTATCTTTAATAGTTAAAAAGTTGGGTCAAAGATTGAATCCATTGAACCGATTTTGCTTATACATGATCTTAATCTCACTTTTAATATTTAGAATACGTTACCAAAATTTTCGCTAGATATTTCTTATTGTTTTTGAGTTATCATGATGACGGACGTACAGGCGGACGAACAGTAAGAATTGGATTAATTACATATTTCAATAAACTGCTATACCAACGTTTTGTTTGTGCGGTCAATATTAAGTAGAGTTACAAAGCTTAAACAAAAATTAATATAGTCATCATGTATGTCGAGTATAAAAACATAAACAGACGAATTGATAGCCTCTTGTTTTGAAGTCGGTTTAAAAAGATGCGTTTTCATTATTCATATATAGAAGGCCCCTCTCATTAAATTTGTTTTTTTTTTTTGTGTTTTGCTTTTTTGTCCCTTAAAATGATTGAATAGAATTTTTGTTCATTCGCACATTGTTACAAATAAATAAAAGAATTGCTAACAGTTTTTTATCTCCCTTTTTTTATATACGTCATGTGTCACTCATTTACACAAAGATATAAAAAAAAGAAAGAAAATAAGGGCAATGTTGAAATGGCGAATAGATAGATATCTCATATATCTATGTTTACATAAATACAGTTGTTTATTAAATTTTTATTGTTTTTTATTGTCTTTTTGCATTTATGTTTCCAATTTTTTTGAAGTTCTTTATTATGATTTACGGATTTTTCCTTAAGAGTGTGCTTCTTACAAGCTATTGACTCAAATCACTTGTTATATAAATTTTACTTCAATCTTACGCTTTCGTTTTGAAATTTTGTATGCACATTATTGACATAAAAACGGTGGGCTTTCCGAAGAGTTTTTCTCGAAATTTCTAACGTAAAAATCAAATTCGATTATGGAATGTTTTTTCCAGAAACACTCTTCGGCAAGCACTCCGTTTTCATGTCAGTATTGTGCATACCAAATTTCAACACATTTGGATAATAATTTTTATGGGACGATAAAATTGAAAATTATCCACTTAATGGAGAGTGGTTCAGAATTAAGTTTTAACTCCTCTTAATAAGGTTCATCCACCAACCAAGTGTCAGTTGATAGAAATTCGATTCAGATTATTTCATATAAATGTGTAAAATTGGTAGAGGGATGTACCAAAGTCATTCATGTATTCAACCAAAAATAGATCTCATTCATAGACCTCAAAAATATTGAGGTCTATGGTATAACTAGACAATTGTGTATCTACCCATATATGTTTGCTCCGCTGTACCTTTCCAACGTGAATTGTCGAATTAGTAAACATTATCGAAATTTAGTGTTTAGTATTCGCGAAGGTATTTTTCGAGGTTCACTTTCTAGACATTTTTAAATGGATATTTACGCATTTTCAAGCCATCAAAATTGTAGAAAAACACAAAAATTATTCATTTGAATATTATAAACTGACATTTCTCAATGATTCGAAGCCATTTATTCATTTCATCAGATGTAAACAATGTCTTAGAAGTCCTAGAAAATAATACTCACTGATTATTTTGTGTGTAAAGTAACAAATATGAGTCAGAATTAGAAATTTATCCATTTCCGAGAAAAATATAATAATATTTATAACCAATGGTAAACTTTGAATGCATTTTTTTGAGCACTTCATATTTTACAATGAAAAATCTTCAAAAAAATTACGAATAATATTATGGCTCAGTAGGCTGCGTACTTGTTGGGTCTTTTAACACTCAAAGTTCGATAGCTCTTCATGACTCTTCTATTCATAACAGAACCAATTCATTTCTTATTCTATTATAAACAATTCTTTGAATTATTTCAAATAAATTTTGCATGAAAGTATGACAATTCTAAGAAATAATTGTCATACTTTAAGAGTTTTTTATTTTTATTTTCGAGATGGTAAAACCCACAATAAAATACACACTGAAGAAATGTATATTCCAGAGAAAGACAGATGTTAAATCAAACCAATTGAAATTCAAACGTAAACTATTTACATTTTATAAAAAAAAAATTGTCATATAATAATACCCTGCGGGAAGAAGACAAAAGTAAATCTTTGAGGGAAGAATCATTTCATTCCATAGGGTAAAGAGGGGTTAGTTGACTCACTAGAAGGCTGTCTCACTAAATGGTATAATAATATTCTAAGCTTTTATTGAAACGTTTTTCTAATCTAGTTTCCAATTTGTGAAATTTTTGTATCTTGCCTTAAAAAGGATTTTTCTTGTACATATTCAACTTTATTTTTCATCAAGAATTGAAATAAAATTATTTTTGGAAAGATGTGGGTGGAGTACAAATGGAAAAATGTGTTTTTATTGTAAAACATTAAACTTCTGATATTTTTCTACAAACCTCCATTCATTAAATGAATACAAAGGTAGCTTCAAAATTTTGTTTGCCCTAGTGAGAGTTTAATGGATAAAAAACCAATTCTTTTATTATAAGTATTACAAATTTTCAAAAATTACTATTTCGAAGTTACTATAGAAATAGCTGAATGAATATTTATTTTTCAAAATAATTAAATATTCTTTACATTGTTAATATTTCATATATTTTCAGAAATCATTATTTAGAAAAATTCATTGATGAAACTTTTATGATGTTTGGGAGATACAAGTGGTGGCAAAAGTGTTTAGAATTAATTCATTATTTCCGTTGACCATAATAGTTTTATAAAAAATGTCCCTTGTCAGTTTCATTAGGCCTTAGACTCGTAAATTACAATATTATTATGAACTAATTTGTTTCTAACGTCTTTTTAAATGTAATTATCAATATTTTAAATCTGATATAAAACAGTTATGCCTCAGAATGTAGAATTCAAAGAAATTTATATATTCAATTTTTAAAGATATAAGAATGGTTATATACAGTTAGAAGTCCGAAAAAAGCGAATTTTCCTGAATTTTTCCTGAGAAATCTTTCAAATTTATTGATCTAAAAATTTGTACACATATTATGGTATCTTTTAACTGTATTTTAAGACTTAGTATTAGTAAAAATATTTATTTGGAAAGTAGCTACAGCTGATCTCCGGGAGCTCATTTCAAAAATGACGTTTTGCGATGACCACTATATCTCTGAATTGGATCCTTTGAAATTAAAAACCAAAGAGATTTCGTTAAAATAATGTTAAATCTAGTAATTAATCGAAAGCATAAGCAAAATGAATTTTTAACAAAAAAGCGGTTTCTCAAAAAAAATTTTAAAAAAATCGATTTTTGACCAAAATTTCAGCCTTAAATTGTTTATAAAAAAAATATTTAACGGTGAGAAAAAATCTTCGATTAAAATTACAAAAAAATATATTTAAGAAGCTCGTGTTAAAATTTGAGACTAATCGGTTTAGACGTTTTCGAGTAATGTTGGTCAGCGACTGCGAAGCACTCTGAAACGCCTTTTCAAATTTGCGTGTAACTTCGTGTAATTTATACAGGTGACTTAGAATGGAATGAAGAACATTCTATTAATTATTTTTATTCGTCTCGTAACATTTTTATACACCATCCCAAACATACTTAAACAAAAATCAACCCCAAAAATTTACTTTCATGCACAGTTTCCCTTATAACAACAATTGTATGACACAATTTAACATTTTTATATCTTTCTATATGTATTCGTTCCAATTTGTTTTAAAAGCGATAAAGAAGTGGCGTGTAGAGAGAGAAGAGTATGGAGGAAATGATGACTGTAACAATCCATGCCATTAGAATCAATGATATAAGAATATGGTGGAATTACGCACGTGTTGTTGAATTTAGTTACTAAGTTGAACGTTTTTATGAAACAAGCAAATAAAATAAATAATTAAGGAAATATACAAAAAAATACGAAACTGAACTATACAATTACTTTCATTAATTTCTAATAGTTTTAACCGACGTCGAAAGAATAAGGAGCTTCTCTATTTGTCTGTATCTTTCGTTTAATTTTTTTATTTAATGTTTTTTCTTTTTTATTCTAGACAATAAAGTTGGAAAGAGACTCTTGAGAAGAGATGTTTGATCTCATGGTCGTAGCATGGATAAGAACTTAGTAACCGGCTACACCAACAATATAATAACAATATAATTATCACGTTGTGTTAGGCAGCATCTTTGCCATCAGGTGATGGATTGTTCTAAACAGAGTACCAAAAGACGAGAAGTTTTATTGCAATACTAATGTTGACGTTTGAGGTTATCCTTGGGCAACTTTATATAATTTTCTGTTGGCAGCTTGTGATTGGAGGTTTATCAGTATAATGTTTATCAATTTTCAGATTTTGATTAAGAATATAGGAGTTGGATTTTAAAAAGTGGGAAATAACCTTGAATGTAATTATCAAGGTTGAAAATATTACGATTGAAGGCCCCTTTTAAAATCATATAGCCTATGTCTTAAAGAAATCGCATAATTTTGCAAATTTAGGAACTCCGGATACTTTTTCAAGTTTCAGTAATTATAGTTATAACTTTTAGCGAAATTTTTTCTGCTGTCAATAATTTTAGTATTTCATGAAAATCAAGTGAAAATCATATACACCATATAATTGATTTTTGGCTCCGCGTTTCATAATTTATCCATAATTAGAGTATCTTCATTGCGGAAATAAAAAATGCAAATCAAATAGGGATACTTTGAAGGCTGGCTTCACCAAAAACTCAGTATCCAAAAAGAACTGTTTCTCAAGAACTGAGGAAAAATTGAAATAAATGTTTCAAGCAGGAGTATTTCTATGTAATTTATTTAATATCTTTTTTGTACTTGTCCTGGCTTTGTAACGTGAATTTCAACAAGATGAAATTAGGGCAACCTCTCAGTGTATTCTTTCAAACAAAAACGATTATTTTATAGAAATATCGGAGAACACATCGAAAAAAATACATACAACCAAATAAAGAATCTTGTCCTATTTTGGAATACATCATCAGATTGTAACTTGGTTAAAAATCACCCACCATCGTATTATATTCTTGCTAAAAAACAAAATTTTTAAAACCGTTTCTTACTTGAAAAATACAATAAAAAAACACAGCCAGACATCTAATCTCCATTTTTGAAGTCAGTTAAAAATTTTGTATTAGTAAAATGTTAAACGAATTGTTAGTTGGAATTAAAAATAAAATTTAAATAATAGGAATGATGTGCAGTTTGACAATTAATGACTACAAACAATCCTTATTGTACAATCACAATCAAATATATTTCGAGGCATTACGCACGCACGTGTTGGCTTAAATTCGTGACTACTTTTATAAAACTAGCAAATAAAAATAAATAATTAAGGATAAAAAAATAGATAAAAATTTTTAATGAACTATACAATTAGTTTCATTAATTTCCAATAGTTTTTCAACAGACTTGCTTTTTTTCACTTGTTTTCAATCAATGAATAAAGTTTTTTGTTTGAAAAATGTTATTCAATTTTTTACAATAATTTAGTTAAACTAAAAAGTTTTCTATAAACACACAAACCAGTAACGAGTTTCTTTATTTTTCTTCTAATTGATATTTGTGGTAATTGCCACGAGTTTTCGTTGTTTATTGTTCTTCGAATAAACAATTGAACAATTTACAGTAACAATTAACGATACGTCGATATGGTACTAATTTCAAGAGACAACATACAAAGAATTTGTTTATTTAAAAGAAGATTCATGTTAACGAAATGTATATCATCGAATTCTAATTTTCTATTCAAGATAAATCATTTTTAATTTTTTGGCTAGTGATTTTGTCGTTTTTTCACAGTAAACCATAAAAATATTGTAAGAAACCAAGAATAAATGTGAGTGCTTGATTATGAACGCATTTTTAAGATAATTTGTACCCAAAATTTCGATATTAATATCCATTAATCGATACAGCGAATAGTTTATATTTCGAAAAATTCATTTCGAAGATTGTAGATTTTGTCGCTATTTCCTTTTATCATTTTTTATAAAAATAATATTCTTCCTTGATGCTTGACATGATTTTCAAAATCACAACCTCTCTGAGTAAGCAGATTGTACTGTGCTTTAATAGATATAAAAAATTTAACGCCTTATTCACCATTTATAGCTCTCATGCGTTGTAGCAGAAACTCTTTTGACCTTTTTATCAAAGATCATGGTTTCTATATTATTCTATATTATTCAATTAGTTTTTATAAATGTACTTTCAGGTCCGGTCACGCCTTACCGTGCTATTGTCACAGATAAAATATGAAAAAACCATTTTCCTATTTAATCAAACGATATTACATCGATATATATATATATATATATATATATATATATATATATATATATATATATATATATATATATATATATATATATATATATATATATATTGTCGAATTCAAATTCTTTATAAGTAATTACTTGCTAGCAATGGACATCAGATCTACTTACAGCAGGCTTATAACTAATTCACTGTAGGTAAAAAAAAAGAAAATTAATTATTCTTACGGAAAGCTCCAACTACCTTATATTATTGTCACCTCAGCGATATAAAACAGGAAACTAACCTGTCACATTTTAAGAAAATGTGATATCTGAATATATCATTTTTATATTAGTTCAAAACAGTAAGTAACAACGACCTAAATCAATTTCCATCAACCAGACAGATTAAATAATATATTTTCCTATTTTTCATTTCTAATACAGCAGATCATAAATGTAAATTTACAATCGAAAAAGCAAAATGAATATTTTATTATAAACATTTGGAATGTGAATTTTCATTCCACTTCATCACTTTTTATGTTGTTTTTTTTTCCATACAAAAAAAAAGCGGGGAGTTTTTGTAATTTTGTTATTTTATATATTTTTTTTATTTTTATTAATGGTGAAATAAAGTAATAATATACGAAATTATTATGACGTTAGATACAATATTTATACATATTGGGGAAGGGAATGATGATTATTAGTGTATAAAACAGGGTGATTTGATTTATACATACATAAATATTAGGGAATGTATATATCGTATATGATACTTTATACTGTATGTTGTTTTGATTGATGATATTAGAAATTTGTTGAGATCTATTCAAGTATCAAATGGATGATTTCCGAAAATAAAATCTTCACATTGTCTGTGTAAATGTTGAAAAAAAAAGTTTTTATTTTTATTATACTCGATATACATAATATGTCAGAGTATATTAATTTTAGTCTAAAGTTTGTAACACTATCTAATATTGACCGAACAAACAAAAGTTTGGTATAGATGTTCATAGAAACACCTAATTAGTTCATTTCTGGTTGTCCATTCGTCCGAAACAAAACGATAGCGATCTGAAGTTTTCTGTGACGTATTTAACAAAATGTAACCTCAAATTTAACGAATAATCCTAAGTTGGTAATTACAATACATATTATTATACAAGTTTATATAACTGTATACACTGGATATTTATACTATTTTGGTAATTAAAAAGTATTATTTTGGTAATGGTAACTAAAAATAGTCTAAACAATGATATTCAGTCATATGTTGAGTATCTAAACAATTAACTGTGTTTGTTGTATTCTTCACTTGTTTTTTTTTTTAAATTTAAAATATGCAACACAACAAAGTGCTGTTCGAGCTCTTTTCATGTGTCAAGTTACAATAAAATACATAATTAAAAAATCAAGAAACCAAACGTAAAATAAGCAAACAAGATTGATTATATTTAAATGAAAATTAATAACTTCAAAAGATTAAATGCGCGCATTATTTGAGTAGCTGGCGGGACCCAATTGACAATTATAAACCGACCGAAAATAGATGGATCTCGCCTGCTACTAAACTTAATGCGGGTATTTAACTAAAATATTTTCTTTGGCAGTTAGTAAAAAATAAGTTTCATACTCGTAGAAATGTATATTAAGTCTAAATCAGTTATAAGTTTTTTTATACAGGAAACACAAAAAGTCAAAAGCTTTGTCGTATGAAGGCCGAAGATTCGGAATGTTTTGCACGGCTTTGAAAAATTATATAATAAATTTACGTTAATAAATACGTTATCCCACAAAGTTTCTTATTTTTAATTTCAATAGGCAATAAGTTAATAACTCAGTTTAACCAAAACGCGGTTATACTTAGCTTAGACCAAACCCTGTAGGCTATTGGTAACGCATATCAAGCACATATCATTTCTGCTTATTACTTTTTTAATGTATATTACAGGGAACCTTTCAACAAAATATCAATAGCAAATTACGTGCGAATCGGAGCAAATTCCTTTCTTCATTAAAAATAAGCTGATGATTTTGTACCAATATTACTTTTATTCCAATAACGTATAAAAAAATGATTAGTTAGGGTATCCTCGATTCGAATCCTGAGAGTGGAGGTTTATCAATTAAGATTAAGGTGATTGATTGACTATACTTTCGATGCGTGGGGAACGATAAGATGACCATCTACGCTTGTGAAGGTTTAATGCATGTTTTCTTTCACAACTCCAGACTTTTGTTCTATTTTAATTCGTATTTTATAGTTTAAAAACATGAAATGAGAGTTGTATCAGACCATTTTTCGTGGCCCAAGAACTCGATGAACTGTAGCAATTCAGAGAGGAAGTGTGATCAGAACTTCTCCCAACCGCCTGGTTTTTTCCTTAGCGATGATTAAGTTCCCATTTTTTGGGCTGGACGAACCCATCGGCAAACAGCCAAAATCTTTAACATTATAAATCTTGGGAGAAAACTTCGTCTCATCCGGAATTAAACCCGGAACAATTGGCAGAAAAGCACAACGCACTCTGAGGCAGTCTGCACTCATATTTATACCTCTATCTTAAAATGTAGCTTATTTTAAAAATTTCATTATCAATATCTATTTTCAACATTAAAATTAAAAATGTTCCTTGGAATTCATGCAGCTTACACAGCAACCGAATGGCGTATTTATATTTATATAATGACCGTTGGATTATAAAATATCAAAATTGAGTGTTTTGATAATTATTAGTGAATGTTATCATCATTTTATGGATATAGGTACTCGTTTTTTTTTTTTAATAACTTTAATGTAAAATTTGCATATCATTGTAGCATAACGGACGAGTGAATTAAACAAATAGATACAGATTATGTATGCGTTTATTGCTATAGATTATTATTGTATGAGTGAAACTGTTATATGTTTCAATACGAATTCAAAAATATATTATCATTGGTAAAAGACTGACGTGGCTTTATATTCCGTTACTGTATATTTCTATTAGAAAAAAGTACCTGTGTACAAATAAAAATATATATCTCCAAATTATGATAGTTGGGTAGGTATTGGCTGCTATAGGTGGAAAATTTTTAATCGAATTTTTATCTGAGGAATTATTATGAATATAAAAGGCTGTTAATTTTTTCAATTAAAAATCACAGTACAAAAATGAAATTTTGTGGCCAAAATCAACTTTTATACATTTGAGAGGATTTTAGAGTTGGCTAGAATCAAAACGCTTGGAGTTGAAAAAATAATTAAAAAACTATTTTTCAAAAAAAAAAAAGTACCTTAAAAAAAATGAAGTGAAAAGTAAAAAATAATTCGTTTTTAATTTAAATTAAAAGCTTCTATAAATAATTTCCTTGTGACCAATTACCTTTCTCAGTCAACGCCAACCAATCAATTTTTAATTAGGGATAAGATCGGTATCGACTTTAAAATGTTATTGGGCAAAAGGCAATAATTTATAAAAGTATTTAATTTAAACTTGGTTTGTACTTTTAAGTTTATTTTTTTGAAGGCAGTTCTATTTTTATTTTTTACTTATGAATGTTGTAGGTATACAAATTTTTCTTTGAGTGAAATTTAATTTCTAAAAATTATTTTTGCTCCTTCTCTCCCCTTAGGGACATTAGATCCTAATTTCCTAATCATGGTACCACCTTTCCAACAAAAATAGAATAATCAAAAGTTCCCAAATTATAAAACATTTCCGACTGCCCATAATGATTGAGCCACATATAAAACTTCAAAATTATGATAAACACTCATAGCATCACGTACTATTCCTTAACGAAGCCATTTTACGAAATTTCAAAAATTAAATCACCATCCAAAATGGTATCTAGCACGTTTTGCGGTCTAATTTATATTTAATAGACGAAGTGGGAAAGCCACTTGATCAGTATCAAAATGCTTGAATAACTACGCGAGGGTACAAATATTGATACATCAAAAGCTCTCGATAGACAAAAAGGGTATGAGCAAATACACATAATATTATATTTTGTTTCAGATCCACCCGAAATAACTGTCGAACGACCAATCGTATACTCTGGTGAAGGGTTAGAAGCGCATTTGGTATGCATCGTATATGGAGAAACACAGCCTGAGGTAATTATGAAATACATTTTCATTTTAATAATATATCATTCACATATTATCACGTTTTTAGTAAAGTGGTTTCATTACTTAAAAATAAACTAGACTTATTTATATAAGTTATTAAAATATTTAAAATAAAACAGTCAATGGTTTTTATAATGCAATCAATCAAACGAGGGTTAAAATTTTGAATCAGGGACTATAAGTCGCAGTTAACAGGGTATCTACTAAAACGTGCCGAAAAAGTTACAAATAAGTGTCTTGAGATATTAAAGTTTATAAGAATATTTAAGTTTGTGTGAAGCTTTTAACAGATTTACTAGTGGGTACATATTTTAATACTCGCTTGGGAAAAGAAAATATACTTATAGGGTAGTTAAGCGCGTTTAAAAAAGTACTTATATTGATTTCTTAATAAAAAGTCACAAAAAAAATAAATCTTCTTAGAAAATAAACAAGATTCCATGCCATAAAATTCCATTAAAATCTTAAACTTTTTATATAAATGTCAAAAAAGGCTGCCTACCATTTTAGTGACGTAATATCGGTATATAATAATAGGAATACTGGTAATAAAAATACATTGATAAATAAACAAAACCAAACACTTTAAAATTTAAACTAATTTAGAAAGAAACTGTTAAATACTTTTAAAGATTTTACCGAAATGACGCCACATCATGGCAGTCTAGTAATTAGGTCACGTGATATCAGGAAAACTTGTAACTTTAAAATAATAAATTAATCATATATAATGTTTTATGAATAAAATTTAGAAAATTTAATAATATTTCTACATAAATTTCTATTTTTGTCTAATAGCATGCTTTATTTTCCACTGCCGAAAGTATTCTATGAGATATAAAAATAAAACTATAAAAGATTGAAAGTGTTCAGAAGCATTTACTTCTTAGCTTATTGACCATGCACCTCTTCCTGAATATTGATTATCACTTGATTATAAATATTGCACTGCAGTGCAATATTATATTATGCATTAAATTTTACTTACGGTTGAGGTCGCAAACTTAGGAAATCACTGCGATTTGATAATTAACACACGATTTATAAAATAATGAAAAAAATAAAAGTTCCATTTATAATTACTGATATATTTTAGGACACTTGAAACGTATTGCCCGATTTTGATAATTTTTCTAAAAAAAAAATTAATATAGAAATTTTCTAATTGAGCCCAATTGTCAAAATTTGAGTGTTGAGTTAGGTCTACCACTCTATTACTATATTATTTCTTAATAAGGTTTACATGATTAAAGAAAAAAAATATACAAATTTTCATGTAATCAATCATACAGAGCCTTTGTAAATTTTTTGCCCTTATTTGATTGCATTATAAGCCCATTGCCATTATAATTTTAATATTTCATATCACTTTGTATCACACACACACAAACAGGTATTTTGAATTTTTAATTTATTGGTAAAATGAATTGATAACTATCAGCTATATTGAAGTTTTGAATTTAGTATTTTACATTTATTTATTTAGTTTGATTAATATTCATTATGAAATGCTATCTCTAGGTACGGGGTTGTTACCACGGACCGTCCTTTTGATGGTATATTTCGTGAATGGAAAAAATTTTGAAAAATATTTAGAAAACTGATAGGGAAAGTATAGTTTATAATTCAACAAGTGAAGATAGAGAACTAGCAGAGTTAATTGTTTTGAAACTCAACATATTATTGAATACCATTGTTTGGACTTTTTTTTTTAAATAGCATTTATATAATACTATAAATATCCAGTCTAATTTGAGCTTTAACTGTGCTAAATCCTAACATTTTATGATAAAATATTTCACACAAAAGTTTGTCTTATTTTAAAATACATTTTTGTACTAGAAATTTTCGTCTATCTTTACTAGTTTAAAAGTTGGGTCAAGGATACATTGGACTCAATTCACCCATTGGTCAATTATGTTCAAATACATAATATATATATATATATATATATATATATATATATATATATATATATATATATATATATATATATATATATATATCTTTACTATGTATTATGTATTTGAACATAATTGACCAATGGGTGAATTGAGTCCAATGTATCCTTGACCCAACTTTTAAACTAGTAAAGATAGACGAAAATTTCTAGTACAAAAATGTATTTTAAAATAAGACAAACTTTTGTGTGAAATAATAATATATACTTATTAATATATATTATTATTATATACATGTATAATAATAATATATACTGATATAACCTATTTGTTTCTATAAGCCAAATTGTGGAGATTTTACGAAAAAATGTTTCAAATAAAAATTTTTTCGTAAAATATATATATATATATATATATATTTTTTAAACAAAATTTTTATTTGAAACATTTTTTCGTAAAATCTCCACAATTTGGCTTATAGAAACAAATTGGTTATATCAGTATATATTATTATTATACATGTATACATTTATAATTGTATAGACTGGATATTTATAAGATTTTATGAATGCTAACAAAAAATAGACCATAAAATCTAAACAGTCGAGTATCTAAACAATTAACTCTGTTAGTTGTTATCGTTAGATATTAAGATAGTTTTTTCGATTTGTCATATCGTTATGCTTCCTTAAACAGACCACAAAAAATTGAGAACATATTATCTATCTTTCATTACTAGAAAATACTAAACCTATTATTCATAAAAAACGCATCCGCGTGTAACAAAAAACAAAATAAAAAAACTTCACACACCTCGTATTCATTCATTGTATGTTATTACTATAGCGATTCACTTGAAAAGTTGTGGAGTGTGTTTTCGAGTGGGATATATTGAACTATTGAACCGTAAAATGATTTCTACAACATTTATATATATTATATAATAATAATTTATTACTATGTTAACATGAAATTAAATGAATAGAAAAATGAGTAAACAGATTTATTTTGTCAATTAATTAATTCATTAATTATATTAAATAATTTTTATTGAATAAATCTATTTGTTTTGACAGTAATTAAGTATTAGCTTTATTGATTTTGAAACAAAAAAATTTTAAAAACAATTTTTTACTGAAAATTAATATTATGTATTCTACCATTAATATTATGAACCTTTTACCATTTTTTGAATAGCTCTTCGAAAGCTCTAAGTCCATTGGTGAAGAACTTCTATGGCATTGTGATGACAAACATTTTTCGGTTGCTCGTTATTCGGGGAATTGTTTTCTATTAAGGATGTTTTACAAGAAGCGAAATAAATGGTAGTCAGATGAAGATGAAAAGTCTGGGCTATATACTGGGGGTGCATCAAAATTTCTCAACCAACATACGTCACTTTTTTGGAAAGTCATCAACGATTTGTGTGGCATGTCCTTATCGTGTTAGAATATAACGCCAATTACGGGCACTGTTTTAGAAATGCGTCCTTTAATCTGTTCAATTGTTTGGGATAAGGTACTGAATTGATCGTTAAACTAAGTTCTGGAATTTTATAGCAATTTTCTTCCAGTCCCATTATACACAAACCATGGCCTTACCGGACGTCAATCTGGGCATTGCAGTTATTTGTGGCACTTCTACAGGATTCTACTGCGATCATTTAAGTAGTTTTGGTTTACCATTTTTCATCGCCCAATAATAATTTCTTAGGAAATCGTTTATTGTATAATTTAGATTAAAAAATGAAGTTTTTATTAGATTTATTGACTCCAAAAATCAAATTTTCTATGCTCCAATTGATTGTTTAAAAATCAGTTAGTAGACAATGTTTCGATAAGTTATAAATCATGAAACGAATTGCATTTAACTGCGACTAAAAATTGAGTATGTAAAAGAAAATGTATAGTTATTAATTAATAACAATTTTCGGAGTAATAACATTGTACGCATTAATTATTGCTAATTGTCTTTAACTAATTATTACAATACATGAAACTATTTAAATGATAATAATAGCGAAATAAAAATGAGACAATTACATTACTCAAGTTTTATTAAATGTATGAAGACACAAACGTTAGTTAGTATTCACTAAAGCACATGGATATTTACTATTTTGGTTTTGTGGTAAAGCTCCACTACAATTATCTAATCTTACAAGTTCGTTAGAAGTTTCCTTTGTTTTCAACTTTGTAATTAAGTGTGTAGTACAACAGTAATTCAAACAAAATTAAATCAATTTGTCAGAATGTAGGTGTATTTTGTATGTATGCGGATACCGTTATCCATTTACGATAGAAGGTTTTTTTACGGAGTTTCTTAAAACTATCAAGGTAATTTAGAAAAATTTGATAAATTAAATATATGAAATTTGGGTCATATTTAAATTATTGTACATATTAAATTTAGAGCAGATTTTTTTTGGGAGTAAATCTGTTGTATCTCCTTTAATTCGGATGTTCCATGAGTCTATGGGCACATCATTAATTTCATGTGATCAGAGACCGGTTCATTTCAAAAGAAACTATTTTTAGGGAGCAGAGACGTGCTAAATATTCGTAATCGTATTCGCGGATATCCGCAAGAAAAAGATAATCCGTATTCGTTTCTTTTTCAGCGGATTTTAAACGGATCTTTTGTATTATTCAGTTTCATTACATATGAATTCAGTTTCATTTCATTTTCAGTAAATTTGAATTTATAAGTTAAGGTAGCAATAAAATACTGAATTAGTTTTTATTTGTTAAAAATTACATATCTGACAAAAAATTAATAATTCAACCCTGGTTGGAGTGAGCTAAGTGGAAATTTTAATAATTACACTGTTATTATATAGAACTAATTGATAATTACAATACCTAAATTCAAATTTATTATTCAAATAAAAAAATGATATTCCTAAGCAATATGACAAATCAAAACCTCAATGCATTGAATTGACACGCCTTTTCCTTTTTCACACAGAATATTCATTCCATATTCCTCATCTCATTAAAAACCTTCAGCTATTATTAGCAGTGAGATTGATTGTAAACTGTAAATATTCGCTCAAAAATGGTTACCAATATCATCGTTTATTTTATTTTATTTTATGTTTCATTGTGCTTTTCGGTATCCTAATCAACGGTTCGGAGCTATTTAATAGGATACTTTTTAGATAATTCATCAGGTTTTTCAGTTCTATACCATTTCAGTTTAGTTCCAATAGTGACATTGTTATGGGTACCTAGATTCTGAACGATTTAATAAGTTCAAAACTATAAAACTATTTTGGAGTTTATTTCAGGTAATATTAGCGGTGCAAATTATATAATTTATGTATTATTTATAGTAACGTAAGTGTATTAATTACAAAAATCATCTACATTGAGATTTCAACACATACTTTCATTCGGAGCATTCCTGAATCAATTTTAGACCAGATTGAGGTTGTATATATCCAAATTAAGTACCTATATCTTGATTATTGCTTTGAATGGAGACTATTCGTTACTTAATACTGGATTTGTGATGGCAAACTCGAAACATTTACTTGTGTATTTCTGGTTGAAATTTTCATAAATATAGTATTTTAACCTTACGCTTACCTATAGATTCTACAGATAACATTTTTTATAAGCAGTTTTTTTGAGTTCATCTCAAAGAATAGTTTCACGGTTTTGTTCATTTTTTATTCAAATATCACGTTCTTTACTGGCCCACATTATGTTTTTATTCATTGCCTTATGATTGAAATGATACCCTTCTGTACAAAGAAGGTTTAAGGCTAGGTTGACTTTTAACGGCTCAATCGCCGGGGTAGAGGAAAAATTATTTTTAGTTTGCGTGCCCAATTCATGAAATCTAAGCGTTTGTAATAATATTTCTGGATATTACAAAAAGTCGTACAAACTTCTTCGGTTTTCTTTCCCAATATTTATTTATTTTAATCTAAATAATTATTTTATTTAATCTAATTTGTTTCTAAATAACAAACAACTTTTGTTTGAAACAATTTTTCATAAACTGCTTGAATCCACCCCAATTTCAGCTCAATTTAATGGTTTGTTATTTAATAATCAACATTTAATTCAACTCAGT
Source organism: Chrysopa pallens (assembly GCA_020423425.1). Lineage (NCBI taxonomy): Eukaryota > Metazoa > Arthropoda > Insecta > Neuroptera > Chrysopidae > Chrysopa > Chrysopa pallens. Next base: position 138,905,369 of record CM035591.1, read on the forward strand.
TTTTATTCTGTCTCTAATTACACATATTTTTTTGTTTCATTTGTTTTTTATGGTGAATATGTGATTATATGTCTGGTATCTAAACAATTAATTCTGCTTGTTGGTATCTTCACTTGTTATATTTTTCTATACATGTAAATGAACTTTATAACTCACATACGTTTAGTCGATGTATACGTTTTGTTAAATCTTCTTCTTTATGTAATTTTCAGGTGCACTGGTATCGTGACACCATGTTATTGGATACAACCGAACGACGTATAATGGAAACACGTGGCTCACGACATACACTTGTTATACGGAAGGTTCATCCATCTGATTTTGGTAACTATACGTGCGTAGCAGACAATCAACTTGGTAAAGCTCGTAAAGTTATTGAACTGACAGGTAAGAAAATTTATAAAAAAATTTATTTTTATTTTTAAATTGTTCTTTTCACAACTTTTTTATGTTATATTTAAAAATCGATAAAAAAAAATATACAATCATATTGAAAATGACTATTAAACTGTACCAAATTTTGTTGAAAGAAAATTTACAAAAAAGAAAATAATATATAAACATGTTTCAACTTATATTGGAAATCAGCCAATAAAATTTATCTTCAAGTTGATTTATTTTATTTTGGATAAAAATAAGAAAAATATCTAAATATTACATAGCTTTTAAAATATAATCAAATGTTGTTGATCTCGATTTTTTTATAAAAAATATTATACTTAATATAGGCTCTATATGTTTCCATCGACTTCCAAAAAATAAAGGTTTGTCTGTTATTCTATTTGTGTAGAATTAAACTTCTCCATGATAGCTAAAAAATTTCGGTGAATGCTCATCTTTTTTTGTATTTTTTCGTTCCATATTTGACGAAAATTCATATATTTTGGAATACAAAGACTTTAATGCAAAATTCACTATTCAAAATCTCAATTGGATCTTTCGCAAAAAAGCTTATTTTAAATTTTTTTTTAAAATATGTTCATAAAGCCAATAACCCAAGCTCTAATCCTTAAGCAAATCGTTTTAGTGAAAAATTATCGGTGAATGTTAATAAAATTACTTTCCAGAGGTAAATTTTCGGTTAGGTCCGTGAGGCCCAGGCCTAGGGTGGCACTATTTTAGGGGCGGCAAAATTATGAAATCTTATAATTTTCGAAAAATACCAAAATTTTTTATAGATATATAATTATGTATATACCATTTGATATCTAATAAAGCTTTCGCTCCAAAATCGAATCAGAATAGGAACCCCGTGTTAAGTATTAACTGATAAATTTTTCAAAAATTAGTGCCGAAAGGTATGAGAAAAAAAATTCTACGATTAGAGGACATTTCTAAGTATGTGTCTATAAATTATCTAAACGATTCTAAGAAAACGGATTTTATTGAGAATATCCTTAAGATATATAAAAGATTAGTTGGTGTAAGAAATTGAATAAAATAATATAACCATTGATGTATTCGCACGAGCTAAAGCAAGAAAAATGAAACTATTGTAACGTTTGAGATTACAGCGAAATGAAAACTACTAAAAATTTGATTATTAATTTGATTTTGAAATACAATAATTTAAAATTTAATATTTAAAATCACAATAATAAAGCGAAAAGGGCCCCACATTTGATCGGACCTAGGGCGGCATAAAGCCTAAATCCACCTCTGTTACTTTCGAAAGTGTTTTTCCTATAATTGGTACTATAGTTTACTTAATCAGAAAGTCATTTGTAATTGGTCTTTAAAAGTAATATCATATCAATCACGGCTGTTTGTAATATTTTTTTTAATTACGATTTGTTTATCAAATAATTCTTTATATAAATAATAAATATTTTTTCAAACTAGAATCCAAAACATAAGTTTAGTTGTAAAAAAATGTACAAAAATTTGTTATCAATGATAAATATTATGCTTACACCACAAGACCTCTATGTTCGGCTACACACAGAGGTATTAAAGTACGAGTGATATCGAAAAAAAAACACGTAAAATATATTTTTATTGTTTTTAATGTATACATAATTAAGCGATATAATTTTAATTATTTAATAATTAGTTAAGTTAATAAAATACAGTGAATTAGGACTAATTGGTTTTGTCATTTGTATAGACTGTCTTGTCCATAGCACTCCATTCCTCTTTCAGTCATAGATCACATCCCCACACACTTACAATAAGTTAGTTATTTTTTATTTAATTATCAAAATTTTCACAAGAAATAATATATTGCTCAGCAAGGTTTGCCGTACCATGTATAAACTAAGCAAAATATTTGTTTGCAAATTTTGAAATGAAATGTAAAGGCAGCTTTGTAGTTTTAAATTTATATCCTGTAATCCATGTACCTCGTCGGATTAGTATCATAAATTTTTTGAGAAAACCATTACTATACTTTTAATACGATTGTGTACACAGAGGTAAAGAAATATTTTTCTATATAAATTTAGAGATCCAATGTTCTATTTTTGTTTAAACAAATAAAGCACATAACAAAAATGAAATACATAAAATATGTTCCATGGTCGTGTTATATTTACATATGGTTTATTTATTTCAATATATAGCCTGAAAACGTTGACCTCCTAAATCATAAAATGAAAATTTATATTTTATACATATATATTTATTTTAATATAGAATGCTTTTGAAAAATACCACAAAAATTTATATACGAAATGATACTTGAGTAGTATTTAAATATTCTTGGCCATGAAATTTTTTAAATCATTGCCATCCTCTTTCTAGTTTTCACTTTTTCCACTAAGTAAATATATTGGCGAAAATTGTTGAATCATCGAAATTTTTAAGCATACAACATTTTGATTGTTTCTAGTATTCTTTGTAAATTTAGAGTGAATTAAGAAGGGAACTGCAACCGTGTCCCTTTAGAGAACTTAGACCTTTTGGTCCTCTGTACCCTCTTTTCGAAAACTCCATCACCTGATGGCAAAGATGCCTTGTAACATGAGGTGTCAATTATATTGTTATTATGTTATGGATCCGGTTACTTCGTTATTATCCAATTGACGAAAATTTGATCAATCTACCGGCTGTTTTTTATCTTTTCTATAATTGATCAGACTGACGCTGGATTCGTACCCGCAACCTCCATCCTAAGTAGTTAAATGGGTGAAGGTATTAGATCCTTTCACTCTCTAGGCCACTGAGTCGGTTATTCGATGTCAATTTAGTTTGAAATGATTCGGAGCGATTGGAGACAATATCAAGAAATAATTTCTTTAATTAATTGCAGTTGACAGTGGTTTACCATTACTTTTATAGAGAGTTTCCTTAAACCATGTGGTTTGGTTAACGGGATGAGAAATTAGTTCAAAAGCAATGCGGATCTACATCAGAGTATTGTTGATTGAACCAAGCTATGTAATTTTCTGTATACAATTTTTTTTAAACAAAATATAATTTCAAGAAAAAAGTACTGGTTGATTCTAACTGAAAAATAGATTTTCTTAATAACTGATAACGTCCAGCACTGGTTTGATTCAGTGATTATGATCTAACAAATGTATAATTTACTAGTCAGACGATTTTATCGTGACGTAAGTGATATCTCTTTTTTGCTATTTTGTGACCCTCTCATTCTCTTGCGTTACGTTTTTAGCACCTTATCAGCCTACCATATCTAATGCGCTTGATGCTGATCAATTCTGATTAATTCTGATCGGCTACACTGTACGCGATATATCGGCACCATAGAGAGAGCTTATATTTGGTGGAAGTACTCAACAATCTTAATGCCTCCCCTTTATCTTAAGATATCTCCTATCTGACACGCTCAAGTGAATCCAAAACTCCCCTACCAATTAATTCAAGGACAAATAATATTTTTTTTTTCGAAAAAATTTTCAAAAAAATGTTTAGATTTTTTTCTCAGGTTTCGAAGTCATTATTGAGCTATCACTGGCTTATCGTCAGTTCCTTAACTTAAATAATAAGTATCTTCTTCCTAAAAATCTTTCTTGTGACAAAGCCTTCCACTTTGATTTGCATCAACGCTTGTCAATTGCTACATAAATTGAAAACTTAGAACTATTTAAATTTACAACCTGTATATTAGAAATGTCCTCAAATAATTCTATGATTTTCACGTATAACAACAGAAACAAATAAATTTCACAAAAACCTCAAGAAATTGAATCGTAAAACGATAACATATAAATAAAATCACAATTTTATTTAGGCAAACTTAATTTATCTATAAATACAAGAAAAAAAAGGAAATATTTTATTATCGGATTTAAAAAAAAAGAAAAAAAAACGGAAAATTATATTTTATTTACCTCTATTGTATATATATATATATATATATATATATATTAATAAAAAATAGATACATAAAATTATTGTTATGTTGGTTTTGATAAAATAAATTCTATCAAACAATAGATTTTTCTTTCTGTAAATAAACTCATAATGTTTGTATTTTTATTGTAGTTTTATGCTCTTTTCCCATTAACAAATGGTCGTCTGCTTTCTAAAACATCTTATCTTTCGCTCTTTTATGTAATTCTATTGTAAACTGATGATGACTTTAAAACAAATGTAATGAAATATATTTGAAAATTTGTTCACTTCAAACATCTTAGATACGCTAAAGGCATGAACATTTTCCCGGTCGTGCATGACGATTGTTTTTATAAGTCTATTAAAATGTTGTTATAGAAATGTTTTACTATGGAAGCATGTAAATGATACATTATTTTATATTGAACATTTGTGGAGAATTAAATTGATACTAATCAAGCTAGTACTCAAACTAGTACAAGGCCTAGTACTCAAAATAGAATTTAAATATGCTCAACATTAGGTGCTAAAAACTTAAATTAGATGCTTAAATTTTAATCAGATAATTAAATCATTATAATGCATTGCTATCGTAAAAAAGTGCCAGTATTAGGTGTATTTATGGTGTGCATTCAAATTAATAAAAATATTATTTTAATCAAAATTACAATAAAAATTATTACACTGATTTACTGAAATGAATAACTGCTAAAAAAATGCCATGCTCTAGCAGTGATATCATGAAATAAAAGAAAAAAGTGTTCAAAACTGAGTTTAAATGCACTAAAAAATTAGGTGCTTTTTAAGTGCTGCAAAGTTAAATGAGATTCTCAAATTTGTAATTAAGAAAATTCAGCCATTATGTTACACTATTGCCGTGCTCAAAGTGTCTGAACTATTGTAGAAATATCAAGTACCTATCTAGCTCATCGTGACCAATTACAAAAATCCACTTGAACAGACATTCAAGAAAGCGATTTGAGATCTTTCTGTGCTCCTTTTCTTTCTTGTTCTTTTTGTACATTTTCGTGCATTATCATCCACTTTTGAGCCATGGTTTGAATTTCAAATATCTAGATCATAGGACAGTTAGTTAAAAAACAATTACTAAATTCTTTAAAATGGCGTTTGAAATTTAGCCGCTGGGGGACACACTGTATGTTTTTTATTTTCTAAAAAGGTCACCATTTAAACTAGATTGAAGAATATTAAATATTTATTTTTTTTCATAACTCGGTCAGCCGGGCTTGTTGAAAAAGCCCTGTATATTGACGTCTCACAAACACCCACGGAGAAAGCAGAATATATGTATTATATTTATAGAAAATTGGCAGATTTTCTAATACAATAAACAATTTTTTATTTGTATCTTTTTTTTTTTACAAAAGTACCTACGGCTCAATGAATGACAATAATTGAGTTTTATATTTGTTTTTGTTTCAGGTAAACCAAACCCAGCGATATTCCGCAGTTCAACATTGGGTCAATGGCGTGATCGATATAATATTAGTTGGATGGTTGAATCACATGCACCATTAGAAGAATTAAAATTGTACTATAGAAAGTTGCCCGATCAACTAGAACAAGAACAACTACAACCATTACAACATCAAAGTCAGCAAACACCAAGACGATATCCAAAGAAGGTAATTAAATGTGTATATTAAATTTTATTTAATGACCAGCCACAAAGGTCCAAAAATTTGTTTAACTGTTTATAAAGTGGGGTCCAATTTGTTGCCACTCTATGGAATATTGCTTAAAAATCGATTTATCAAAAAGCTAAATTCACATCTGCCAAGTTTGACAAATAAATTCATTCTTTCTTCCCTGGCAAATTTTATATTAATTTTGTAAACATTGATTTTATAAAACTCTAAACGAAATAAGTCTAAGCGTAATATCTCCTAAGGATAATTATGATTAGCATATTGAAAATGCTCAATCGCCTGGCAACGAATAACATAGCCGGACTGATCTAGGTTCCCGGCCACTCTGGCATAAAATGGAATGAGGTAGCGGATTTATTACTACTATTACGCGATGCACTCTGATATCCTGTATTAAAGACTGGCTTCAACAAGCGCACCTTGGTTACTGGGACTTCAAGGGTTTCATGAAATAGGCTAAGTTATGTATTACCACAGCTAAACCATTTAACTGTTCCTGATTGAAACTGACCAGGGTACAGTAAAAAAGAGTTGAAGATCTTTTGATCCTCAATTGTTGATAGGGTCCTGTCGGTTGAACTATCACCTTCATAATTTGGGAATCTCAGACGATCCTACTTTTAGGTCGTATCTGGATGACGATGAAACTTTCATTGATATCATTTGCACCTGTAGAAATCTTCAAGGTGTTAGATATAGAATGTTTGAGTCTGAAACTCTCGACCCATCTGTTATGGGAACAATTCCAGAGAAGCCGTGGGATATTTACGTGGCCTCTGTTCTGGATAACATCCTATAGTGTCACCTGCTCTAAGCGGTTCTTTCTCTGTAACATGATCCGAAAGGCATTCTGTATGGACAAGTTTCACATAGTAGCAATTTCCCTGTTATTTTTATCTTAATTTTAATACTGACGATGGTTTATTTTTATTCGAAATGCGTATAAAAAATTACCAAGGAATTTGGAACAACATTTATTCCATAAATCATCGAGTTTTCTTTGATAATATTAAAATAAGCATAATGCCAATAAATTATATACTAGCAATTCAAGTCCTATAAATTGCGTCAATTTTCTACTTTTACTAGAAAAATTACTTATAGTTCATTTATAATTTTCGAGGGGTGATTTATTCGCGTTTAATTCATATTAGGCTGTATACAATTTATTTCAACAAATATGTCAATCCGAATATACATTTTAGAAATTTCTGAATAGTAGCACACAATTTCCAAGCATTGGAAACAATATTTGTGAGTAAAGACCTAATGCTCAATTCTGAGGCTCAATCTTCACCGACGCTGTACGTTGATTTCTTAAAATAGCACACACTTTTAGTATTTTTAAGCGTTTTCTAACTGACCAAAAAGTATTTCTTGGGGAAATTATTACAATAACGCAAAATTTCTTTTATAAAACTAAAGGAATGAATGATTATTTTAAGATGTAAAAGAAGCATTGTAATTGCACAAAAGAATATGTACGAATCATGTGGTATACAAAAAAAAATATAGTATTGCAAATATTGTACAAAAACCACGAGTAAGGAATAAAATATACTAATATTGACCTGAACTATATTTTTATATTTCATAGTTTATAGAGTTAGTTATCAGTTTAATGTACTGTTAGTTTATTTTATTTTCTGAAACAACTCCATTCATATATTCTTTAAACAATAAACAAAAATAAACAGGTATATTGTTTTGTTTTTAACCGAGTTAATAAAACCGAGTATTTCATTCACCGAGTATGTATATCTGCCTGCATGTGTGTACTTACTTTTCCCCAAAAATTAAACGGATTTTTCACGTAGAAAATCCCAATAGTTTGAGTAACGCTTTGCGTATAAATGCATCGACTTTAAAGAAGATGGGTTTCTATACTTTGCATATAATGACTAAGCAAAGAATTACATGAATTTATTACTAAGTTGAAACGGATACCATATTTTTTTATAATGAGATCCAAAGCAAGAAATAGAAAAAAAAAATCGTTATGATTTTCGGAAATATCAAAATAACGACCTGTTAAAGTGATGAAAAAGATTATTTTTTCAATTTTTTTTATATTATTACCTAAAATAAGCTTTAAATAGAAAAAAAGTTGCATAAAATTCTTAAAAAGCCTACATGCGCAAAATTAAAATTGGTTGATGACTTTTGTCGAAAATCATAAAAAATTTTCAAATTATGCTATATTTTATTGAAAGTCTTCATAATTTCAGAGAAAATTCACTTGTGGTTCATTCAGTTAGTGGCCGAAATCTTAATTCTGACAAATTAAAAGGATTTTTGCATTTGCAGTTTTTTTTTGAATCTATATATAAAAAAAATTGATGGAAAATTGAGTCACTTAGACCAAAACTCTATTAGAACTGGAGATATTTAGATTCAAAACTATGACACTTGTAGAACTAAACGCCTCATAAGAAATACATATTATATAATTTGGCCTAAGGACACTCAGTGACTCAATACCTATTATTTATGCTATTTATAACTCAAATTAGATGAATTGGATATTGTGGACAGCACAAAATACACTCATCACTATTTTTTGTGTGTTTTGAATAATTAATAGTATCAGGTCTGTTTGGAAAATATCACAAATTTAAGATTCAAATTTAAACTATTTAATTATTATCAACAAATAATGCAGCGTAGCAAACACAGGTCTACGAGTTTCATATTATTTATATTATTTGGCGTAAGTATTAAACAAGCTAGATACCAATCGTAGTGTTGTACTAAGCTTAAAGACAAAATCAATAATAATTTTACAACTTTTCAAATTAGTCGAATTCTTCTTTTTTTGAAATTAGTTATATTTTCTGCAAAAATTTTTTTATTTATTATTAATCATAATTCAAGTGTATATGTTCATGCTTAAAACCACAAGTTTCATATAACATTTGTTTTATAACGTCTGTTGTTTGTTCATCAATGAGGATAAGAATAGACGGTTGAACAACAAGGTAGACTGAAATAGTTTTTGGAGATTTTATTTATTTATTTTTGTTTTTTGTGTGGTATATTCTTTATTTCTCAATTTATCTGAAACGTTTTATATTTTTAAAGCGAGTACATTTTAATAAATGGGATATGATTCAATGTGTTTTATAGATTCCGTTCTATTTTGGAAATAGAATTACTTTCACATTTTGAAATATTAGCAAGGAGTTCGTCACAGAATTTAAAACAAACTACTATTACCAGACGCTAGTGTGATAAACTGCTTCATTCAAACGCTATCTCTCAAACGCTCATTTCATTTGACATGCGATTATGAGGAATCATTTCGTTTTATTTTTAACAATAATATTACAACATTGATGATGTAGATTCCTTCATATTTTCACTCTCGAATAAGACGAACAGTATTGATTTTCAGTAAAAACTTGATAGAACAAAAGTAGCTTAGAATCACTCAATTAATCCATTTCCAAACTTATTTTAAATATAAAATTTTAACCCCCAAGAAAGAGTAAATACGACCATCAGCTAGATCATTGAAAACTTTGAAGTAGAGCGAAAGTCCACAAATAAATTTTGATGCTAATCGGTGCTATTGGGTATAGTTAAAAGGAAAACCGTATATAGATTGGACTAGTAGTAAAATTACTTATAAAAATTTGTTATCAAAGATTATATGTTTAATGTTTAAAAAGATATACTAAAAAAATCAAAAGATATTATTTTTTTAATCGTTTTTTGTTAAATAAAAACTTTCAAGAAGTTAAAAGTATGATTGTTTAATCTTTATTTTCTGATTCGATGGCGCCTCTTTTTTTTAACGAAACCATTATTGCTTACATATCGTTTCATACTTCAAAAAATGTTTATATTATTTATTTAAAATACTGTACACAGCAGTTGTTTAGTTCTTCTACAGTCATATTGTATTTATTAATAACAACACAAAGAATAAATAAAAAGAACAAATATGTATATATATATATATATATATATATATATATATATATATATATATATATATATATATATATATATATATATATATATATATATATATATATATATATATATATATATATATATATATAGTACATGAATATCATCATCTGTAGCAGCGACAACAATAATAACAACCAACCAAAAAAAATAAAACCGAACCTTTATATTGAATTTATCGAGTGGAAATTGATTTGAATAAAACAGATTTCATTTTTGTTCAACAAACAAACAAGCAACGAGATAGATATTTGTGTATATAAAATATATAATAATCATAAATAAATATATTTATTATTTTATTATATCTGCTTTGATTTGTATTCATTTCCATATAAAAATGTGTTGCGGATAAATATATAGGTGGTGGCTAGATGAGATGTGTACTAATCTGGGTACTACAGATACCGAAAAATTTAAATTTGGATCTATGAATAAAATATGTGTAAAGAATATTATGAATTAAGACAATATACCAGGGTAGATAATTTTTGAAAACAAAAAAAATTATAGTAGGATGAAACCAATTAGAAATGCAAGATAATATGATAAAAATGAAAGGAAAACTAAATTACGGGCGTTCTGAGTTCGAAAAGTAGAATGAGGGTGAGTTTTTAAGGGTAAAATTCGGTTTATCTGAATTTCCGGCAAAACTACAAGTCCTATGGAAAAAAGTTAAATGGCAAAATTGTAGGTAAGAAAAAGATCTACAACATTTGTATTTACCCTTTTTTTTAAATAATTTTTAAAATTTATGTGAAAAATTGAAATAACCAAGTTTTTGGTTTTTGCAATAACTGATGCAATAGATCGATTTTGCTCACTGATGAATTTTCGACTGCAATATGTCAGAGTATATTATATTATCTGTCATCTTGATAATTCAAGAATAAAAAGACACTGCAATTTTGGTGATCTATTCTAAACATAAAATGTGAACTTTTAAACTATCAAAAGTTCAAAAACTGAAACAAACAACTTTTGTTTAGATCTATTTTCGTAAAATATTTTGATTTGCCAAAATTTTAGCTCAAATTTGGCTAATAAAAGATATTAATAATACATATCATTATCGTAACTATTATAACTGTATAGACTGGATATTTATTATATTTTATGAATGCTAAACAAATATTTTATTTCAAAAATCAAATTCTCAAGCACAATTATAAAAAATAGTGCTCAAATTTGTCACATAAATATTTGTTTTTAATGCACACAAAGTTTATTCAGATTTCGATTGTAAACAATTTATATAAATTTGCATAATAAATTTTATTATCAAGAGAGAATTATGTTTTCTGTCCCACTTAATAATATAGTATGGTGGTAGCATGGAAATGGGTGGGTCTTCTCTCGAATTTATTACAAAACTAGATACAAAAAGTTAAAATATAGTTTTAAACGAATAATTTCATTATGTCCAAGTAATTTAATAAATATAATATTTCGAAGAGAAATACAAATTTCTGGATACTAAAGTCTCTGAGTGAAATATGATTGGTAACAATCTTCAAAATTAAGAATAAAATTATCCAACGTATTCTTCATAATTCACACAACAATGAACATAACTATTAAATATAGAATTTATTGTAATTTTTAATAGTAATTATGTTGATTTTATTATCAAAATTCTAGTAATATTCGGTTTTATTTCAGAAGTGATCATTTAAGATGCAACAGAGAACCAGAAATATCGTCTAGTTTACATTTACGGGAGTTTTTAAATCCCGAATCTAAGCGAGTTTTGAATAGCAGGTCTAAGTGATAAAACAAATAGATTCTAGAAAGAGCCATTTGCCAAGAATATAATCTCGTCTTAATTTCTAATATTAAGAGAAATTGCATTATTTTTTCAGACAATGTTTACTTTATAAATTCCAGAAAATATGAAGAATATGAAGAACTAAATTTGACGCGACTTTATCTTCTTCAAAATTTAACTAAGAGTTTCATGCGACAATATTAAATCTTATGAACATCATGATAGAGGAACTGAAGCGGGAATTTTTGGATATACTTGAGTGTGTCAGATGAAAATATAAGAAATATCTTACCCGTTACCTCCACCAAATATTAACTCTCTGAATGGTACGGATAACGTAGCCCATCAGAATATTCGAACGAAAAATATTTGGTAGGTTGATAATGTGCCGAACAGTTTATATTTTACTAATCTGACGATTTGAGCTTTAGAATTAGAGAGTGACAAAGTTGCAAAAAGCACGCCACTTGCATTACACTCTTATTGTCAAATTAGGAAAATTTACACTTTTCAGCACGTAATCAACCCTATCATTTCCTAATCTGAAGCGCTTGAGTATAATTCAACTATCGATTTATCTAGTTTTTTATTTCAATATTCTGATCGGCTACCTTATCCGCGAGCACCACCCAGAGAGTTAACATTTGGTAGAGGTGCTAAGCTAGAGGTATTTCACATGTCTTAATCTGAGGAAATACAATCCCCTACCATTATGTGTCTCATTTCATTTGGAATTTTCAGAACGTTGATTACCCATCGGCCTTCAAATGTTCCGGCAGGCTATAACAATTTTATTAAATCATTCAGTATTCATGCAAATTTCGTAGCTACACCCTTATTTTTATCTCGAAGTAGTTTATATATGTATTTTTATTGATTGTAGCAGTTTAAACTTATTGAAAATTAGCAAATTCACAATTTTCGTCCACCGAAACAATGGTTGATCTCCGGTAAACTGAAACGAACCTACAGGTCTTTAAAGATACCAATTTTCGAGAAACTATGGATAGATTCATTTAGGTGTAGGATATTCACTGCACAGATAAACTAAATTAAATTTGACTCATTTTGTTTATATTTCTCGTGAAAATTCTATCATATACTTCAAGTATTCCTATTTTATATCTACATTCAAAACAGATTTGCTCAATTTACTTGCAAATATATAGGTGATAAAATATAAAATGTATATATATATATATATATATATATTTATATATATATATATATATATATATATATATATATATATATATATATATATATATATATATATATATATATATATATATATATATATATATATATATATATATATATATATATATATATATATATATATATATATAAACGAAACAATAGAAAACAAATAAAAAATAATGACGGAAGAAACATGAATTTAAAACTTTTGTTAATGAGAGAAATATATCCCAGTTCGTGTTTTACAGACAGATATATTCATTTTAAAACAGAGTTAAGTTCAAGTCTGTCAACGATGCCTTTTCACTTGAATTAATTGTTTCTCAGAATTACACTATTCTTCACAACTTTTCTTTCATTCGTATTTTATTTTAAACTATCTTTTTTGGATTTATTTTATTTTTTAGTAAAATACAAAAAAAAAAGTGTATAACAATTTTATTGCACTTAAAGATTTTATATATTATTTAGAACACGAGAAAAATAAGTTTTTCTTACAATTCAACAAACTCTGCCACCAATAAAACGTCATTTTATTTTGTTTTTTTTATTGAGAAGATATAATTAAATGTATAAAATATGTTATTTATAGGTCCCGTTAGCAAATGCTCTTCTTTCAAAATCTCCTTCTATTTTATTAAGTATTGATTTAAGATGAAGTGTTCTTTCAAAGTTATAATCATAGTAAATATAAGTTACTAGCTGGTACCCGCCTCGGACTTGGAAAACAATCTAACTTTTGGGCTTGGATTTTCCATAAATACTCATAATATTACAAAGTAGTCATCATCAGTATGAATTACCTAGTTGTAATGATTCCTTGAGGACACGTTACTCGTTGCTAATTTGGTGACGGTCTGCCCCGTGCAATTCATACAGATGATGACTACTTTGTAGTCGAAATACGTATTTATAAAAATACAAAATAATTTGATCTAGAAAATTGGAGCAAAAAATCGAAATTTATTCGAAAAATTCTAGAGCTGTCATTAATAATTATAAAATGTTGGATTACAACTAATAGAGCAAATTGTTAAGGTACCACGTATAAATATCCGAATTGTTTATAATTATTAGTGTCGTTTAACTGCTCAAAATACGTTTAAACAGCTATGAAGTGGATATTGAGTCTTTTCTAAACATGTTTTTTTTTTGTGTCCATAGGATAGTACATTAATGTATGGATTAGCAAGTACATCATACCACGGTGGACCCGGTGAGTGGCATGATGTATTGATTACTGGTAATCGAGATCGTCAACCACCAATGAGCTACATGATTCGAGGTCTTGAACCACAAAGTTTATATGAAGCAAAAATTCAAACAAGAAATAAGTATGGATGGAGTCCTGTTTCGCCAAGTTTTACATTCCAAACTACATCTACAGGTTAGTATTACTTATCTAATTTATCACTTGCTGTAATATATTCGACTTGTCAGGTTAAGTTAAGTCATTAACGGCAAGGAGGACTAAGTTACCGAAAAGTCGAGTCATTTAAAACGAAATCTGATTGGAAACAAATCTGTTAAATTATACGTTTTTAGCTCGAAAAACAAAAATTTTCAACACCTACTTAGCTTAAAGCAAACTTGATCAAAAATTTCTATCCAATTGAATAAAAATGTATAAAAATTGATCCTAAATTTTGTTTCTTCATAAATTTTTGTTTACAGATAATGTCATACGTGATATTGAAGTATTTCCAGCATACAATAATATTGGATCAATATCATCTTCAACATCGGCAGCTGTCAAACTCCAATACAATTACGTATTTCATCTGTTCTTATTAATTTTATTACCATTTATTTCAAAAGTGAAATAAAAGTATAAACTTCACAGTGAATTTCAGTAAATTTTTTTTTTATTTTTTGGTAAGAAAAACGATAATTTTTTGTGTGTGTTTTTTTTTGAAAAAATAGAAAATAGTTTTTTAATATAATTAAATGGTGTAACATAATTTCAATGGAAAATATTTTTATATTATGGGAAAAGGTAATAAATTTTTGATGTAAATGGGTAAGGCTTTAAAAAAATATTGTGGGTATAAAATTTATATATTTAAAAGAAAAATGCTTGTGTAAAAATTAAAGTTAAGTGAACAATAACTTTTTATTGAATATATATTTGGTGTTTAATAAAATGCTTTATGTGACTAAAATATATAAAATATAATATTAAATAAAACTAAAATACACACTAGTGACATCTATTAGTTTGAATGGAGCATTATTTAATGCGTTTATTGTTTTTAATTTTTTTTATTTTTATCTGTACATATTGTTATTAATTATTTTTTATGTGTATAAAAAAAATGAAAATTGAAATGTTTTATATACAGAAAACAAAATTACGGTAATAGTTATCTATTTAAATGAGATGAAAATGTATTTTTACGTATTTTATGTTTGTGAAAGTTTTCCATTTATCAAAATATTTTGTTTTTAAAATTGTAAAATTAATTATATTTTTTGATTATTTATGGTTTTTTTTTTCATCATTTTACATTTTCGAAATATTATATTTAAGATTTATTTATATTAAATTGGTGTCTACATACATGATAGCGTTGAATATTAACTAAGACTTCAATGGAAATCTAACAAAATCGTATAGAAATTTTCTTTAAATCATATTTTTATTAATTTTTTCAAATACCAAAAAAAAAGTATGTTTCTAAACATGCGTTTTTTTAAATACTTGCGCCATCTCGTATTCGAAAAGTTTCATTAATAGGCGACCCCAAAATAGGAAATTTTTAATCTTTGGACTTTCAAAAACGATAAAAGATTATATCAGACCGTATAGTCGAAAGAACTGTGTATTTAAAACAGATTTCTTAGTAATGTCTAAAGGATAACAAGATTTTTCTTAGAAAATGGAATTCAGTCAAAAAAAATATCATCCTCAAAATCTAACGGATACGGTTAAATTTTTGTGACAAACCTTAATTTAACTATTTTAAGGGTTTTCCTAAAACTCACAATTGGCCACGAGTAAAGAAACGTAAAAGTATTGAAGGACAAAGACCTCAAAAAAAATTTTTATTTTTTGAGTATGTCTCGTTTACCCTGCTTCCAATCGTATTTGTATTTATTCTCAAAGTAGAGAATAATGTTATCTAAATATCGTTTTGAAATCATTTCGTTTTAAGTTGAAAAGTTTTCGAAATAAAGGCATCCTCTCTACGATTTGTTGACAAAGATTAGAATTTAAAAATCAAATTTTCGAAACCTTAATCTTTGAATATCAGAATTTGACTAATTATGACTTTTAGAACAAGTTTTATAATACCAAAATAAAGGTTTGTGCAAAAATTAAGCTTACTCTGTAAGATTCCGAGATGAAACTCTTAGATGAAGAGTCTTTATCACTTCAGTACTTCAGATGAATAAAATGGCAAATAATAGAAACGTTATCGTGTGAATAGACACTGTATATATTTTCTTGAAGGTCATATATCTTTCAGGTATTTCTCAAATGCTTGCGTACGTACGAACGACCGAACGAACCATACACACTAAATTAACTTAAAAAATGTGAATTAACGGGGGAGAAATGAAATACAAGATAATTTATATACTCAACTCACAATACCTTTCGTTACAATTTTTAATTAATTGAGATTAAATCTTTCTTTTTATTTTTCCGCAGTAAATAAGGTAGCAGCAGATAGAGTATATTTGTGTATTGTGTATAATCTTATAAAGATATTTAAAATAGAAAAGAATAATTCTGTTTTTTGTTTTTCTTGGAATAATATTTTCATATAATGAAAATTTAATTTTAAAAATTTTCCAACACGATGATTCTTAATTCGTTGTGTCTTTTGTTGTCACTTGATTTTTTTTCGTTGTTAATTATTTATTTTTAATTATATTTTAGAAAAACAAAGTAAAAAAATATTTTTAAAAATTATTCAAAATATTATTGGTGATTTTTAATCTTTCGCAACTTTTTGATATCATATTTTTCTTAGAAAACTTTGTACAGGATGTATTGTTTAACTTGATTGGTACATAAACTCGAAATATTGTTTCAAATAAAACATTAACCTTAAATTAATTGAAATGCCAGAAATAATCTTTTGGACGTACTTTTACGAGCATATGCGAAATGATAGTCAATTTAATTTTTATGATTAATTCCTGTATTATTTTTTATTACAAGTTCTGATTTTATAACAAAAAATAGATGCGCATCAGAAGTTATACTTCTTTGACAGCATTAAACAATTTTTAATTGCATGCACATAAAAAAATAATAAAAGGATTGGAGTAGGATAATCAACACAGTCAATAAGTTTAAATTTGAAAAATTAAATAAATAAATATATATTTTCTTACATTATTCATTTTTTAAATATTTATTATTTTCATAATTTAATATTCACTTTGAACCTGTGAATTTTGTATGACGATTATCTTAAAATTTCACTCTCACCATTTTCATAACGCACCTAAATAAATAATTAAAAAAATCAATTTTCGTTTGAAAAAATCAATTTTTTTTCAAATGAAAATTTATTGATTCCTGATTGAATTCAAATGTGTATTAAAAAAATACATGGTAATATTTAAAAAAAATTAAGTTGATTCTGGTTTAAGCTAGAATTCATTCTACTTAAATTAAGTATTCACTTGGGATAAATTAAATCTTTCAAAATATTAAACTGTGTTTTGAAACAATTTTCTGAATACACCTTTCTTTTAGTTTTTCATATTTTTTAACATGAAAAGCTCATCTATGTTACGAGATTCGATCAAAAATCGAAAAAAAAAAGGTTTTATGAAAATAGATTTTGAAAATCAGTTTCATGAAAATAAGATCTGAAATACAATTCAACATTTATCAGTAATTATTGAAAACAAAATTTTTAATTCATCTATTTTTGTATTGATTGAATTTGAACAAAATTTGAACGTTGTATCAAAAAAATATTATAATATATACACTTGCTCGATTCAAATAAAAAATCTCCAATTCGAAATTATATGAAATTTTAGTTCTAAAACTTTTTAATTTTTCGTTTGCAAAAATTGTTTTTTTATTTTTGAAGAAATATACCAAAATAATTGTAATCAATACAATTATTTTGGTAAATACAATGTTTTATCCGTAAAAATTTCTCGGACTATCTGTTAGGGCCGAATCTGGGCCCGACAAACTTCAATAATTCGTTTTTTATTTTAATTTATTGCTTTGCTAGAATATTGAGTTGCATTTTTCTAGTCGGCTTGATAACTGGGTAAGTACTATCTGTATATTTAATAAAGAGATACTCAGAATTAAAAAAAAATATTTTCAAAGCATATATCTTTATCTCAGGTATAAAATATACCTGAGATAAAGATTTCGAAAAAGAAAAAGTGAGCCTTAGTACTCACAAATGATATGTAATATCGTACATTTCACCTTATTATTAAGCAAAATTAACATTTTTCCTGAAAAAATGTCTCTGGTATTCTTTGAAATGATTTTTCGCACTGAAGAATAATTATTTTTATTGGAACATTTGGGTTTTTATTTAATTTATGGACTTATCTTACCAATACAGGTCATTCAAAATTGATATTGAACACAAGCCGAAGTTATTAAATTTTAACGACAAAACCAAAAACTAAATTTGCTAGAAGCTCTTGAGATGAATGAATTAAATAAAAGCCCAAGTTTTATAATTATAAATAATCAAATATACCTTAATAACTCCCCTATATTTAATTTAAAATTGTAGAAAAAATATTTATCAACTCCACCCACAAATTCTTCAATCAAAATAATCTTATCTACTTTCTCTAAAAGAATAATTATTTATTACTTCATAATGACTTTATTACCCGAAAATGTTCTCTTAAATTAAAAAATTTAGACAAAAGTGAAAATTAAACAAAAAGTTTTCATTATAATTTTTATAAAAATAGATTTTTACAAAATAAATAAATTTTCTAAATATTATACAGCCATAAAAAATGAATTGTTAAATTAAATATGATAGATATGAACTATATAAAATAATTTATCAATTATAATTTATGCATGTTTCGATAAGCATTTTCTAATTTCCAAAACATTGGTTAGAGATGCAATGGGGGAAGAGCAGTGAACAGCGCTAACACTATTGTTATATATCATTAATTTTTTAATTAAATTATTTCCTTTTTATTGCATAAAGCTTTTATGTCACAATATCAACCAGCAATTAAAATATATTATAATTTCTACATACTTAAATTTAAAAGAGGGGTAATGAAAAAGTCATAAGAATATATATTAATTTGATATATTTGAAACATAAAAGGGGTGAATAATAAAAGTTATGATGAATATTATATTTAAAATGTTATATTTTGTATGAACGCATCTGTACTATATATACTTTTATACCCATATATAATGCTACAGGTGTTTTTCATGTGGTTGTTATATTTTGCTAGTCACAAAGGCCATAAAAGCATATATTTCCCATTTGTAGTATTATATTTATTTCTCTTATTTTAAGTGGTAATATATCGGGCGCTTCAAAACTGTATTTGCAAGTAATACTGTGTTGAAATGTCTTTTTGAATCAATTCGAGAAGAATCAAGGAAATAGTAAATTATTTTATGTGATGGTTTTAGTTTAGAATCCAAAAATGAATTTTATTTCTTAATTTTCTACTCCTATTTTTCAATGTAAATTTATTTCTACTTTTTAAGAAATATACTTTTATATATTTCTAATTTTTAATATGTTTATTCATTATTTCTAATCTTTTCAAATTATACATAAATTACTTGCAGTAATTATTCATTTGTTTAAAAATTTGGATCCTCTTTATTAAGTAAAATAATTTTGAACTTGCCATGAGTACAACTTAATTTTTGGTTTTTTGGTTACAGTATAGTATATTATTACAGTAAATCTTTTGAAGACATATTCTTCAAAAGTATTTTAGTATACAAATATTTAAGTAGCTATGTTTAAAAAATTACAAAAAGGAGTACAAAAAAGGATTTTTGGAAATTAACTAATTTAATTTAATTTATCGATTTTTTTTTTGCATATAAAACGCTAAAAAAACAGTCATAATATGTCAGAGTATATTATTTTTAGTGTAAAGTTTGAAACGTTGGGAAACATTGACCGTACAAATAAAATTTTGGTATTGATGTTCATAGAACCAATCCAAAAGTCCATCCGTCGCCAAAATAACTCAAAAGAGAACTAGCTCTTGTAGAAATTTAGTGGCAAATCTTAGACAAAAAGACTGCGTTTACGTTTGTGAATGAACAAAGTCGGTTCATTGGGTCCAATAGGTCCAAAACCTAACTTTGGAACCATAAGAGATACAAGAAAATTTTAAAAATTAAAAAAGTTTGGTTTTGAAAACGAACAAGTTTTGTTTGAATCATTATTTTTGCAAAATGCCTTAGGTTCGCCACAATTTAAGCTCAAATTCAGCTATTAAGTTTATTCATGGAATCAAAAAACGTAACGACATGAATCTTCCACGCTCATTTAAAATTCTAATAAACACTTATTTGATGGTATTTAATAATATAATTTTTTTCACATATTTATTATAATAATATAATTTTTTTCGCTATATATATTTATAGCTGTATAGACTAGATATTTAGATTATTTAAGAATGCTTATGATAAAAACTTGTTACTAAATCATATCTAAAGTATCTAAACAATTTACACTTATAGTTTTTATATTCACTTGTGTCTTCTTATTATTCGTGCATTTTTAAAGCTATTTCTGCATATGTAAAGCTATTAAAACATCCTGTACAATCACCATATAAAGTATTATAGTCATGAACCCAACCCTTCATATGATAGATACTTCAGTCTGCCAGTGTCATCTTTTTTAATCCCTTGTCTATTTCCCTCCCAACTCTACACAACACAACACTACTTGAACTAACTATAAACAATATTGTTGTCATTCATAAATAAATGACAAACCAAATATCAGCAGGAAATTTCTACCAATTTGAAAAAGCATTTACTATTATTAAATAAAATAAAATGCGTAAACGCATGAACGGAAAGTACAGTGCTAATCAAAAATATAAATGTCATTACGGAAAGAATTTTCTTTATATTCTTTGTGATGATGATTACTTTATGAAAAGGTTTATTTAGGAAACCATTCAGTTTTTATTTATTTGTTATTTTCTTATTTTTCTTTCTATTTCTATTGTATTCGGAGTGGAATTTTTCTGTCGAAATGTGCTGTGATTTATTTTTTGTTATTTCATGAGAAAAAATTACGGAATAACCATAATTACTTTATATCGATTAATAAGTTACCGGACTAAATCTTTTTTATTACTCTTTATTTCACAAACATGGATCTTAAACCAATCATTTTATTTGTAACCGGTAGTTGACAGTTATTTGTAATCTGTGATTGCGTTAATTTTGTGAGATCTTCTTGTGATTTTTAACCTATTTTTATTTGATTATTCTTTTATATTATCAACGATAACAACCCTTGACATGAAATTAAAGACTCGACAAATCTTGACATTTTAGAAGAATTAATAGAAAAACAAGTGATTTATAAGAAAAAAATACTTTCAACGAAAATTGAGTGACTGCTTTAATTTTTGTATAAATAAATATATTAAGAACGATTTAGTTATGGAAATTTTCAAACAATTAAATCCTCTAGAAATATTATTATTATTTTCAATATTTATCACTCTACAGTATATTATCTTGAGAAATAACGTCTAACCCCAATGTTAAAATTGATTTTACTATTCTGTGCTATAAAAACAGAGCACTTTATATTTAATGTCTCTAATATAACTTGAAAAAGTGTTACTTTAATTAAACTTTGAATAAGATTAAATTAAAATTGTTTAAAAAATTACAAAATTTAATAGTTAAATATTGAGATTTCTATTGCAGTACAATCATCGTCAGTAGCAAAATATTTATTCGTGTAATCACAAAAATGTTTTCAGTCTAAAGCTACAATATATTAATAAGAGTAATAAATAATTACAACCCAAAAATTTATTTCATAATTATAATATTCGGTCTTTTAAAATAATTGTATTTATTTTGTATTTTGTTTGCGTTTATTTAAAGTGCTTATCGAATAATTTGAGTACAAATTGAGGATTCTAGTGAAAAGGTTTTTATTAATTATAAAAAGGACTTGATTTAGAGGAGCTATGCCAAAATGCGCATGAAAGTTGTTAAGAAAAATTACAAAAAAAATTTTATTTTGTTATAAGATTTTAATTATAACGAAAAAAAATTTAATAGCCTAATTATAAAAGTTAATAAGCAAACAGTTTAACACTTTTAAGCAAGCAAACGTTTAGATGTGATTAGCGTCTTAGAAATCTTGGCGTGATACTGACACAGAAATAAAAATAATTGTTTGTAAGTACAGCAGTATAAAATTAAAGCTCAGGCCACACTTGTAGCCTATAGAGCTTCAGTTTGAGACCATTGGTGTAAATTACTATCAACTTTGGAAAAACATTTTAATTTTCGAAGCAAATTATAATCATAATGGCTAATTTTATTATGGCAAATTAATTTCTATACTATTAAACTTCTGATTATTCCAAATTAGGATTAAATATTAATTTCTTGAATAATAAGGCTTTTTCATTAGCCAAAACCAACGATCAGTAGCTTTTTTTTAGTTGTAAGCACCGAACCGCTTTCCATTTTAAGTAAATTATCTGAAGTTATAATGATTAGCCAAGAAATAGTAATAAAGTTTCTCACAAGTGATGGCAAATAAGTAACCAAACAATACGAAAGACTAAAAATCAATTTATTCTGCTTATGGCTTAAGTTATTCAGAATTCTGTATTCTTATAATACAAAATAAAGCACCAAGAAACTTCCATAGGCTTTTTTTAATTCCATATTTTAATAGATATATAGAAACACAATTTCAAGATCATGGCAGTCCACATGGTGTACTTAAATTTTCCAATCAGCATAATACTCATACTTTCAATATTCTCGTAGATATGAAGTAGGAATCGGTTATTTTATAAAATACCACATTTGAACAAATGTTTTATTCGTTTATTTTTTGCTTATCAAATCAAAACAACGAATTTATAAAAAAAAAATATTTGTTATAAAATTCATAACCTTTTTACAACAGGATAAGGTTTTATAACACAAGAATTTAAAAATAAAAAATATTATCTTAAAAACTGTTCCATCCAAAAAAATAATTTGTAAAAATGTTACAAACATTTTTATAAATATTTATCAAAAAAAATAAACACATTGTGTGTGATTTAAAGAAACAACTTCACAATCACAATCCGTTCTCCGCTCTCATAGAATATATTAAGTCATATATGTATTATAAAGCAGAGTATAGTGAGTGAGTGACATGTCATGTCACTAGTATTATATATTGTAGTACTGTCATCATGTGAATGAATGACACAAGACTTGTTGTTACCCGAGATATAAGATATACATAAAATACAGATACACACCAGCCAACACACCTTTATCGCATATGCGAATACACATGCGAGCTTCTGTGTAACGTTGTGTAATACAAAATAGCTTTGATGTTTCCCAACAGAATTTGTATATCCAAGAGCACCGGTGTACTAACTACAGAGCAAAGTTCTCATTTAGTACATAGAGTTCCAGATAAAAGTACCACTTCAATTTATGGTACAGTATGGTTCTTATGGTTGTGTAGTGCGAATATTGCGTGTGTGAATACGCTTAGTATGCTATACCACGCTGGTACAATCTAAATGAAGGTTAACAGATCGTTTTAAGGTTCTCTTGGTATTTAGATAAAAATTATTGATACGATTCATAAGGCCTGGTGCATATTGCGGCGTATGTGGCACAGCGTGACTCGACTTGACAAGGCACAAATTTTGTAACATACACAAATGAATGGGTCAGTGCAAACTGATAACTTGATATTATGAATAGCGACTTGCGAGACATGACAAACGCGTGGCACGGTGTTTGAGACACAGTTTCTTACGCCAGGCATCTCACGTTTCACGATGCTATCAATAAAAAGTGTCCACTAAGTGAGAGAACTACGTGGCAATATTCATTTCCCAACCCAAGACGTGTGGCGCGAGTGTGTCATATCACTCGCGTCATGTTGCGTCATGCTGTGCTACACGCACTGCAATCTGCGTCAGGCCTTCAGGTGGAATTTTCGATTAATTATATTTATTTCGATTTTTTGCTTCAATAGCATAATCAAAAGATTGATTTCATCAAAAAAACTAGCTACAGGTAACATTCTTGCGTTTAAAAAAAAATTTTGGTTTTTTTGGTGTTGATATACTCCGCCCCTTTAAAATCTATTCATTTCGATTATGCTCCATGGAATGGAACGCAAATGGAATGGAATGTATATTTCCGTTCTCTTGCAATAGTTGCCTGATAGACCAAAAAATTACGCTATACAAATGGCCGCTTATCTTTGAAGCTATTTAAAGGTATTTTAAAGCAACGTAAAACAATTATTGTTGAATTAAACTCTGAAAAATTGATGAACCTGAAAATTATATGTCCTAATCTACATTTACCATGAGAGTTACTACTTTATAGTTCCCACATTTTCGATGTGACATCTCTTATAATAGTCACGATGCACCAACCATCGAAATGGTTGCTTTTTATTCTATGCTTTGTGATTCTGTAAAGAACTAATTTTTCCTGGAAACACTTATCCTGATGTCTAATATTGACGCTTTTTTCAAATGGTCATTATTCGAAAATTGCTTGTTACTCAAAAAAAAAGTATACGTAAGTGCTTATAAATGATTATCTCCTACAGTTTTTTGTCAAATCTAAAGAACTGGTGAATATTTGGCAAAATTTGGAAATCTCTCTATAATCCATCACTAATAGTACCATGGCAACAATTCGTCCAAATAGAATCAGAAATCTTTCAAGCTTAAATCCAAAATCAAATGTAATTACTTTTATATCTGCAATAAATTACCACTGCCACTTTGTTATAAAACAGAATATTTACCCTTATTTTTCTTCACCTTTCCGAATTTGATTCTCTCTTAAGCAAACTCTTATTTTTCTACACGAAAGGTTGTTCTGATTGACAGATTCTTATTTTGAATCAAGCATAATGTGTGCAAGATGTTATATATGAAACTATATATAACATATATTATATTATATAATATTTTGGCATTATGTATATCTTACTATTACCATAAACCAGATTTGTTTTAACTTTAGCGTGAATCGTACGTAGAACCAAGTAACATCGTCTCAAAGTAATATGCCACATATATTATACCCTTATGTAAAATATAACTACAATTTATGTAATACTCACACACACATATTAGACAAGTCAATTTGGGAAGTGTCTCCAAAATTTTTTGAAGAGATAAATAGCTCGCTGAGAACAATCAAAAATTAATGTATTTTACTCTTAAAATTCAATATTTTCATTTATGACAGATTTTTTATCGATAGACAAAGTAATAAATTTTAAGTAAAAATTTCATAGATTTTCACAGTTTTAAGCTACTACTTTAAATATTAATTTGCTAAAAAAGTATTGTAAGACCTTCGATTATTTTTAGTCAAAACGATAAAATCGTATAATTCTGTGTTAAATATTATGGAAAATAATCCAGGAAAACAAATTTTTGTGGTAATACTCCGAGATTTGCTAATCGAAATTATTAAGAATTGTTTAAATTTGACTTACTGAAATTTTCTAATAATTTGTGTATCAAGTTAACATCGAATGATAAATACCAAATAAGATTCATTGCTAAAAGTAATTGAAGTGGAATTTACAACACGGAGACTTTGTAAATGCGAGGAGAAAGCCGCGTTATAATGATACATAACTCAATCACTCAAATAGGTTTTCATTTCGAAAAGATTTATTTAAAAATTAATATTCAAGAACGCTTATCCCATACAAACTTTCTTTAGATATTTCGCTCCATACAAATTTTTATGACGAAAAGATAGATAATGCTTATGATAGATAATGCCTAGCTCCATAAATTTTTAAATCCAAAAAACAAAAAATAAACGCAACATTTTTCTCAGTGCCAAAAAATAACGAAGCCGATCACACAAATTTTCCCGACCCTTAAAAGTTAAAATTTCTAAAAATCCTTTGTTCGCGGATGCTTTTATTATAAAATTCCAAGAAGCTTTCAAGACTAAGCAGTTTCTTTTGATAATCAATCAAGCCAAACCAGTTTACATTTTCAATCGATAAATGAATAGGCCAAAATTTTCCATTTAGATTCCGTATTTTCGGCGTGGTATTGACCCAAATTCTCTCGCCTATATAACATATTCACACAACTAACACAATCTGTCATAAATATTAAATATTTCCTTGTTAAAATCATAGCATCGTCGTGTTGTATAACACATATGAAAGGAGATGATCGTTCACTCCAAAAAAGCTTTTCCATATGGAAAACTGTGATAAGTTTTGTTTAAATAAACATTGTAAAACAACTAAAAACTGTTTGTTATGTTTAAATGATTCTATCTCTGTAGTCGTTCAAAGAATTCATTCAATTTTGCAATTATTGTCTATGATAGTATTTTTGGTTTTAAACACTATTTAATTTGATCTGACGAGTGAGAAATTATTTCCATCAATTCTGAATTTTTGAATTATTATAAAAATTAAGCAAGACCAGAAAAATTTCTATCAGACATAAAAAAAGTATTTACAGTCGGAATTATATAGTAAACAGTCATAAAAAAAAAAATTAATAAAATTATTATTTAAATTATTATTTAACTGATCTAAAAATCTTTTAAAAAGAAAATTACTTAATTTTTCAAATGTATACAATTTTATTAAAATTTTGTTAAAATAAAACATTTTTTAAATCATGATTTCGACATCTACCTGCAGTATTCAACTATAAAGTGACAATTTTATAATTATTAATGAGAACTCTAGGATTTTTAGGATAAATTTCGATTTTTTCCCCAATTTCTTAGATCAAATTATTTTGTATTTTATAAATACGTATTTCAACTACAAACTAGTAAAAATCAGTATGAATTAGCTAGTTGTAATGATTCTCTGAGGAGATGTTACTTGTTGCTAATTTGTTGAAACGTGAAAACCGTCACCAAATTAGCAACAAGTAATATCTCCTCAGAAAAATATTTACAACTATCTAATTCATACTGATGATGACTACTTTGTAGTCGAAATACATATTTATAAAAATACAAAATAATTTGATCTTGGGAATTGGGGCAAAAAATCGAAATTTATGCAAGAATAATATTTATATAAAACATATGAACACTCCAAGTAGATGACCCATTTATGATTTTTTTACCACTTTTAAATTTCAAATAAAAACATCATTTTTATTATTCTTCTTTTTCAAAATTCGTTGAAAAAATTTCTTCGACTAATCAAACAGAAAACGTCGATTTTGTCGAGTATCGGTGACAAAGTTTTATAAGGTCGTATTTTCAATATGTTTCTTATTCATTATACTCGGATTACAAATAAATTACATCTACCTAAACTCTTCACAAATTATAAATAATCCGACAAACTTTTTAATTAATAAGCATTCATTGATATTTTAAATTCAGAAAAACAGAAAATGATAGAAAAGGCTTTTTAAGTTTATAAACATTATTATTGTATTATTAATTGTAAAACAATTGTTGCATTGTTTGCAGAAAAATATATTTTGTGTGCCGGTGTGTGAATTTTTGCGTAAAAATAGTGTATATTGTGTTGGGAGTTCTATTTTC
This sequence comes from Chrysopa pallens, assembly GCA_020423425.1. Classification (NCBI taxonomy): domain Eukaryota; kingdom Metazoa; phylum Arthropoda; class Insecta; order Neuroptera; family Chrysopidae; genus Chrysopa; species Chrysopa pallens. Next base: position 138,933,048 of record CM035591.1, read on the forward strand.
CCCAATATAATTTCACATTATTCCTTACGTATGAAAATTTATGTATATATATGGAAAAACTTATGCTCTACTGATTTTCATTAAAAATATTTAGATATATTGTATCAAGTAGTCTATACATAAATATTTTGTAATACAATATGTACCCCCAAAAAAGGCCACGGCTTTTATTATGAGAGTTTTATGTAATTACATATATTTATTTTTGTTTGAAGTTTGTACCGATAAGAAATATTGACCGCATAAACAAAATTTTGGTACAGCTATTCCTAGAAACACCTAATTAGTCCATTTTTAATTGCCATCCGTCATCACGATAACTCAAAAACAAATAGAATATAACGAGCTGAAATTTTGGTGACATTCAAAGCAAGTTTAAGTTCGTGAATGAGAAAAATCGGTCCATTGGGTTCAATGGACCCTGGATCTAACTTTTAAACCATAAAAGATAAATTATTCACCACAAATCAAGCTCAAATTAAGATAATAATCACATATTGGTAATTACAATATATATTATTATATAATTATATATAACTGTATAGACAGGGTATTTATAGTATTTTATGAATGCTAATTAAAAATAGCCCAAACAATGATATTCAATTATATGTCGAGTATCTAAACAATTAACTCTGTAAGGTATTATCTTCACTTGTTTTTTTTGCGTTTTTTTTATTTTAAGGACTTTTATGATTTATGCCAACAAAAAATAGCAATATTCTCATTACGAAATGGTGATGGAACTTTTTATTGAACCAAATGGTTTGATATAAATATATAAATAAATATATAATAGATTTATATTTTTGTGTTTAATTAAATAACTTTTTAACTATAACAAACTGACCTTTTTACCGTGAATTTATTATGATTGTTGTTGAACATCGGGGATAATAAGGGAAATGGCTGTTTTGCAAGAGTAAAAAGCTCGACAAACAATATTGGTATACGTATACATCTCGCCTACCTATCAAAAAACCCAGTCATTTATAAAAATACTAATGAAAATCTTATTAAATAGCAGGAAGAAGAAAAAAAATAACACAAACCTAAAAACAACTCGAATTTATAGGTCATCTCAATTTTTCGCATTATTCAACATTTAATTTTTATAAATTTAACGTATAACCTAATAAACCATTCGTATATAATGCGTGAATAAAATCATTTTTAACGTAAGCCTGACGTAAACTAAATGAATTTAAACAAAAAATATTTTTTTGTATCCTTCTAATAGAAAGTAGTTAGAATAATTTCTAGAGAAATGTGCGCAGATGTCTTTATTATTCTATTATTGGCGATTATCTCGAAAACAAATAATGATATCAACTTGACATTTTACGTATTTCAAAACTGAATGATTTTTCAGCAAATCTGTCCAGCCGTTTTCCGTTACAAAAAACAACTAAAAATGGACAAAAACTAATTTAAATAATTAACATATTATTGTTTATTATAAAAAAATCTTTTACGATCCCCATTGAGAAGTATGGACTTTGCGAGACGCTCCTAAGCCAATTGTATATTAAATATTTCTACTAAATAATTTCATAACATTGCATTATCGTATAATTTTCAATAATGTTGGAAATTTCAAGTCAAGTAATCAGAAAATTAATTATTTATTTTTTTATAAACTAATCTATGATACTATTTTATTTTACCCTATAATCTTATTTATTTAAGACGCAATTTTTCAGTATTCGAAACCTGTTCTTAAACTACATATAAGATACACAATTTCAATCAAATTGTGTGTCTCAAATACACATGTTCATTTTCTACATACATCATTAATTCAAAAACAATAGCTAAATTTTCTTAAAAAGAAGATTCGCTTAAAAGATTTATGTAAGGTGCGATAATTAATTTAATTATTGCGTGCTATGTAACAAACATAATTTTAATTAGTTATTTCATTATTTGATAAAAAATAATGACTAAGAGATCTGCTTCTCTCTGTTTCTTTTCACCTGTTTTAATTCAGGCGTTTCATTAATTAAAATTAAGAGTTCACTATAGAGTTTTTTTCGGTACAATATTTTTGATGAGAGCTTTCCATGCATATCAAAAAAGAAGCCTAAATTAAATTTTACTATGCCTAACATATATATAATTATTGAATTTCGTCGGATTATTATTTTGATACTAAAGTAAATTTACTAATTTGTTTTAAAATACATGATAAGCAATGCAAAATTATTATTTTGTATACACTATCAAGTAAAGATAACAGAATTGTTTAGATACTCGAAATATGATTGAATTTCTTTGATTGGACTATTTTTAATTACATGTATTTTTATTACCTATTTGTGTTTATTAGCCAAATTTGAGCTAAAATTATGAAGAACATTTTACGAAAAAATGTTAAAAAAATTAGTTGTTTCAAGAAAATAGATATTTTTTGTAATATAACTTTTCTTAAAAGTTTGGTTAAGGATACCTTGGACCCAATGAACCAATTTTGCTCAATAACGAACTTAAACTCACTTTTTATGTTTAAAATACCAAAATTTCATCTAGCTATCTCGTTTTATCTTGAGTTATCGTGATGACAGACAAACGGATGGACAGTCAGAAATGAACTTATTAGATGTTCATAAAAACACCTAATTACGTATATTAGGTAGCGTTACAAAACTTAGACTAAACTAAATATAATCAGACATATTATGTATGTCGCGTTTAAAAAGTAACAAAAGTTCATCATGTGCATTTTCGTTCTTGAAGTCGTAATTTTTTCCAGATTTACACAAAATAGCCATGTTTAAAACATAGATATTATGATTATATGAATTCTGAAATTTTTGAATATTATCACCATCACTTACCAGTTAGTATACCACTGTGAGTACAGGCAATATAATCAAATCATTTCAAACATTTGCCATCATATAAGAAGCTTTTACTAACTTTTCTGGGCCAATTTTTTTTTATTTTAAAGATAGTAAAGCAATTTTTGGTATCCATCATCGAAAATAATAAAAAAGTAGTTTTATATCGATTAATCTATTTCGGACTTGCTTATGATTGGTCGACCACAAATATCTACTGTAATAAAATTGTAATAGAATTTCATTGCAACACAATGTGAATTTACATACACAAAGAGAGTAAGACCTCGAGGGCTTTAATATTGACTGTCTATCATCACACAAAGGTGTGAATTAATTGTCTTTGTTCATATGTATGATCTAAACTCTATGTTAAAGTTCTAACTAGCTTCGTATGTCATTACCGATCTATACTATTTAAATTTGATATTGAGATGATGATGATCATCAAGTCACCCTTGATATTTACCCCTTTAAAATCATATTCGTAGTCCAGGTGCCAGTAAGGAAATTTATTTTACTAAAAATAATCCAATTCGTCTCCATTATTACTTAAAAAATTTTCTTTCTTCAACATGTCTTCTATCAAAAGTGATACATATTTTACAAAGCTCTCATTATGGTTCGAATTCTATTTCGATTCCTCATTTCCACCAAATTTTTTTTAGCTAGAGCCACCTTTTTGAGGATTTCAATAAGCCTGCATTCACTAGCAAAATATTTTGTTTTGGGATTAAATTTGGGAAGTTTTAAATTCGAGGAATAATTTATGAAGGTTATTCGTCATTTTCATCGGCTTGTAAAACGGCGTTTATAATAATATGCATTTGTAGGGCTTTTTTCCCAGAATCTAATGAATTATCCGATTTTCCATAATTAACTTGCCAAAATCATTCAATAAAACATGCAAAAAAAAGACCCCCACTGACGTAACGTAATTACTGATCTCAATCGATCCACAAAGTTAATCAACATTATACACAGTTAGTACTTCGATGGGTAGTACTTGGTAGTACTTGGATGGAATATCCCCAATGTAGTCACAATATGACCTAAGTAGTTAAAAAGTGACTTTATAAAAAAAATACTTTCTTTCGAAATATTGTTTTTCGGAAAAGGTCTCAGACTGCGACCACCATTTTTTATCATATATCGGGAAAATGACTTTTGTATTTGTTACTAAATGAATTTCCTATTAAAATAAAACAAAAACTGAAAATCAAAAGGGTCAGGAAAATCAATTTCTAGAACTGTTTTTAATAAATCATAAAATATGCTTACGAGAATCGCGAATATACCGCCACTTGTAATGTACCATTCATCAATATTTCAGTACATTAACACCGGAAATTAAAAAAACAAAGTAAAAAAAATGTATGAAAAAACAATGGAAAAAAAAAATTAAAAGTACATTTTCCGACAAAATAAACTGATGGATAGAAGATTATTGTTTTAATAACGAAAGAAGAAAAAAAAACACAGCCTTGGGAAATCCAAGCAGGATATAAATTTTATTAAGACATATATATTCTTTTTTTCGAATAGACCAGGTCAAGTTGGCATTGTTTCTTGATAAATGTATTATTCTTATTTTATATGTATGTATTATTTTATATGTATGAAATTTTCTAATGTTTCAAAAGTTGAAGGCTATAGCAAAGATTCTCCTGCATTCATCCCTCAAATGGTCACTATAATTTAAAGCAAATAGTTTTCACCGGGCTGGAGTTTTTAATAATCACAAATTATTTACCTATGAATTTTAACACATAAATTTATTGGTCCATTAACATCTCTGCCTTGTCTAAAATATAGAATTTTTGTTCGTATTAAAATTGAAAATATACAGGATTAACGATTTAGCTTTAAGGTTAATGAAAAAAAAAATTAATATTCTGATACTTTCAGCTAAAATTTTTTATACAAAAATGAAAAAAATAATAATAAAAAGATATGGGTGTGAACATCATGTCGAATTGTATGTAATATTTGCTTCCTTTATTATCGCCAGAGGTCAAAATTCGATCAACAGTTCATAAAATAAGATATATTGATTTTTATCTACCCTTTTTGAGAGCTACCTCCGAGAGAATCTTACGTTACATAAATGTAAAATACCAATTTTTTTCCTACTCAGTCTGTCAAGGCATTCTACAGGTATAGATTTTTAATTAAATTTATTCGTATATATTAATATAAATGACGATATATTGTGAACCATTTATCCGATTTTGATGAAATTCTTTTAAGTGGACACCATGGTGTACTTTTACATCAGTGACTTGAATCTTGTTGAAATTGATTACTGAAGGATTGATTACTGAAAAATTTTATCCGAAAATCACAACAAAATGAAAATAAAAGGTAAACTGAGTTTTACGTAGTTTTTTTGAGAGCCACTTCCGAGCCACAGAGAATTTTATATTACATTTATGTAAAATAAAGTATTTTTTACCACATACCTTATTGCTTCCCAGTCGGTCAAGGCGTTTTAGAGATAAAGGTTTTTAAGTAAATGATTAATATAAATGCTGTGAAATCGTGAACCATTCATCCGATTTGGATGAAATTCTTTTAAGACGAAGCATGCTATAGTTTTACGTCAGTGACTTGAATTTTGAATGAAATTGATTATTATTTATTAAAGAAAAAATCTCAACAAAATGAAACTAGCGTCAGGAAAATTTTCTATCATTGAATTCTAAAAAATGCATACCGGAGTCATACCGGAAAGCTAATTAAGTGAGTATATTCGTACATCGGGATAAAATTCTGTATCAATTATTGACAGTGTACGTATAAATCATAAGAAGGATTTTCAATTTTCCTGGCTACCATAAAATTCGTAATTATGTAGGACATTTTATGAAAGACGACAATTACTTTGTATCTTATTGTAGTAATTGGACCATTAAATAAATTCACTACCACTCACTTTCTTCTCTTTGATTATTATCTATCTATAAATAAAATGCGAAAATCTTATGTCATTTTGTTAAAAAGAAATGTGAATTATGTAAAGATAGACAACAGAATAAAGTCATAAAATCAAAATGTATAACAAGAAACACTTAAAAAAAGGAATAAATTTAACAGGACGTGTTCGCAAACATTTATTTTTAACATCGACATGTGGTTTATGTATTAATGAAATAGGCCAACATGCATGAATACCATAGTCAAAGGACGTCCTGTCTAAATTACAATGTCGTGTTTCTCCGGGAAATGTTTTGAGGTCGCTTCATTCCGAAAAGTTTCTAAAATAGGACTATGCAAGTGTGACAATGATATTGTAGCCAACGCTTTATCCAAAATCGACCAAATTTGGTATTGTGCCTTCATATTACTTCTAGTTGTACAACAAAAATTTTCGTTAAAATCGAACTAACGAGTTTCCTACTTTCTTCGACAATTGCTCCAACTATTTGGGGAAAATATGCTTAAAAATTGCTAAAAAAATAAAATTACAAAACTTCTTAAATATTAGTTTATGGAATTTTTTAAGAAGCTCCTCCAATTTTAACATAAAAATGGTTTTGGTATAAGAAATGCTTGATTTATCAAATCTTGAAACCTGGAAATAATAGAAATGTTTAGTTTTTTTTTTTTTTTTTTGAATGAGTTTCAATTAATAAAAAGATTTTGGCCCTCATTTAGCATAGAACGTCCTAAAAATCATTATGATACTTGGGATCTTACAAATATTCTTAAACAAATATTTCCTTAACTTTTAAAGGAATTCCAGTAAAAAGTTTTTAAAATTTCAATGTATTTTACACTCAAAAATTATAACAATTTTCGATATATTCTGCTTAGATTTAGTTTGAAATTATACCAGAAAGAGTGGCTTGAAGTTATACTGAGCGATTGACATACATATGAAAATCGTCGAAGCACATAGTGTTTTAGCTAGTCTCTGAAACCATTAAAAATTATTAAATAACTTGTGTTAATAATAACCGTGCATCAAAATTTTTTCATGGTTACGAAATAATACTGTATCAATCTAATGATATATAAGTCTGTGAATGGTACATAATTTCACATAGAAAATTTCATAGGAATTTAATGAATCATTTTTTATTTTTTGTAATTACAAAAAGTTCCTTACGCAATTTATTCGATGATTTTTGCAATTTTCTATCCATAACGTCAGTTAAATGTCCTTTTTATATTATTGTTTGACATTTGCAATACAATTTATACGCAAACAATTAAATAAATAATCAATTTTTTCTAGAATTTGTACAAATCTAACATACTCTTGGCGTATCAAGAAGTTGCATCCACGTACTAGAAACGGAACGGATACCTGTTACGAAAAACCTCATTAAGAACCTTTTTGTGGATAAGTCCATTCTGTTGCAACCAATAAATAAAATTACTACCTCAATTATTTTCCTTTTTTAAATTTATTTTCCCAACCTAAAAATTATTTCACCATTTTAATGACATAATTTTACTAGTTCCATATCATAAGGGTAGGTAGCTTATTTCATTTATAAATGAAACTAAAAAACAATATGATTTGTACAAAAATGATTGTGTAGCGTGTCGGAAGTTTACACGTTACATTATATCAACGTGTAACGTCATGAAACACTTTACCTTTTTAGCGTTTAGCTTAGCGTGTTGTTTAAACTGTTATGCAAATGTATGTCGTTAAAAACAAAATAAAAAAATGCATAATTTGATGTAAGTAAATCGATCGTATTATGGGTATTTAGTCGATATAAATTACCTAAGTTTGCCAACCTAAAATGAATCGATTTACACGATAATCCATCAAATATATTCCATCCAGTTTTTGTATTTTAGAGGAATTCTGTAGGCACAATCTTTACATGCAAACAGAGGGGGCTTTTTGGGGGAAAAAATTTCTAAAGTAAACTCTTTTCGACAAGCTCTCCGTTATGATGTCAAGACTGGATATATGAAATTTTGGTTAACATTTGGTTAGTTTTGTTTCTTTTTGTGCTATTTGTAGGCGATAATTGTGAGGGTATCATTTTACTGGTCAACTATGCATGATTACTTTAAATAAATAAAAAATATTTTTTTATTTGAAAATTCGATGAAATATGCTTGACCCGATTACTGAACAAAAATACATAAAATTTGTCCGTCACATTCAAAAATTACAGCACTTTTTAGTAAAACTTCCCTAATTTCTTAACAAGCTTTGAAATTTCATAGCAATCAATTTTTTTTTTTTTGAAAACTCAGATCACTTTTGAGAATTTCACAATATTCATCAAGTTCTTTATGATCGAGAAAAATTTTATTTTCTCAATATTCTTCTTTTGCTTTTGAACGGAATGTTGTTGCTTTTTTTTTTTTGAAGCTTTATCCAGTTTTTTTTTTCTTGTTTTCTTATTTTAAGCCAGATGGTATTGTAAGATTGCAAACAATCGTGTTTCCTCCCTCACTGCTTATGCTAAATAAAGCGCTCCATCCTGTTAATGCTACAGTTTGGCTAAGACCCGGAGGCTCTTCTTAGTTCGAATGTCCTCTAGCGATACTATCCTCTAGATTGTTGCCTATTATCGTGAAAGCTTATCTCACCCATCCCAACACTTCAAGGCGTCCCCACAAATCGATCCAATCCATTTCCATTTTAGATATAGCTCCTGCAGTTCTTTTTATACTTCAGAAATTACGCAAATAATATTTGATTTCTGAATGCAAAATGAATCCATTGGATATATTATTTAAAATCAATGGCTGAGTTTGGGGGAGATGTTGACTCAGACAGTATGCAAGAAATAATGTACTGTTTTTTTCAAATCATTAATGTAAAAAATTTCCGGTCTTCTAAAGGAAGCGAAAATTTTACACAACAAAATGGCAATACATGCAACTTCTTTAAAATATCAAATTTTTAATAATACCTAATGATAATTTTTGACAGTATATTATATTAATATGGCCACAAAAATTTCTCAAATCTGATGAAGTGTATGCCTACCATGCATCAGCTACTGGAGTGGGAAATATCGTGAATATCAACAAGCTTATGAATAAAAGTTGATTTCTAGTTAAACAAATTCAAATTAACTTTACATAAAAAAAACAAAACAAAACCAGAGTCACATATATTTTTGTTCATAACAAAAACTTTGTATTATAGTTATAATGTTTATTCTAAATAGCTTTGGTAGTACACAAACAATTATATTACAAAATGAATACAAAAAGAAATAGGAAAAACACAAGAAAAATTACATAGAGAAAATAGAAGTATAACAACAACGATTATTATTTATAATTCTTTTTAAATGCAAATTTTATATTTTTTTATTTATTTTTTAACACAACATAAATAATACAAACAAAGATTATTATTATTTCGCTATGAAACTACACACAATTATTTCTTGTGAACAAGTTTTGTTTGATTAATTTATGTGTGTGGTGTTTGGTTGTTTGTATGTTTTCTTTTTCTGTACCTATCCCACTTTTATTTTACAAATGCAATTACAATAATTAAGGGTATACTATAAAGACATAAATAGGAGAAATCGGGGTTGAAAGTCTGTATTTTTTTTAAAATAGAAATTGGTGATTACGGCCAAAATTTGACATAATTTCAAACACGGTCATAATTAAATATAATACAAATAAAATAAAGTTTCATTATTGTAATATTTAATTTGAGGCTTATCTACAACAAAACGATTATATACATTACGTTTCAAAGTATTGTCAATCGTTAGCTACCACCTTGGCTCATCTCTCGGGCAGCAGGCGAATCCCACGGCGAAAAAATTCTTCATCTTTCGATATAATCCATGAGTCGATCAAATTTTTCACTTCTTCATACGAGCTGAAGTGCTGGTCAGTCAGGTCGTATACCATTGAGCGAAATAAGTGAAAATCAGACGAATCAACATCTGGAGAGTACGGCGGGAGGTAAAACTTCCCATTTCAACGTTTCGAGATATTTTTGAAAACGTAACATCTAGCATTATCATGCTGTAAAATCACTTTATCATGTCTCTCGTTGTACTGTTGCCGTTTTTCTTTTAAAGAACGGCTCAGGCGCAATCAATTAATTATGGTTTCAGACGGTTTCAAGCTCATAATAAATTTCGCCTAGCTGGTCCCACCAAACGTCGCCCACCACTATGACGGTCTTCGACAGTAAAATCAACACTCTAAAAACGTTAGCAGGTAGATAATAGCACCCGATATATAAATTCTTGGAAAACTCTTTGTTAAACGAGAAAGTACTGAAACATCACGATATCGGGTTGAACTAAGCTAATGGATATATATAATAAAAATAACACCGATTTAGATATGCATCTTGTGATAAAACAAATCCCAGTTTCCTCTACTGGTTACACTAATTCAAGTAAATGGAGGAAGATAAATAAATACATTAAGAACGATTGTCCACGAATGAATAAAATATTATTGAATGTAATAAGGAAGGTTCAGTATCTGGATAATATATAATACCAATATATATTATTTTAATTCAAATTTTAATTTAAAATTTAATAAGATAATAGAAATTTCATTTTATTTACTGATCGGTTTTTGATTCTTTATAATATATCATAGTATACTTTTTTAATTTTATTTTAAAGTTTGTTACGCTATCTAATATTGACAGCACAAACTAAATTTTGGTAGAGGCGTTCTTAAAAACACCTAATTAGCCCATTTCTGTCATCACGATACCTCAAAACAACAAGAAATAGCAAGCTGAAATTTTAATGACATATTCTCAACATAAAAGAGTATTAGTTCGTAAATGAGCAAAATTGGTCCATTGGATTCTATGGATCCTTGACCAAACTCTTAAACTATCAAAAATGTTAATTTTTTCAAACATATAACTTTTGTTTGACAATTTTATTCGTTATTCGTTTGAGTTCTCCTCAATTTAAACTTAAATTTGGCAAATAAACACATATAGATACATATATAACTGTATAGACTGGATATTTATAGTATTTTATTAATGCTAAAAATAGTCCAAACAATGAAATTCAATCATATATCCTGTATCTATACAATTAAATCTGTTAATTAGTTTGAACCACCGCCACTGATAATAATATATAAGTTTGAACTAAAAATTTTCTTCTGAACACTTAACTTACAAAATACACCTAACTGCTTACACCTTACTCATGTCGGAACCCTTGAAGTAAGAAATTTTGTATTTAGATTGTCTTCTTTATTTTTTTTATTAAATAAATTACTTTGTACAGGAGGTTACGTTTGTATTATTTTTTAAACACGAAAATAAATAAACATTGGCAGCAGCAGCACTCTTAATGTTATTTTTCATTTAATTTAAAATCAAGTATTGGAAATTTAAAAAAAAGACAGATTACCATATTACTTACTTACTACTACGGCATAGGTCGATAGGTTTTAGAGACTGGATTGGATAGAGAGATTGTTGTATAGTGAGTGTAGCGGCGCTTGCTATCGTAAAAATATTTTAAATTATACTCAATGAGTCAAGATGTCGAAAAAAGAAATATTGTTTCGATAAACTTACATAATATATATAAGATATATTTACTATGGCTTTTATCGACTGAACTACAGTGACTTCAAATATTTTTATTAACTAACGAAAAATAAAACAAGTGAAGATAATATCTAACAAACTTATTGTTTAGATGCTCGACATATGTTTGAATTCCATTTTTTGGGTTATTTTTAATAAGCATTCATAAAATACTATAAATATGCAGTCTATATAGTTATATATTTTGTAAGTTATGATTGATAGTACTTCACTGAAATTTAAATACAAGAAATAAAATAATTTTTCTGATAAGCTTTAAAATTTTTCGTATATTAGTTTAATTTCCTTATCCATGTTTTGAAACTCAATTAATAATTGAGTTAACACTAATTTTTTGGTTAGAATTCAACATATTTTTTTGTGTAGATATTTATAAGCGGGCAGATTTCTTCTTCGGAGGAGTAAAATTTTCCTTTACAAGCCACATAATAGTGGATATTTTTGTTTTGTGCTTGAAATATTCAGATCATTAAATAACAAATACATACTATAATCAATTTTATGAAATAAGTAAACACACTTGTTGACTGTTGCCTGACAATCTGAAAATTGATATTTTCCACTTTGTATTCTCCTTGCAATAGCATAAATAAAATCAGATTTCCATTAATCTAACGGCTTTCTTTTAGGCGTGAAGCTTGTTGAAAAAGAGGACATGGACAAATTTTAAGATATTCACCAAGTTCACGATAATCCGATCAACTGGATTGGTTGGTCCGAAATGTACTGTTCAGATGTATGATGCTAAAATCCAAATTTCTCAAACAATCAAACAATATTTCAAATTAGTTAAACCATTATAATCCCACGTTTTCTTTCTATGATACAATTATTTAAATTATTTAAAACCATTCATTAAATTATATGCCATCGATGTGAAATACAGAATATTAAAAAAATTATCATCTTTAAAACGACATCTTTAAAATTATTCACAACTATAAATGAGATGATTTTCTATTGAAGCCACTGTAAAAAGAATAGAAGACTCAAAGAAAATAGAAAATACAACACACACCTTTAACGAAAAAATGTTTTCTTATATAAAATATATATATAGAATAGAAAAAAATCGTTGTAAAAATACATGAACCGTAAACCTAATATTAAAATAGTGTGAGGTGGAAACAAAATCTCTTCCTAGTTAACCATACTATAAAACTTGTTTATACATTGTGTTTGGAAAAAACAAAATCAATTGATATTTAATGAATTGTAATTTATACAAAAATCTAAAGAGAACGCCACGTAATTACTTGTAAACTATCATTAAAATTTGTAATAAAATTAGTTACCACAAAAAAAAAGGCTGTATCGGAAACAAACTGTCAAGAAATTCAACCAGGATGGTTTTCGGATGTTTACCTATAAAAGTTTTACTTCACCTCGAGGTTCTCCTAGAATATGATCTATACACTTAATAAAATATGTAACGTTAGAAAATATTGATTGCCAAAAAAAAAATTTTGCCACGTGTGTTCTTAGAATCCTGTAATTAGTCTATTTTCGCATGTCCATCCGTCCGTGAACAAAATAATTCAATAACAAAAAGAGAAAGCAAATTGAAATTTTGATGACGTACCATACGAATAAAAAGCATGAACAATTTCTTGAAAGTGTAAAATATTATTTTTGTTAAAATATTTTTTCGTAAACTGTTAAAAATAAAGCAAATATATAATTGCAATACATATTATTATATATGTGTTTATAACTGGAAGAAATGCATATTTAGAGTATTTTATGAATGTTTATCATTAAAAATGGTTTAATTATTAATATTTAACATTTTCAATCTTAAGCATTCATAAAATACTTTAAATATCCAGCCTATACAGTTATAAATACAAATTATAATAAAAGAATGCAGTGTTATTATATATGTGTGTTTATTAGCTAAATTTTGGCTTAAATTGTGGCGAATCCAAACATTGAATCATAAAATATTTCAAATAAAAGTGTTTTGTTTTAAATGAACAAATATTTTTTGTATTAAAATTTTTCTTCAATCTATTATGGTTCTATAGTTGGATCATAGACCGATTTTACTAGTTCAAGCCCTTGATCTCACGTTTTTGGCTTAGAAGCTACCATTTGCTTGCGTTACAAGCTAAAGCTCCGGCATGCAGTTCGATGACAAATATAAAAATCTATGGGAAATGAAAATAGGTGTGTTTAAAAACAAAACAGTTTGACTTATTAATCAAACATCCGTTATAAAATCCACTACCTACATCATAAGAATCAGTGAGAGTTTAGTGGCATAACCTTTAACGAAGTACCCTCCTCTTGCGTATAGAACAACGCCGACAACGATCGACCTTATTTCACGTAAAAGGTTTTTTTTTCTTGTCTCGTTTAATAAATGCATTCCTGTCAAGTTAAAAATATTTTTTCTCATACGAAATTATTTTCTCATTTATAATAATATACTACTGCTAACAGGATGAAAATTGAAAAGCAAAAATAATCTTACCAATAAATAATAATAATTGAATCGCAAACAAAAAAAAAAAAAGTGTACTATGTTTGGATTAAATTGTAGTTTTCTTGTTAATACAAGCTTCAAACTTTATTTATTGATTTCATTTATTATAATAAAAAAATTATTTGAAAAGTTAAATATCCGCGCCTTGCTCTCGTCCATATCATTCAATTTGAATGTTTAGTAACTCAAATAAAAGGCATTGAGCCAGTGAATGTTCTTAAATGAAAATAAATTGTCTATTTTCATTAAAACACGAGATATCTAACTTTGAGTGGAGAAAATCTCATAAAGAGTTGAATGTCAAGTTGGATGTTTGCGCTTTGCTCTCCTACATCTCATCCAATTTGAGTGTTTAATAATTCAAATGAAAGGTCTTAAGTCACTCTTAGACCAAAGTGCTCTCTCTCCATTAGAACTTGAGAAACTTGGATAAAAAACACTCCAAAAGAAATGCATACTATATAATTTAAAATAATCAGTGACTCAATATTTTGAACAATTAAACACACACTCATCATCTGTTTTTGTGTATTTTGAATGATTAATAGTATAATGTCGGTTTGGAAAATTTCACAGTTGCTTTGAGATTCAAATTTTAGCAATTAAATTAATATCAATGATGAATACTGCCGAGAAATTAACAATTATCACCGTGTGACGTGTAAACTTTTTTTCGAGAACTGTCAGGATGTGTTCCATAATGAATATAATTTTGATGTAAAACATCTATAGGCGAGGATAAATTTGAATGTTGGGGTGGCGATATAGGCCGTGGCAACGTATTTCCATGCTATATGATGGAATATATGTACTATACGTAGTCGCAGGTAATGTGCAAGCGACTGTACGCAATCTATCTTGCCACACTGATCTCGCATACCTATAGTATATACAGTGTTATTTCCTACGTTACACATATGACGGGTTACCTACAAAATTAGTTCGAAGTTTCATATTTGCCAGGCGTCCCGTTACGGCTCACAATTTATTTTTTTTAGTATAAATTTTTAATTGTAGAGACAAGAATAATAAAAAAAAGTATTTTGTTATAAAACTTAAACATGATCTTTTCAATTATTCCAATTATTTTTATTGTCTTTTTGAATATAATTGAGAGTTGGATAGTCACAAAATAGAAGTACTTTGTGCTTTATGTGACCTTTAAGGATTTTGTGAGTGAATTCGCAAGCTTTATGCTAATTAAAACGAAAACTACCATAAATATATTAGATGCTATTTATAGAATTTGTTTCATTTTAATACTCTTTATTATGCCTGTAGAACTACACTCACAGTTCACCACAAACAACTAAAAGTTTCTGAACACTAGCTAGTAGTCTCTGAAAACTAAACTGTTAAATTGAGTGTTTTGTTGCCTAGTTTTGTTTTAGAGTTTATGTCAGTGGATTTATTATTATTATTATTAGGCTCCTGATATCAAGCAATTTTTTTTCATTCCGAAAACATAATTCAATGCCTTTTTTACATGTTCAAATTACAGAAAGTGTACATGAATGAATATATTTCGCAAAACTGTTATTAAACCACCTCAAGAAATTGTAATCCCACTAATAATATGCTGAATTTTGCTTGAAACTTGGTATTAAAATTCTTTGTTTTACCTTTTTGAAGCCAAGAATATTTCGTACTGAGCAAAGAACCTTAATGTTGACGGATATTCTGTTGTATAGATTCGTGTGGGAATTTGATGGAATAGCAGCATTTTCAAGTGACAAAATAATAATTTAAAATTTATAATTGGAAGATATTCGTGAAAACCGTCGTTCTGTCATCTGTCAAATCAAAAATGTTTGGGCTTAGACGAATATCCCTAGAGGCGAATTTCACTACGTAATTTATTAGATATGAAGCCAAATCGAAGTAAGCAAGCAAGTTATTTCAATTTTAATTAAATTTGGATTTTTTACTTTGTCTTTATTTAGTTCATCAATTTCAATAAGCTATCACAAATTAAATTTTATTTTTATGAATTTTATTTTATTTTATTTTTTCATAGATATATTGTGTACAACACTCGGTGTTACACAATAATTGACCTTAATGCAAGCTGCGATTGATGATAAAGGTCTATTAAGGCATTTCATTTCATAATCAGGCAAATACGAACGTAATAAAAATAAACTGGAAAATATAATTTTAAATTTACGAGTAATTTAATACAAAATCAATGTTACAAAAAAGCTACACACGTATTTTTGACGCAAATACAAATTTCTTTTTCTGTAATATTTTTTATTTTTAAAGCTTTGAGATTGATAAAATAATTACGATTATCAGAAAGTTGTTGGTCACAGTATTTAAAGGTGATATTCAGCATAGGTTATTATTATAATAGTGTGTCGACATTTTGTATGTTGGAGCAGCAGCAGTATTATGAAGAAACTAACAAACAAAGTAATGCCATTTTCAGTTGTAGCAACTATTAGTTTTTCACACAATTCATCAAGTGTTACTTACTGTTTGCTCTACCATTGTGTTGTACCCACTCAGACACCACACACACACACCCACTAAAATAATAATAGTACAACAACATACTTTTGGATAATTTTTAAATGTATAAAGTGAGAATCATTTTCAAAATTAATTTACTTTTACGTAAAGTTTTAGATCATTTATTATTTTATACGGAGTAAAATAGTTTTCATTATAAATTCCTTATGCATTATAGTTTGTAATTAATATTGTTCAGTGGTTGCAAATATTCAATTAATTTATGAACATTATTTATGAACATAAAACCAATAAAATTTTAACTGAACATACTGGTATATGTTTACTTAAAAAGCTATTACTGGACGGACCCAGCAAATTGGGTTGATATTTGGATAAATTATTTTTTGTGATCATAATTTACCTTTTTCGTGATTTTCAATTTTAAATTAATTTTTCTTAAATATTGATATTCCAGAATAATTCATTTTAACTAAATACAAATCGAAAGTTTTTCGTCATTTTCAGTTCCAATTTTTATTTTTCCTTAAATATTGGTATTCCAAAAAAAAAAAATGATTTTAACAAAATAAAAATGTACGATTCACAAAAACCCGATATTTCAGTGCAAATACTGATAAAAATTAGCTCAGATAAATTAGTTTGCCATTTTATTGTCTTATTTTTACTTTCTCATGAAAATTGAGTCAGAAAAACACAGTTTGCAATTTAGTTTTCCGATTTTTTTTTCTGAATATCGGAGGAGGAGTTAGTGGTGTATCTCCGAAATAGTACTTTATTGGTATCTTGTCTGTAAATTGTGACCCCAAATACTTACCGATTTTGAAATTAGGCTTTTGCCAGGAAGATTAGACTAAAACAACTTAAGGTTTTCATTAACATTTCACTATAAAGATAAAAGAAGGAAAATAATGTTTTCAACTCTGGGCATAGATATTATCACATAGATATTATTTATTATTCGCTAAACACTTTACCCTACTTGAATCACTGTGTACGTTATACATTACATTAAAAGTGTTAATTTTAATATAATTAATGTTTAAGTAAAATTTATTACAATTTTGTTTCACATTAGAAATTTACTTTAATATATATTTTTTAAAACAAATGTTTTATTTTTCAATTTAACATTTGGAGAAATTAATTTGAAAATCTTCAAAAGGCTTTTAAACCTGAATTTTATTTTAAACTAAAATAAAAATCAATTTTTTGAAAAAAAAAAATTATTAAAAGAGTTAATCAATGTTTGATTTGTTAAGTTAATCAATGTTTGATTTGTTTTTAATCATTAGCATTTATAAAATATCTTAAATATGCAGTCCAAATGGTTATAAATACATATATAATAATATTTTGCAAATGTGCTTTTAAGATGAATTTGAGCTAAAATAAATGTGGTGAATTTAAGCAACTAACTAAAAAATAATCAATTTTTATATTTGAATTTTTCTTTTATCGATATTTCGGTCTTGGATTCATTGAACTCAAAAACGATGATCCACAAACATATTTTAGTTAGGGCGTGAAGGAATTTAAAGTATCATGCCAGACATTTGTCACTAAAATAGAAGTGGCACTAATGTATTTTCTTAGTAAGAAATGTTTAAACTTCAATTTGATTACAGTTTGAAGCGGTTACAACAACAACAAAACAACAACAACAAAAATTAAAAAAAGTTTCGTGCCATGGATTTAGCATCAACTTTCACGAGACACTTGTTCATAATTATTTTCTACTCACTCGAAACTAAATTTTAAAATCAGTTTCATGTGGTTACTCGATTCGTACAGTTTATGTCCCAAAATTGTACCGTAGAAAAAATATAGCAATGTTATGCACCATATTTGCACTGGCACTAATTGATTTTTTCAATAGTTACAGTAAGTAGTATCATTTAAAAAATACTTCATCCGGTTACTCGATAGCTTTTTGCAGCCAGCTCTTGGACCATTATGTCTTGCTCTGCGAACCAATCTTAAGATTCATAATCACATGATGTTAGATAAATCAAGAAATAAAGCGGTTTCAATTTTTGAGGTCACTAACCATGAGCAATAATTTATCAAATAATAATACAAAAAAACATAAATAAAAATAAACAATTTTTTATTGTTAAACGAAACATACAACAAAAGATATGATTAATTTGTAACTTGAATTAAGTGAATAATACAACGTCAAGGAAATAAATTTGTTAAACATTATCAAGATTCTGATAACAAAGTACACACTAACACACACATTGAAATTATCTGCAAACAGAAACTTTTCTCATATTTTATTTTTATAGTCAATATACACTTAAAAAAAAACACACACACACAGAACTTTCAAAAGTAAATTATAAAGAAAGAAAAAAAAATTTGTTTTTTCTCGTAAAATCGAATATAAATTACATATGACATTTACAGTAGTGTGCCAATGTTGTCTATTCTATTATCATAGAAATAAAAAAAGGTAAACTATACCATATAGTGTAAATAAAGTTTGGAATAAGTTGGAAAGAAAGAAATGGGAATGATATTATGGCAAAAGTACAGGGTTATCTTGTAGGCAGAGTTGTAACTTGATTAACTTACATGTCGACTTTGAGAATATTTTAAGGAGATTGGTTGAGAATACCAGAGACCAAAGATTTGCAATGACCACTATGCAATTTATGATCTAAATACATGTGGTTGGTTGCATACACGCTTTTTTTTCAATAAAATCAATTTTTCTTACACTATTTTAAAATTCAAATTTATTAAGATATATATTTTACTTTTTAATGGGATTTTCTATAAAAGCGTATTTTTTTAGTTTTTTTAAATTATTATTTATTTTTCACTTTTTAAGTTGAATTTTCTATAAAAGCGTATTTTTTAGTTTTTTTAAACTATTATTTATTTCCCTTCTTGATCTTGACGCAGACACTCCGGGTCTCAGGAAAACAAAAAATCGATAATGCTGATTATCCTAGTAAGGATAACGGATCAAACTGTTTAAAATATTGAATTGTCATCGGTCCTTAATAAGTATGCCAAATTTCGAGTTATTCCGATGTTTTTAAGGGGGTCAAAATCATGTTCAAAGATTTCGATACATACATACTAATCTCCATACGCCCGAAGCTAATAAAAGCGTATTAAAAAGTACTCTTAGTTGAGAAAAATTTTCGACTGCTCATTAGATTAAGCAGTCAATAACAGTTTATCTTTTTCGAAGCTCAGATAATTGGCTAGATAGACATCTTCAGGTGTAAAATATGAAACATAGAGATTTAAGTTAAATGTTACGCTTGAATTGAAAGGTTGAATTGAAAAAATCTTCGCATCAAGTTTAGGGACTACTTATATCCAAAAATTATCTTGTAAGTTCTCAAATTTCTCTGAGATTTCAATGATTATATGCAAATAATGTGTTATAAGAAGTTTATTCTATTTTAGGAATTGAAACTTTTACTAAGCTTTACATAATGTCATCCATGTAGAATGAATATTACCCTGTATAGCAGCATCATATTGCATGAAGGAACAGTTTGGTCTAGTACTCTAGTTCTGAAGAAGATATAAGCTGAAATTCTTCTTTCTTTTCGTTACAACTTTAAAAAAAAGTTTTTTTGCTTATACACACACAAATATGAGAATATAAACATACATATTATGGAAGTGACTCTCAGACCGCGAGGACAAAACTGATGCCTCATGTCTTTCAAGCATCAGCAATATTATAGGCAAATTTCTACGTGTGCATCATCATAAACGCCTACAGAAATGGATTAATTATGAATCTCTACCAAAATTTTGTTTGTTGGGTCAATATTTCCAAGGGTTACAAACTTTAGGCTAAAATTAATATACTCGGACATATTTTGTATGTCGAGTATTAAAAGGATATATAATTTATAAATCTGTTTGAATCATTTTAAATCGAGAGTAAATTTGGGCCAACATTTATTCATATAATTATCATCAGTGGCCACGTAGACCATTTCTTGTATACTATAAATAATACTATCCATCTTTGTTTGCATTCCACTTTGTCTTTTCCTGTTGTTCGGTTATTGTAACATGAAATATGTCCTCAATTCACACACACACAACTTAACTAAAATAACTTAATTATAATTTACTCGGTTCATTTTCTTCTTATATATATATTTTTCATCTTACACACACATTTATTTTCTAAGTGACTTCATTATTTGTCCATTTTATTAATTTGTACGCATCATTCAATTTTTCTTTTTTTTTTCCTACCACACATTTCTCATATTATATATTAAATTTGTTTTATGTGGTATAAAAGTCTTTATATATAAATTAAATTCATATAAAGCTTATTAAAAATTAAGACACTTAAATTTACTGTCATTTATATCATTTTTATATCAAATTTATATAGAAATATGAATTGACGGATGTAATTTCATTAAATAAATACTATTGATTTTGATATGATATTTAAAAGTAAACGTAATATCATATTTTTAGCTTTAGATAGATGATTTAACTTATCAAATTAGTTTTTTCTAATTAGCAATGTATTGTTGCAAATTTTGATGATGAGAGAGTTTTTTTCCCGAATGACAAAAAAATAACACGTAATCTATGTGCAATTCGAAGGAGTCACTAGACGAACTTCCCAATGAGTAAAGTAGCGTATTTAGATTTGAAGACGCCCTAGACTCGAGACGATATAGCGCCTTTTTTCTTTTGTAACAACATATATATATATATATATATATATATATATATATATATATATATATATATATATATATATATATATATATATATATATTGTGAGGCTGACCACCGGTCGAATGACGCTGGACGGACAGTCCCATGTCAGCCAGGTCGGAAACATTGACCGGAGTGTTAAGTTTTGGATGCGAGTGATAAAATAACCCAGAATTTCCCACTGGGAAATAAATAATGTAATGGGATTTTACCTCGGTTCCTCAGATATATACGTGTTTAATGGTGAACATCCACATCATTATTTTTAACTTTAATTCATGATGTGGTTAGTGGGAAAGATACTGAGTTATACGTACAAGCAGAGATGTGTATTTCGATTCTCGTCCATGAACAGATTGCAGTCCAGTCAATTAAGCGATTCTTTTATTATAATTGACGATCTGCCGCTGTCGGGATTCGAATCCTAAACCTCTCAATCTAAAGTCAATCAACGCTTAGGCGTACTAATAGCTTGACCAATCGACTTGTTTATGCATATAAAATTTGTTAGGGTATTCTCAGTTTAATCTAAAATAAGTGAAGTATAAATATCGATGAAATTAATAAAACCTGAGTATCATCATCATAGTATATTCTAATACTCGTAAGTACGTTTACGCCTCTCTGTCGGTCTGCCCAATTCAAGATAACATACAAACAAAAATATGTCCGAAATCTTAATTACTTAATTAGATAGTGCCGAGATCTTTCAAGTTTTATGAAAATCGCTTAAATGAGGAATTCTTTCTCGAGCAAAATGAGCATTTGATCGTATCATCAATTTCAGGAATCTTTTTCGGTCGGTTTTATGATATGCATTTGAATAAAGGTATATTGTAGGCCCTTTTTACAGTTTGAATACCTTTACAATTTGTAAATAAAAAGACCTTTTAAAAATACATATAAAATTATTAATTCTTTGTTCTAACGAAAGAAATTTTCATAAAATATTTACTTTATAATTAGTAAGTATGTCAATGGTGTGAAATTGAAATAAAGATTACGAAAAACTTAAAATAATAATGTCTGTAAACGGGGGGCTTGAAAACATTTCGAATACCCCCAGAAAAGAAATACAAATTATTTCTAATTATATTTGCATATTAAAAATATTAAAAATCACCAATAAAATACTTAAGTATTTTTTCTTAATTTTAAACATTTTTTTTTCTGTGCTAAATTATAGAATGGGGTCCAAGTAAAATATTCAAAAAAAAAAAAGTACATAAATCACATTACAAAAAAAATAAAATAAAAATAAAAATAAATAAATATATAATAATCAAATAAAATAAAATAAAATTGTACATATTTTAGTAATATATTTTATTTTTTATTTAATTATAATTACAAAAAAAATTATAAAAATATTATAAAAACTCATGCGCTTAGCTCAATGTGGTATGCTAATATTTATAAAAATAGAAATTTATAAATAATATAACAAAACAAATATATATATATATATATATATATATATATATATATATATATATATATATATATATATATATATATATATATATATATATATATATATATATATATATATATATATATATATATGAATTTTCTAAAAAATTATGATAAATTATTTAAATATAAATATATTTATGATATAACATTTGTAAAATGAGATGATAAATTCAGAAATGAGGATATGATGAAATATCTATGTAAATTCTGAGCATATCTTCTTCTGTAGTAAGATTTTGTAAAATTAAAAAACACAAAGAACACTGTTTTGTATTTATAGAGAGAGAGAGCGAGCGCACTTATATTACTTGCTTATAGTTCTTCATACACTGTTTACGGTTTGTAATAAGTATTTTATTATTTGTTTAAATATTTGCAAGAATATTAAATAATAAATATTCAAACGGAATAATATTTTCTACAAAACTTAACACAAAGTAATAAAATTATTGAAATGCAATTCTTATATCCAACGATGTTAAAACGAATTAACAGGGAAGATGCACCAATTTTCTTGAGCACTTCAATTGAAGTGTATTTACCTCCACAAAAATAAATTTGAAGTTAGTTCTTAAAAATCTTTAAAAATAGCCAAAAAATTGCAATCGAAATTCTTAATTAAACAAAGACGAAGATTGTGAGTATACATAAGGGTCATTCTACGGTCCTATCGATAACCATGGCACTTATATACACTTTTCTTCAAAGTTTCAGATAAATAATCTTAGTATGCACAAATGAGTTGATTGTGAATAAAAATTTAATATTCATTATATTAATATTCATAAATTTTGTTATGCGATTTTTCTATAGAAAATGACTGCTTATCGTAGAATTACCCAGAAATATGTTTTGCAAGAAAGAGATGGAAAACAATCTTTAAATTAATAACTTATATGTATTTGAATCCATTTTAATTTAATTTTAATTTAATTTTCGAATTTTGTTTGGTTTTGAGCCTACTTTCACATTTTGATGGGTAAAATAGCATGATTTTTTAATTGCATCTTCCCTATTTATATTTGCCTTATAACGACATGTAACCACATATCTATGAACAATTCTCCTGAAAATGAATTTTCATGATTTTAAAACAAAAAAATTTGGAGTGTTTAAAATGCAGCACAGAAAGGACTGTAAATAATAGCTTTACAATACTTACTGTTCTGAATTTTGCGTTTTATATATCGCCTCGGATTTTTCGTAATATTAAATGTATTTTCAAATCAAATTACAATTTTCCAACAAAGAGGCAAGGATTCGTAATAGTATGTGATCTTATGTTTTTACAGGACGAGCTTAAGTGTACTGTTGTTTTCGATACTTCTTTAAATATTAAAAATTGTATATTCTTTAAAAAAATGATAATAATAATAAAAGCGAATTAAATTATGGTGGAAACGCTGGAAGAACAGTAAGAGCAAAGTTTAACAGCGATACATATATTTCTATGATATGTCATAATATTAAATTATCTTCCAAAACGGAACATTGTTTAAAACTGCCTGTCTTTAGGTCATTTAGAAATAAGTTTAAACTTAATTACAAAATTCCATCCGAACAGATATGCAGGACAATGTAGTTGATGAAATGTGCGGTAAAATCAAATTGAGGTACTAAAATTAAAATTTTCTGTGTGCTACAAGGAATTTTATGAGCTGTGAGCCAGTAGGTCGAACATTCCGAATGATTGGTTAGACTTCCGAGATATGCAAAATTTCATGGTTTACTCTTGCAATGCAAATGTAATTTATACTGGAATAAATAAATTAAGGGGTTACATGTAAGAAGTGTGTTTCTAACAACTGTTGACGTAAATAACATGTAATATACATTGTATTTCTTTTTCAATTCTCTAGCACAAATAACTCAATAAATAGTTACTCAAAAAAAAAAATAATAATAATCATAATTTTAAAAATCCAAATTTGATTTTATATTTAGAAATAATTTTTAACAAAAACTCTTTGGCAAGTTTTCATGTCAATATTGTGCATACTAAATTTCATAAAATTTGGATAAATATTTTTTTAGTGGTTTTTGCTAGAAAATTATGTGCTTTTTACAGGTGTTGAAAAACTTCTATTGTAATTTATATGAAAAGTTTTTAAAAACATCCAAATTATGCTTTTTATAAAAATAGTATAAATAATTCTAATGCAGTATATGATTGAATAAGAATAGTACAGCAAAAGTTGTTAAAAGCATCAAATTTTTTTGTAAATATTGACCACAATAATTTTGAAACATTTTGCTTGTGTTCATAATGAAAATAGCTATTTTAGGTTTAGTTTCTACAAAAGATTTGAATCACAATTCAGTATATTTTTTAATTTTACAAAATTTTATTTTTATTTGTTTTTGTCAAAAAATGTATATAAAAAAAAAGCTTAAAAGAAAATAAATGTAATTTTTTGTGTTTTTTGAAGCAAAGAAAAAAAAATAAATAAAAGACTGTAAAATAATTATTAAAATTTGAAACAAAATGCAAAATTATTTCAAAAATATAATTATATATTATATTTATAAAGAAAATAATCGGTAACTTATATATATAATTATATATGAATTTATCAACAAGAAGTCATATTAAGTAATATAAAAATAATCTTTAAATTATTATACGGTAATAAGCAAATTATATTAAAATATAAAGTTACCTTTAAAATAGTTTTCATCTAATAATTAGAAGAAATATTAAATATAAGAAAGGATAACATATTATTTAAATATATAAATAATTTAACTTATGTAATTAATTATACATATATATAATACTAATGTAAAATTTATTGTGTGAAAATAAAGTCTTAATTAAATTTCAATTATAGTTTTAATAATTGTTATACCATTGTTATGAAAAATAATTTGGTATATATAATATATATAGGTAACGACTTTTAGATAAATACGGGAATCAGAGATAATCGTGCCCTTACTCGAAGATTTTTTGTAAATTTTTAAAGTAATCAAAATTTACCAAAATCCTTACTAGAATCTAAACTCACCCATGATCAGTCATTTAATTAAGATTATAACTCGATATTGGCCAGGAATCCTGGCCAGCCGTTACATACCCGATATGAAAAATAATTAGGTATATATAATGTATATAGGTAACGACTTTGGGGCTGGATAAATACGGGAATCAGAGATAATCATGTCCGTATTCGAAGATTTTTTGAAGTGATAAAAATTTATTACAATCCTGACTAGAATCTAAACTCACCCATGATCAGTCATTAGCTAGTAAATTGAGATTATAACTCACTATTGGCCTGGAACACTGGCCAGCCCTTCCCTCAATATGTAATGCCATTTTAGCTATTTGTTGGGAATAATATTTGGGCTAACATTAGCTATAAAAATTTGAATCAATCACAATGTAAAAAATTATACTCTGCGTAAACAAAAAAATGATTAAGGGACTTTGATTGCCTACGTTGCGATGTAAATATTTTGTATTCTTTTTTCTTGATTGAGGATGATGGGATTTAAACTTGGCTACCGGACTATCTATTGATCCATAACTGAATGTTCATATTACTTTAATTTTTAATAATTAAAGAAACTAAAAATTATCTAGTTTTGTTTTTGGTTATATTTTACGGTGTATAAATAATAAATACAAATTAGTAAAAATAACAGCACTTACAAAAAAAATATTCAGATTTTCCCAAGCACATCAGATTAAGATATGTGAGATACCTTACGTCGTGTCTAGTACTTCCAGCAAATCTTAGCTGTCTATATGGTGCCGCACATATACGACATTGATTACGTGCTGAAAATTGTACATTTTACTAATCAGACGATTTGACGCAAAAGAATGAAAGGGTCACAAGCTTGCCAAGAAACAAGTGCCCTACATCACGTTCAGATAAGTAAAATTTGCACTTTTCTGCACATAATCAACCTACCATTTCCCACTGTGACACACTCGAATAAATCCAACTTTCGATTTATTATTCTGATAAGCTACCTTATAAACGGGGTTCCATATAGATTGCTATTATTTGGTGGAGGTGCTGACAAATGATAAGGTATCTACCATATAATAATCTGACGCGCTCGTGAAAATCTAAAAATCTCTGCTTGGTCTCCCGTACCAAATATAAAAAAAAAATTGCCCAGAGAACCAATATTTTGCTCAATTTCCTCAAAACACATCTCTGTCCGTTAGTCTGTAGCATGGATCTTAATTTTTTTTTGGGTGGAAATAATTATTATTTTGAAAGGTAAGTATTTAGATTAAAATCTTCAAACTCAAAAATGTGTTCTATCCTAAAATTATTCTGGAAACACCCTTAAATGGAGACACCTAAAATTTCAGCATTAAAATAGACTGTAGATATTTTCAAAACTGAAAATTTTTTGTTTTGAAATGAATTAGAAATTATTTTTCTAGCTATAATTTATGTACCATTCACGGAAAATAAATTTTATTTTATACTTAGTCGACAAATATGGTATGCCAATTAATTTTAAACAATAGTGTAAGTATTGATTTTATTCTTATCAGAAATTATTATGGACTTAAACGCCAATGAAGCAGAAATAATTAAAATAAAAACAAAAATTCCAAAAATGGAATTTGTAATATAACAAAAAATTATCAAAATTTAATAAATCGCATGTTAATGGTATCGAGTAATGTTTCTATGGTAAGCAAGTGCACATAGGTAAGTACGTGACTTTGCTTAAAGATACACATCTATGGAATTTAAAATTTAATAAATTTTAGAGTGGATTAATTTTTGTTATCTGCCCTAATAAATTCAAAAATTTTATTTCCTTACATTAGAGAGAGAAATCCATTTTTTTTGTCAACATAAATTGATATGCAAATGAAAGGAGAATTCATCTGAAGTTCATTATTGTATTTTTTATTAATAAATGGTGTTCATAAATATTCAACAATTATTATAATAAACAAGTGAAGATGACAACTAACAGAGTTAATTGTTTAAATTCTCAACATATGGTTGAATTTCATTGTTTTGACTATTAGCATTCATAAAATACTATAAATCTCCAGTCTATACAGTTATAATGTATATATGTATAATAATATGATTTGTTACCTATCAATATTAGCTAAAAGTGTGGAGAAATCTAAAATAATATTTAACGAAAAAAAAGTTTCAAACAAAAGTTTGTTCCAAAAAAATTAACATTTTTTGTATTTGAATTTTTCTTCTATCTATTTATTCTTCTATATTTATAGTTTTAAAAATAGGTCAAGGAACCCTTTAAAAATAGGTCAACGATTTTGCTCTATCACGAACATACTTTTTATGTTTAAAATACGTCAACAAAATTTCAAGTCGCTATCTTTTTAGTTTTTGAGTAATCATGATGACGGACGGACAGCATGAAATGGATTAATTAGGCGTTTCTATGAACACTTATACCAAAATTTTTCTTTGTACGGTCAATATTAGGTACCGTTACCAACATATTATGTATATGAAGTATAAAAACAAAATTTATTAGAAAACTCGCAAGAAATGATAATTTTACCCTAAAAAAATTAATTGCTTACTCATTTTTTTAATCATAAATGTATTACATACTTAAAACACCAACAAATTTTTCCTTAACCATTTAGTAGTCATCATTTACAGTGTTTTTATCAAACCAGAAAAAATGAATTTAAAAATTTTTTTACTTTTTGTTGCTCTAAGCTGGATGATTGTTGATTCATTCGCTGAAATCAGTGTGGGGACTACAGAGAACTCATTTTTTAAAACCGCAATGAATAAAAGTCTGGAAGAATTAGAAAATGTAAAAAATTCAGTTCAATCAGTTGCAAGTCGAGCTTTTGACAAATTATTTGGATAAAAAAATAAAAGTAAGTGATTTTTAATTATTGAACTCGTTGATTATTGTTAGAAATTATGTAAATGGCTGTCATAATTTTATATTAAAAAAATTAACATAATTATATTAAATGCAACTAAATTCTAGAAAAATATGACATGGTAATCCTTAATATGACAGAGTTTGTTATTAAAATGTAATTTTTATTTTTCAGGTATAAAATGCATAATGCAATAAAAATTGAATTGAAGAAAAAAATATTATTTTATAAATTAATAAACGTTTAATAAAAATTATGAATAAAATTCAATAATAATTTTCCTTTTAACAATTAAAAACAAAACAAATAATAGTAAGATTTTTATTTCAAACATTGTTTTCCGTCCTTATTTATAAGAAAAAAATATTATATCAAAAATAATGGTTTATTATTTTTCTTTGCATAAAAATAAAAAAAGCAATTTCATTTGTCTTTTTCCGGATTTGCTAATTTTTATTTGACAGGTCACGACAAGAAATTTGAAACCAAACAAAAGTAAGTAACTTTTTCATAAATAATCGACACCGCTTGACAAAATTTGTTTCAATAACCTCCAAGGTAACTTTTAAATTAGGATTTTTTACTTTTTTAAGCCAATCGTAAGAAAACTGCTTGTTATCAGATAGAACATTCGCTTTAAAATCTACTATCTTTAACAGAGAATTTTTCAAAAGTTAGTACCGCAAGCTATGGAAACAAACATTTAAAAGACGCTTCGTTTCAAAGACACTTCTAGGTACGTGCATTATTTATCAGATTCTAAGAAAACTTATTTTCTTGGAAACGTCCTTATGGCTCAGATTGGCTTAGAACAAAGTTAATTCTACTGTATAGTACAGTAAAAAAATTAATTAAAGTTAATTTTGTAAAAATGATTAATCACGAGTCATCGTTGATGCAAAGGTAGATATAAAAGGTTAAAAATATATTAATTAATAATGAAAATAGCCATTTATTTTAAGTTTTATCTAATGTTACAACACAGGAAGTCGTATCTAGACACTTCATCCACAAAAATAACATTCATTTTGTGTGTGTAAAATTTTATAAAATAAACTAATGATAATTGAATATAATTTCATTATTTTAAAAAGTTTTTATATATGATTACTACTCTAACATCAGTGACTACTTGTATGGGTCACTTTCATATTAAAACGTTGGTCATTAAGTGCTTAGACCTGGGTAGAATGCTTTAAAAATGGTAAAAAGTGAAAAAAAATTACAGTATAATGAAACCCATTGGAAACGAAAAAGAATATAACGAAAATGATTGAAATATAATTTATCTGAGGTTGGAAACTGGAAGGGGTGAGTTTTAAAGGGTAAAAATACGGTTTATGTCGATTTCCGGGAAAACTACAAGTTCATTGAAAAAAAATTATATGGCAAAATTGTTGGAAATAAAATGATATACAACTTTTGTATTTTTGATTTGTATTTTTTTTTTTATTTTGATAGTTTTTGTATTTAACCCAATTCGTAGTCTAAAATATATATTTCTTAAAATTTGAAATTCTAAGAGTTTTGATATCTCTTTTGTACAGATCTAATATCGTAAAAAAACTGTTGCTTCCATTTGTTATATAATATGATTATATTAAAATTTGAATAACTGTGTTGATTAAATTATCACTAATTGTATTTATACTTTTTTCACATAACCTTCAAATTTATATGAAAAATTGAAATAATAAAAATTTTTGGTTTTTTATTTCTGTCTTTTTTTATGAAATTTAGTGCAAACTTACTTTTTACTGTTCCAAATACAATTATTTTTATTTAAAATATTTATTCATGTCAATTCGAAAAAGCACCTTAAGTTGTAGATCTTTTTATTACCTACAACTTTTATCCATATTGTAGAAAATCGAGATAAACCATGTTTTACCCATAAAAACTCACCTTCTTCTACTTCCCGACCTCAGATCGCCCTGAATTATTTTTCCTTCCATTTTCATTATGTGCTCTTCTGTTTAAAATGGGTTTCATCCTACTACACTTTTATTTTGGTTTTAAAAATTATCAACCCTGGTCTAGTTAGGGTGTATTTAGTGTAGAGAATATGTATTATAATGTAGAAGAGAGAGTGTTTCCTTTAACACATATAATAGATACTGTTTGATATGTACATTTCGTATATACCCTTCTTCATTATTCTAGAATGAACAACATAGTCACTTCCACTTTGATAATATATATGTTAAGTTTGGTCTACAAGCTTATATTTTACACTAAAGTTCATAATTATTAAAGTATTTAAAATAGAATGGAGAAGTTGCATCACAAGAAAGATAAAATCGTGAATTTGTTTTAAGCTTGTTTTCCCAGAATGAAACGAAATATTTTGTAAACGATGAAAAATGCATTCCTTTTAAAAATTTTGCACGAATTGGATAATTTTAAACCTAGCCAAACGCTCTATCTTTTTTAATTTGTGCGATTTATTCAATTTTTAATTTGTATAATAATTTAGTAATTAGTAAGAGATGATTTTTTCTTTAGTTGGCTAAAATGGCCAGGTTCAAAGTGAAAAAAAATTGTGGTAAATAGAATCTTTGATTTATCGACTTTTTGCGTTAACTCATTTATTATTATATGCTTCGATTTAATTTCAACTTGTTCCGAAGTCTATGTAATGATCGCTTAAAACTAAAATTTAACCCATGTCAGTGTTCGATTGAGGTGAAATTGTGCATACATATTGGTCCAAAGGCAGGGTGCAAGAAACCTGAACTATCGAGTAACCGAATGAAGTATTTCTTAAATGATACTACTCACTGTAACTATTGAAAAAATCATTTAGTGCCAAGGCAAATATGGTGCATAACATTTTTTGGACATAAACTGTACCAATCGAGTAACCACATGAAACTGATTTTAAAATTTAGTTTCGAGTGAGTAGAAAATAATTATGAACAAGTGCCTCGTGAAATCTGGTGCTAAATCCATGGCACGAAACTTTTTTTAATTTTTGTTGTTGTTGTGTTACCGTACCTATCGAGTAACCGCTTCAAACTATAATCAAATTGAAGTTTAAACATTTCTTACTAAGAAAATACATTAGTGCCACTTCTATTTTAGTGACAAATGCCTGGCACGATACTTTATTTGCCCTGGCACTAAATGATTTTTTCAATAGTTACAGTGTGTAGTATCATTTAAAAAATACGTCATCCGGTTACTCGATAGTTCAGGTTTTTTGCAGCCAGCTCTTGCTCTATATGTAAATCGACTGGAAATACAATATTATGATATTATATGACATAAATTTTGGTATTGTTATAGAATATATGTTTATTTTTCTTTGCGCTCCCACCGTTAATTAATAAATATATTTTTTATTTTTATATAAAATTTTCAAACAAAAAATCGCTTTGTTTAACCATTTTACCTTTTAATTCTATTAAAACTAGTTTTAAAAAAAATTTCTTTTTACTTTGGAGACGATTTCTGGCCGTTACTAAATATTCATATTATTTTTTTTCACCAATTCCTAATACGAGTGTTCTTCCACCTTCAAAATGCAAAGGTTCCTGTTTTAAAACTATTTAAGGTGAATATTTTAAGTCTTTTTTTTAATTTTGAAGTAAACAAAATTACTTGCTCTTAAAAATTTAAAGTGTTTGAAAGAATTATTTTTTAAAAAATTGATAGACGTTTGAAGATTTTTCAACGATTCAAAACCGTTAGCCATAGCAACACTAATTCTCATAAAGATGAACGTTGCTAAAAACAGAATGCAATTTTTGTATTCACGTATGAATGGAATATATTAAGATTTATTGAATGATTGTCTATCGTAATACCATTGTTAAAGAATAAAATAAAAGACTATGAAAAATATTAAAGACATTTATGCGGTCATAGATCATTTAAAAAACCATTTTTTATAGCATTTTTCAATAAAAATTCATGAGAAATTTTTCTGATAAGTATTTACACGTTTGATAATGCAACTGGCAACAATCTTCTGTAGAAAAAGATGTTTTTAGATTTTTTTTCTAATAAAAATATTACAAGTTTATTTGAGGTTAAAGGTTGTTAGTTGTGATGGTGATACTTGGGTGGTATAACCCGGTGTTCAAAAATCAGGTGAGTTCGTGAATATTATTCGTGAATGTTCAGCCACTTAACATCTACACTATAAAAATTTTTGAATTAAATCAACACAATTTAGATGTTAAGAACGATCCACATAAAATTAATGTAGATTTTCTACTCATAAAAATATAATGAATTTTTAACCTCAATAATTATTTGTGGTTAGGTAATGGTAACTGGATAAAAATTCATCTTCAATAAAGTTCAGGTTGGTACATACTAGTTTAAGTCATATAGATGTTGCAGCAAATTGTTTTCAAGCAATCTGGTACTATCCGATTCGCCAACGAAGAAGTACAAAAACATATTAGATTTAATAAAATTTAGTTGAATTGTTTATTTCGTAGCGTTTTCTACGGATGCTACGGAGGATACAAAAAAGGGATAACTTTCTACTTCTTTTAAACATTATTAGACGATGAGTTTCAATAAAATTCGATACACATTTTCCATCAATTCTGTTGTAGAACGTTTATGCAAAATTTTAAATAGATCGAACCATGAAAAAAAAAACAAAAATCTGGCTAATTTTCTCATACTAATTTTGCTCCCATTTCGCCACCCGGTACTGCGAAGGGTGGTTGTCATATGCTAAATGAAAAATATCTGGAACTCTAGAACAACGAGGGGTTCCATAATACATGAACGATATATGCACACATTATATACTTGGACAATTTGACAAACTTCTAGTGAGAAGAGATATATAAATTTTATATGGAATTTCAAAACTGGTTTTGGTTTTAAGGGAAATGATGCCAATAGGATTGGTAACAAACTCCAATTGAAAACTGATAATAAATTATTTCCGCTGGTTTTTACTCCCTTAGGGGTAGATTTTCATAAAATCATTTCTTATCTGATGTCTTAGTCATACAAAGAACTTGCTCTCTTAGTTTCAGGTATCTACGATAAGCGGTTTTCGCTGTAAGTGGATCCTTTTTATTCTGCAAAAATCATTTTGTATGTACAGACGATCCATAAGTCTAAAAAATTTGTACCAGTGCCGCTGAAAAACAAAGTTCATATTGATGGTTTTACAATCTACTCACAAGGAATTTTATTCCTCGTTTAGGTACTACTATTATTGCAACAAAATCTGAATTATTATTATTTTGGTTTTATCATCACCAATGAACTAGCTCACACGGCATTTATTATTGATATCATTTAGAGTGTCTAATTCAGTGTCTTTTGTGTCAAAACTCCGTTTCCCGAAGTATTGCCACTGGAAACAAGAAATATTTTTTTTCGGAAAAGCACATACCAGGCTTCATCAGGAATTGGAAAAATTTTGACATAAGTGTAAAATTTTGAATAGGGCTTATTTTGAAGGCATTAAAATCAATTTATGAGTAAGAACCATACATTTTTTATCTTTTGAACAAACAATACTTTTTGAATACCGTAATAACGTAGATAGATACACCTATGATTTATGAGAATAGCTCGAGCTGACATCAAGTATTTTCTGACATGCACATTCTATGTACTTCTATTCTACTATAGATGTTGATAATAATAATAATAATAATAATAATAATATTGCTATGGTGCTGTTTGCTTCTTGCTCTGTTGCTCTCAAGATGTTTTGAAATAAAGCATACTTCAAATGAAAAAGTTCTCAGCATATCATTTTTACTATATATATGCTGTTATGGACGGACAACTCTTTCATATAATATTATCTAGGCTAAGTTGCAATTTCTTCAAACAAATAATGTTAAATTTGTAGATTAAATCATTTACTTCCATGTTTAATGTTTATTCGAAAAACAAATTTATTCAAAAATCGTATCTAAAACAGTTTTCAGCTCAGGCTAAAAGTTTCGTGAATCATTCATTATACATGAGAATGAAATTAAGAGGCTCTTTGGTAGCTAAGAAATAAAAGACATTGCGCAGTTCATACGCGATAAAAGTGAAACTTCAGGATAAGGAAACAAATGTAGAATTTCAAAAGGGTTTATTTTTGATGTTATTGGATACCAAGTTTTAATTTATTTTACATATTATTGAAATGTTTCTTTGTTGAACGATCAAGTGCTGTTATATCCTTGCTTTTCCTTAGTTTCTCACATAACGCTTTCATATATCACAGCTATGTTATCTTTTTCTCGCACGTAAAATTGTATAGATATTTCAAGCTCCTATTGTCTGTAACCTACGTTAAATTCTATAGATACTTCTATTTAAATACTGTCACACGGTATATACCGTTGATGTATGTGATTGTCTTTTTTTACTGTCATATTTCCGTTTCATCAAGTTTTTAGATGACAACGACACAAAAGTAGTATCAATAATTACAAAAATATTAAACATATGTCAAAACTGTAGAAGAGCATAAATTAAAGTTTAAGGCTTCTCAAATTTTCTTTAACATAAAAATGCTAGTTGATACGAAATTAAGTAATTTTTATTTTTACATTCATAATAATTATCTAATCTCATACTCTCGCACGATATATGCTGTAGATGTATGCAGTTATCTCTTTTTACTGTCGCTTTTTTGTTTCACCCCGTTTGATTTCGCAACCATATTAAAGAAGTTTCTCTTCACTATAGACTAAAAACCACAGTTAGGTCAATAGTAAGCGTTAATCATACGTAAGTACATTCACAGTAAACTATTTTCCAGAGTGTTATGCTAATCGACATTAATTAATGTATAGAACCATCTAAATGTCTTTACTAAATTTTGATTTGAGAAAGATCAATAAAGTCATTCAAAGCAGAAAAACTTATAATTTAACATAAAGAAACAGGCGCGAAGACTTTTATTGTCACATTACCCAGACCCATCGTATTCTATAGATGTTTTTTAGAAGCAACTTTTTTTTCTTAATTAAACTTATCAAAACCCGCATTTTAGAAGTCAGAATTTTGTTTTCTATTTATATTTCAAATGAACGTAAATGATATCATGAAAGAAAGATTTATTATTAAAATATACAAAATCCGTAGTCCGTAAACAATTTTAGCTGGCAATATATGTCGTGTAAGTAACCGTAATGACTGACATATCCACGAAAATTGACTGAGTGGGTTTTTTCTATAAACATTACGAACCCACAGCCTATTATATTCTCTAGAGTTAAAAACCTAAACTTTACATATCCTCTTATATTTCATATGTTTTACGTCATTAAATGAATATTTCATTAAAAAAAAAAACAAATTCAAACATTAAAACAATGGACATAAATTATAATTTAACATGCTTGTGTGTAATATTTACCTTTGATGTCTGTATTTATTTAAAAAACGTTGTTAATTAATTTTGTCAAATTTTATTTTTGCATTCCTTCTGTTTTAGGATTATTTTATTTTAAAAGTATATACAACACACACACATAATTCTGTCAATAAAACTAACTAAAAACATGTCAAAAGTGTCAAACAAAATCGAACCTGTCGAAAAGTTTGTTCAATCAGTGACAATTGAACACAAAGAGCATTTACCAAACGCTATAGTGTCCACCAGTGACTATATCATTGTAATGTCACATTATTATTTTAAATCCTACTTGAGGCCAATTAACACATAGGCATTTCACCAAATTAATTTTTTTAAAAAGCTACTAAGAGTTTTAAGCTTAAAATAATGAATGTCTCATGTCCAACGAGGAACTAAGTTGGGGATAAAATGGGATAAGCTGTAAAATGATTGAAAATTATTATACCAATTTAGACAGCGGTGTCGCTAGCGTTTAATGTGGTGTAGAAATAATCGAAAGAATTATACACTTCTATTTTATGACAAGAAATTAGTTTAAAAAATTAGCTTTTGAGGCGGTAATAGTCAATTAAACAAAGATGACAAACTTTCTGGCCAGTGGCCAATCACGTCTTTCTGTTGAGATGTTTCCCAAAAACACTTTATAATATAATAATATATAATAAACTCCACCTGGCCCTTTAGGTTTATTGTCTAAAGTGTTAAGAAAATTTATTTGTTTTAGTTTTATTTACCGTGTTTTATTCTGGGCAGTGGTTACAAAAGTAGATACTATTCAATTGAATACACAAATTACAAGTTAAAACTACAAAGTATATTTTTCCAATCCAATCAGTATATTTTTCAAAGTATAAATATTCAACTTTGGAAGTAATTAAGTTAATCAACGAGTAACTTTTTTTAGTGCTGAAAATTCTGATTAAAGAATTCTGATTAGAATTCTGACGTTTTAGGACCCTGATTTTACTTCAACTTTAATGCCATTCGCTTGACACATCAAGTGCCAGGTGAGTCCTTCATTCGAGAGATGTGTTTAGTGACTGAACAAGCACTAAATTTGAAGTGAAGTCATGGTCATTGTCGTTCTTGAGTTTCTACGATCCACAATCAATATCAGCTTCTGCAATTTGAACGCCAGTTCTGTTTGGCTCAATATTTTTGTTATCTCTTTTTTACATGTAATTTAAGCAACTTTCTAAAACTTAGTATTAATATTCCAAATTGTAGGAGAAATAAAAATGGTGAGGTATAGTGGCTTTGAGAATTGGCATCGAATGATCCTTTGTACGTTCCCGTTTCGTCACTTCCAAAGTAAATAGAAACCTTTAAACAAAATAAATTTAATACAGAATATTCTTAGACACGGAAGTTATGTAAAAGAATAAAATTTACGTTACGCTAAAAATAAAAATGAAACTTATATTTTATCTAATAGATACTTAAACAGTTTAAATTTAAACAGATATTTTTAATATTAAACATATTTAATAAAAATTTTCTAGCTATGTAATAAAATGCTTTGACAAAACTATTATGCCCGAATTTAATAAATGCGTTCTACCACAATTAGGTATAAAGCTAATATTCATTTTGTGGAATTATTTGCAACCTGCTACAAGTTTATTTAGATATTAAATTTAGTTATTAAAACAATTCACGATATTAATAGTGCTATAATTCTGAAGTAG
Source organism: Chrysopa pallens (assembly GCA_020423425.1). Classification (NCBI taxonomy): domain Eukaryota; kingdom Metazoa; phylum Arthropoda; class Insecta; order Neuroptera; family Chrysopidae; genus Chrysopa; species Chrysopa pallens. The sequence goes on from CM035591.1 coordinate 138,970,505, forward strand.
AATTTTTTCCGCATAAAATTGTTAATTTAATATGAATTCACAAAATGGCACTACTGGATGGGCGTCGTCCTCCTCAACAATTGACTTCCATGACAGTTTGTTTTTCAGAAATCATTCGTCTCATTTTGTGCCTCCCTAGTGTTTAAAACTTTGGTTTTCAGTACTTTTTTGGCATTCGTGAATCGGCGATACGTTGTACATGACCAAACCATTCTATTCTGCGTGCTTTGCTCAAACAGACAATGTCTTGATTTTTCAAAATGTTGTTTATCTCCATGTGGTATCGAATTCTCGATTTCTTTTATTCCTCCAAATATCTTTATGGTCATCTTCCATTCGAATCTTCTCCATTTTTCCTTATCGTCCTCGGTCAGCGTCCATGTTTCTCCACTTTAGGTTCCTACCGGGCGAGTGAATAGAAGATCAATTTGCTCTTTTACTTTGTAATTGAATTGTTTGGTATTAAGGAGATTTATATTCGCATAGTTTGTCCCGAATTCAGCATATTTTCCATAGTTTTCTTTGATGGCCGTTAAACATTGCGCATTGTTATCGTTTTAGTTTTCTAGGTACATGGATGATGTTACTTCTTTGACAGTTCTAATATCAATATCAACAACTACTGGGTTTTGTGTTTTGTCTGGTCACGCGTTCATGAATTTTGTTTTGTTTGATTGTGAGACCGACTGCCTTAGACTTTTCTTTCATGAATCTGAATAAATCGTTAATTTAATATATGGCGATGATATATTGTTCTGGCGATTTCAAAACAGTTTGTTTGTAAATTCTTTTCTGTCCCCTAATTAGGAGATTCTATGGAGTTATATATAAAAATTTCAAATTCTAATTTTCAACATTTTCAAGCGTTACAATCTTTAAACTAAATTTAACCAGAATAATATTCTATATATCTGGGATATACGTGTACGGGTATTACAAACAGATATGTATCAATTTTAAGCTGGCGATGTAGTATTATAATGAATTACGGATTTTCTTAGAAGAAACATCCCTCTTAAATTCACATTTTGTTTAATATTTGACTATATCTAAAATATGTACGCTAGCTGCATATCTATTTGTACAGAAAGGATATATTTCCCGTCTATTGTGTATGTAATAATATTATTATATTATTTTATCGAAATATTCCACTTAGTTATGGAATTTAATTCAATTATTTAATTAGTTAACAGGCACATACCACAGTAACTATTTGTGGGTATTCATTTCTCATATATATTGTACATTCACGTTAATATATGAAATGCAAAGAGGTTTGATCCACCACAGTATAAAAAAAGAGTACCTGCTTTTAAAAATCCTGTAAATTTGAATTTTTAGGCTTCGATCGCAGTATGGTGGATATAGTTATTGCTTAAAAATCACCAAAAAATTGCTCTAAATACCGCATATCCTAATATCTCAAATGAATAGTTTAAACACTCTGTAACAAAATTCTAAACACCTTGCAAGAAAATGGATTAAAACTTGTATTCCAAGCATACGTCCAACTTAGCAATTAATTAATGAACTCCAAAAAGTATAAATTTCGATTTTTTGACCCAATTTCCTAGATCAAATTATTTTGTATTTTTATAAATACGTATTTTGACTAGAAACTAGTCACCATCAGTATGAATTAGCTAGTTGTAATGATTCTCTGGAGAGATGTTACTCGTTGCTAATTTGGTGACTTGCACCAAATAACTTTTCAACAGTTCTATTGATCAACTCCAAAAACTAATCAGATCTTAACCTTGAAAAAGCACGTCGATTGCCGCCAATCCGTTTAAAATCGTTTGATTCGTTCGAGAGATATCTGAAACGAAAATTTCATAAAAAAGTGTTTTTTTTACATAACTTCCACATTTCTTTTTGGTGAAAGAAAAAAATTATTAAAGATTAAGGTAATAAATTATTAAGAACCTAAGAATCGGTTGATTGGTTCGAGAGATATCGTTAACGAAATATTCGGAAACAAGTGTTTTTTTTTAACATCAAAGCTCAAAAACAATGTAATATGTTAAATTTTAAGTGTTCCATAAGTTATTCCATGCCTAGAATTAGCGGAAAGTTTACGTGTTTTGGGATGGCCTTTAGGGTCAACCATTTTCCAAATTTTTTTTTTTTTGTAAAATGCCTCCTGTATAGAAAACTTTTGAAAATAGCTATATTAAAATTTATAACAAAATATGTTTCAAACTCAACCAATGATAAATAAAACTAAATTTATTTTCAAATTTCATAGCTACGACAAAGATATATCGTAAATTTATTATTGTCTTAACTTAAAATATACGAGTTTGTTAAAAAAACTAGAATCATTGAAAACTAATAGACAGCAGACAAGCAAAAGAAAACAAACATAATCCAATAATAATAATAATAATAAAAAAAGGGAAAAAATATAAAAAAGATTGGCCAAATAAATTAGAACATATATATTATACAAATAGATAACAATGTCTTCAGAGCTATGTCGGTCACCACTGACTGCTTGTACTAATCAAAACTGTTTCAAAAAACCTAGTGGAGTAAAAAAATAAAACAAGAATATACATATTACAAGTACTATTACTTGAATATGTTTGAGTGTGAAAAGAGAGGTCACCTCAACTTAAACTGTGCATCCTTGTATAGGCGAAAAAAGGATGTGTATACTACGTACGAACACATACAAAGAAATATATCCTCTATGATAGCTTGATGACACTTACCTAGTAACTTTTCTTTCACAACTTCAATAATACTACACTGTATAGTAGAAGATAGTATTATTTGCTTTATAGTACCTACTAGGCTCAAAACTTTTTATGTGCCATATTCTTTTAGCACTCACACTCATGGTGTAGATGCTATCACTAGCGGTGTGTACATCTTGTGTGGTTAAAATATGCTGGTATTCAAAAAATATACACCATTGTGTGTAGCAAATATAGCATTCACCTGTTCAAACTCTACGTACTGCGGAAAGGTATTGATCTCCCGTCATCTAAAGAAAAATAATTGAAATGGTAATATAAGGAAATAACACTCCAGTGTCTCAGAAGAAATCAGTAATAGCAATAATCAGAAACGGCAAACACAACCACTCAACATTTATGTTACATCGCTTTGTAACATCGCTTGTAAGTTATCAGTAATAAAATAAATTATTATCCAACTATTCTATCTGGTTCAGTGACTAAGTGAGAAAAGACACTTATACCTTCATCCATCTGACTACTAAGACTGCAGGTTCGCATCCAAGCAGCGGCAGTTTGACACCAAAGACATAATAACAATACAATTGGCACGTTGTGCCAGAAGGAATATTTGCCTTCGGGTGACGGTGTGTTCTAAAGGGTACAGATGACCAAAAGTTCTAGTTACAAGGTGCGCGGTGACGTTCCACTCTTAATATACTCTATATCTGACTATTCTCGAAAATAACACTTCCAAGAGTTTGAAGGGCTTCTAATATCACGTTTATCTATCTTGGGCATCCACCGCTGAGCACCGTAAAGACACTAAAACATTTTTTCGACAATTCTAAGAAAAAAAATAATAGAAAGGTGTTTGGATATGGAAAAATTTAACTAGGTTTCATTTTACTTAATAATGTTAAATTTTTAGTTAACGACTAAAAACGCTTACATCGTTACAATCATTGTTCAATTTTTTTTGAACGATAGTATAAATGTGAGGCCATGTTTGTATATTTACTACAATTTTATACTTGTATACTAAAATGCTCACACATCTCAATTATAGATTTAAGCTTTAGGTCAAGGAAACTGTATTTTGGACAACAGAAGCAGACAAAGTGTATGGACAACATAATAAAAGATACAAATTTAATTTAAAACCAAATCAATATGAAAATCCATTTGGATCCTTCAAAAAATGAAAATTTGCCGACTCTACTCAAAAAAATTAATAATTAGCAAAAACTTATTTCAATATTTTAATTTTCAAACATGATATTCTTTAAAGAGATACAAAAGAGATCTCCTAGAAGGATTATTCGAAAGAAATAAGATAAAACAATGTTAGAATTTTTTCAATGTTTGGAATTTTCCAACATTAACAATAAGATTTAAAAAAAAAAATAAAATAAAATCATTTTAGATTAATCCAAAAAATTGATTTGTCATTTCGGAACTACTCAAAATGGATTCGAGGAACTATTGACACCACAGCAATAAGGTTTTAGATGCTATACCAATTTTGAATCAAAACTCTCAATTGTAACTCTATTTGCAATTCCCAATTGAGGTCTTGATAAAAAAATGAAAAACTCTAACTACATCGAGAAGTCAGAAAACATTTACACTTTATTGTAATTAACCAGATTAATTATCCAAAGATTCAGGAAAATCAAAAATCTAGAAATTCAATGAAAACGTTGAAAAAGTTGAATTCTTACATGAAATTCCAATTCGGAAGACATAAAAACCATAACAAATCCGATGCAATGGATTTCATATAACAATGGAAACATTACTGACGTCAAACTGTCAAAAAATGTATGGTCACAAACAGACAAATAATTACTACTTCCAAATTATAACTGTAAATGCAACGAATTGTTTTTATTTTATGTGCGTTTGTCACTTTCTATAACTTAGAGATTTTTAACAACTTTTGTTGTACAAACGCATTGTAGCTGGGTTGCAACATTCGCATTAACCTAGAGAATTCCCTAACCATAGTTTGTTCAATATAATTTTCAATTGAATAAACTTTAGGTAAGAAACGATTACTTTAGGTAAGAGGACTGGTGCAACTCAGTCACTATCAATTTTACAATAGTAGAAATGGTAATTGCACCTCAATAGATGATAAATATTGAAAACATTATACGCCGGGAATCAAGCGACAACGAAGAAACCGGGGCTCGGTGATGACGGGGATCGAGCCCAGAGCCATGCAAATATTACTGTGCTACCAGCTACACAATAATTGCGTGAGTAAAAGCAAGTGCATGTGATTATAATCATCTATTGTGTAGTTGATAACACTTATCCGTCTCGATTTCGACCAATAGCAGGTGTATATTGTTTTCAATACTATCACAACAAAAATAAAAAGCTGAAAACAATAATTTTTATTCGAAATTCGTAATTTTCAACAGAAAAAACTGAATTATTAAAACATTGAACATTCTCATTGCCCAAATACTACAAAAATTACATTTTTATTATTTCACAGCTTCACCATATCTACTTTAGTAATAATAACGAAAAATTGGTTCAGGGTTGACGATAGGAGTAAGAAAGAATTATGTAGACATTCCAACAACACGAAGACGATGGAACGATGGATATAAATGAGAGGTGAATAACTAAAATATGGCATCATGGATACGACGAGATACCGAGAAGTTGTGGAAATATTGTGTATGTGACGTATTTACGTACATAACAAAATGACAAAAGGGCATGCGGTAAAATACATAAGACGATGACGAAGAAGAACTCTTGGAGGTATGAGTGTATATAGAAACAGCACAACAGAGACGAAGAGAGATGTGGGAACCGTCAATAATATGGATACGTGGAATGAGAGATGTAATCATGATGATGAGGTTATGTTGAAAATATTTTGTCCATTGATCGACGACGACATATTCAATAGTATTGTTGTCATTTATCGAGAGAGCAGATCAATCCACCAGGACATAACAGGCAAAGAAACCATACATAACATCATTGTACCACCACCATCTTACTGCGATGTTGATATGTATACATACCACCACAAGATGATTGCTTTAAGTCAGTATTCACGTGTTGATGGTACTCTAGAATATTTCTTACCAAACATTCCACTTTCTTATAGAATATATTACTTAGAGGATGATTTTATATCATGGCCATAAAAATGAACTGATTGGTAAATATTAGGTTAATCAAATTCGTCAATTATAGTTTTTACTCAAATAATAATTAGTTTACCTAAAGTTTTCCTTTTTGGCTTACCATTTCCATTATTAAATAACGGTTTAACTTAGGGACGGAACGGAATAGTTTAACGGAAAAAAGAAGTATGGAGTTTTGCCTGCATTAATGCGTACCTTTTTAAATTTTCAATGGGAAATTTTTAATAAGTTAAAACGTACTTAAAAAATTGAATATCTATTTAGAAAAGTAGCATTTTTTAGTATGGCAGAAAACTAGTTCTCTTGAACATTCCCAGTCTTCCTACACATGTGATTTTCAAGAAAAATAATAGTTCGATAGGGACATCAAGTTGCTTCAAAAATCGTAGTCAATAAAAAATTTGCGTTCATAACCAACTAGGCAGTTTTTTCTTACCTAATTGCTTCTGTTTCTTATTGCAATACTCTAATTATGTAATTATGCACATTTCGTTTCAATTCCCAAGTCGAAAATGATCCCCTAACATCAAAATTTGTTACATTCAAAAATAATAACTCAAATATTTTTGAGATTATTGTTAGAGAGCAGATCAAATACAGTAGCAAACAGAATGTTTAATAAAACCATTGAGAAATAATGAAACATGCATTCAATCCAACGTTCATCCTTTTTGACGCTAGGGTAGTATTTCTTTCAAATTTTTTTACAAAATGTGTGATTTGTACCAACTTAAAACATAAGATAGATTTAAGGTACATTTTCTTCTGAGAATGTAAAAAATAGGAGCATTTTTAAGTTCTCACTTGAAATATGTCACAAATCCTATTAGCATCATTTATATTGGAAACCAAAATCTAAGTTTGAAAGTCAAAATAAAATTTATTTATCTCTTCTTCTACCAAAAAGCTCAAGAAAACATTCAAGTATATTACTGTGACGAGTGGCCAAAGCCGAAGGCTTCCCCGGGATTCAAGAGGAGCGAAGTACCGGATAACTCACACCAAATACAGGGAACTACACCAAATCCCAGTTGTATTTATACAATTTCCTGTCACGGATGTCTTAAACCGGGTACTCACAGCAACCGAGTCTGCCAGTATAATAAATATTCACTGTATAATACGAAAACTCTTTGGTGCTTAAACATCATTTTTCTTGTATTCGATTCTTCATGTGATTGAAAAATATTTGTTTGCTATTTAAAATTGAAAAGGTGAGGTACTCGAAATTGCACTTATTCAAATAAGTATTCGAAAAGTAATCAAAATTTCACTGAATTCTTAATTCAGTAATTTTCTATAAAATTTACTTGATTTCAGGGTAGACAATAGAGAACAACTAAAATTTTCAAACACAGTACAGCTTAAAAATATTTCAATGTTATAATCGTTCTGTATATATGTAAACATTATATACATTGAACTTTATCCTTCGTCTCTATATAATACATACAGCTATTATTTCCTGTTGATGATCGCATTCTTTACACCAAAAATATTTCAAATTATTATTATAGTTCAATAAGAAAAGAAATCTATCCATCCTTTAGCCATCAATATTTTCTCTACCGTTATATTTGATTGCCAATCTTTCATATCAATACGTAAACTCGTCATCTCCCAACTCATCTCCATCGACCCTAAGGATATCATATAATGAACAACAACACAATAATACTCTGTCTATAGGGTGTCCAGTCGTTGGAATTGCTAGAGCAAAAGACAAGTCTACTGGAAAATATAATAAATATTGTATTACGGGAATATCTTAGCATCTATCTTGATAAAAATCCAACTTGAAATTAGGAAATAATTTGAAACATGATTTCATTTTATGATTTATTTTTTCTGTTGTAACATGTCCCAATATTCCCAGAATCCTCTAACTCCCACAAGAATGAAAGCTCTAAGCTAGAAGGGGGAACAAAAAGAATTAACTTATGCGTTACCTTCTGTGGCAAATCGAATATCTGCTAATGTAGTCAATCTAATCTTAGTAATTCACCTTTCTAAATAACTTCGTCTGTGGTTCTCAAATACAAATACAAACAATTACTCAGTTTGGCAGAAACCACCAACCTTGATTTTGATACTGAGACATGTCAATGATACGAATTGATCCATGAACTTTTGCCTGATGAAACTTCATGCTCTTGCCAGAGATCAAAATAAATTGGACAATTGGGTCACTTGGAAATTACAGTAGTATGGATAGAAGGACGTGATTTATCTTCGGAAGACAGATAATCATAATCGGAAATACAGATAAACATAAAAGATCTAAAAGCTTATCGGTTTTGTTATCCACAAATTGTTAAGCCATGATGTTAAACCCGTTCATCTTTTCACGTAAGATCTTTGTTGTTCCAGGATGACAATAAATTCTTCGATTTGATACAATTAGGAGAGCTGAGGTGAAGTAGTTGCAGTGGAGTTCTACACTTTCTATCGTAAAAGAAGTAGATAGGTTTATTAGAGAGTAAAGGATTCGAAGAAATGACAGATGGAGAAACTGATTATCTTGCAAGTGTTTCTACTTTAAGCTGGTTAAATCTTTGAAAATTTTAAAATATGATAATAAACAAACAAGTTATCAATCACATTAATTTTTCGTTGTTTATGTACACCCCTGTACACACGATTCTCACAGAATATATTGCTCAAGAATTGCTCGCGTATTAATATCATAAGTTCTCTCACATTGTAATGCCATTTTCAATATGGATTATACTATAGTTGTTTTTTTTCCTCAACACAACCAAAATTTAATTGTATGAATATTTTTATCGATTTTATAATTTATACAGAGAAATAGAAGAGACGGTTTTTTTATATTTTTTAGTTAAATCGTTATATCTGTGGAACGGCTTCGTTGATTGGTTTAAATTTTGATAGGAGGTAAATTTAATACATTTATAAATTTCTATAACATATAATTCTCTATGGCAGTACTGACTTTTTTCTTTTTCTAATTTTAAATTTTTCGATTATAACAATGTTCTAGAATAATTGATTTTCACAAAATTTTATACATTGAATAACATTTCATCAAAATGCATCACTTGAATGATACCCAAATATCCTAAAAGGTAACTGAAAGATGAACTGTTTCTAAAATGGGACCATCCTGAACATCGCCAATATTTTTTACCCAAAACTTATAAATATTGGGTCATTTTCATTGTGAAGTTTTGCGACTTTGTCTGAATGAGGTTCACCGACCGTTGGACAAGAAATAAAAATGTTATAGGAATTTCGAAAATGATGACAAATATAAAAAAAAAATAAATAAAATCGTGGTAAAAAAAATCTTCAGGAAAACAATACTTCTGAAACGTGGAAGTAATAAGCGAATCACAAAATTAGCTGCTATAAAAGTTAGACCGCATAACAATCATAACTACATATTGTTCAAGTATCGGACTTAATTCACTGAAGTGTTTCGATTTGTGTTTATTTCTTTGACTGAGATGTTTTATAAATAAAAACTTAATATAAAACATTTTTCTTTTAGAAAATAAACTGTGTGATGTAGGTATGAAATATTTGATAAACATAAAAATTGTATGAATCTATATCAAATTTTACAGCATTATGAAACATCTTTATACATTTATTTGACATGTTTTTTTGTATTCAACATTCTAATAATATCAACTTTAAACAAATATAATACACAAATTATATATTATATAATCAAATAAAGTTTTTTCTTTGCAAATTCTCATTGTTTTCATAAAATACATTTTTTATCAAACCTCGAACAATAAAAAAAAAAAAAACACACACACAATCTTGGTACTCGAAAAATACGAAATAATTCCTAATTATGTTTTTTTTCCTATGGTTGAACAACGTTTGCAGTGGTTAAGATGATAATTCAAAGAATGAGATAAACATAATAGAATTTTATTTAAATCTTTAAATACCCATATTCTAATTCGATAGGTCGAAATTTTCATACATATATTTAATTAAACAATAAATAATACCCTAATTAAATTTCGATTTTTTCGATTTTTGACGGTGCACCAAATTAGCAACGAGTAACATCTCCACAGAGAATCATTACAACTAGCTAATTCATACTGATGATGAATACTTTGTAGTTGAATGACGTATTTATAAAAAATACAAAATAATTTGATCTAGGATATTGGGGAAAAAATCGAAATTTATTCGAAAAATCCTAGAGTTCTCATTAATAATTATAAAAATACCCTAATTATTGAATTGAATGACAAGATCTTGTCATTCTCTGTTTCTTGTCACCTACGAATTTTATTATTTAATTTCCCTGTCAATTAATAATTGAACATTCCAAATTTTCACAAACCTCAAGAGATTGGAATTCATTATGGGATTTGGAAAATTTAAGAAGAATATATTGTTTTACACTTTTTATTTAGTTTAAAATATTTTTAAATTAATTTTGATAATATTTTAAATTAAGAAAGCAACTCTTCCCGAATTAAGTAGTTTATAGAAGTTACTATTTTGTTATATTTTATTTCATATAAGGCATTTGTTATGGCAACAACAACACTAGTAGTCAAAAATTGTGGAAATTGGCTAAAATGTAGTTCCTATCTAAGAACATATTGAACTACAAAATCTTGCCAAATCTTTAGTAAAATTTAGACTAATGAGTTGAATAATACGAAATACGTGATTTTTTTTTTTTGTTGTAATAATAATAATAATAGGCACCATTGAAATTATAAAAACTTGATTCGAACCAACACTAAAAAATAAAGTACATTCTCTGATGAATAGAATCCGACAAAGTTATACTATTAATAATAGTTATAATAAACTTGATAACACTCACAATAATAATAATAAGATTATTAAATAAATAAAACAATTATCAGAAAAGAAATGCAGTAAAAGAACAAAGAATAGGAAGGAAAAGAAAATTGGAGAGTTTACGAGAGGAAAGTTTTTCTTCTTTTCAAAAAATCGTTGCATAAGTAATATTTAGTTACTGTCAATTCATTTACATTATTTGCCTACAAGAAAGTGTATAGAAAAATAAAAAAGAATAAAAAATTTACATAATTAACTTTCAATTATTTCTGAATTAAATCAACAAAACCAGATTAAAATAAAAACATAAAAAAATTAGATAACGTTAAATTTTTTTTTAACACAAGTTATTTATTTTTACCGACCATGTGGGTTTTTTCCACATCCCTAGTTTATATGAATTGCAAATGTGATTAAAACACACAAAATGTAAATTAAATAACAGATTTATATATAGCACAATACTAGCTGTAATACTCGAGTAAATTCTGGTAACTCCACTTATTAGTTTAGTCAAAAATATTGTTACTTTCTAGAATAATCATGCTAATACAAGTGATAAAAATTTATAAAGTAACTCCAGAGGGAAGCGGTATCGCTCTGAACTACTATACCAATTTTATAATTATTAATAAGAACTCTAGGATTTTTTCGAATAAATTTCGATTTTTGCCCCAATTTCCTAAATCAAATTATTTTGTATTTTATGAATACGTATTTCGACTACAAAGTAATCATCATCAGTATTAATTAGCTAGTTATAATGATTCTCTGATGAGATGTTACTCGTTGCTAATTTGGTGACGGTTTGCACATGTTTTGTGATCTAGGAAATTGGGTCAAAAATCGAAATTTAATACTATACCAATGATACTGGGTTTGAAGTGGAGTTGAAGTGAAGGTTTCTCCATGTTAAAGATCTTGGCCATGCGCTTTCTTGGTTCAATCAGTCTAATCAAATACGTACCAGATGGTTGATTATAATTCTTCGATAGAAAAATTCAACCTTCCAATTCGTAAATACACCAGTAGAATCTCGATTATCGGAACATCAATTAGCCAGGTGTCCGATTACCTGGACTCATTTTTCACGGATCTAATAACCAAATTGGTAATGAATCAGATGTTTACAAAAATCACGGCAAATTTGGTTATTAGAGCCGTGAAGATTAATCAAACATTTCCGGCTACAATTTTAAATTACACAGGTTACTCGTTTTTTTTTCCGTATTTTCTAAATGACGTATGTAAGTAAAACACATTCTAGAATAAAAAAGTTACTAAAATTTAAATATTGTATGATTTGATTTTTGAATCAATTATCCGGATTTTCTATTATACGGAATAGAATCCCTGGTTTAACTTGATTCGGGTACTCGGGATTCTGCTACACTTTTAAACTTCACGCGTTTATAACAAGTAATTTGTACTCTAAAGAACTAATTGACCTAAATAAGTGCATAAGAAAGCCGGGTTAAACTATCTTCAGCTGAGACCTTTAATGACTAGCAGTTAATCATTCTAACTCACTTAGAAATCGTTTTAATTCGTTTAAAAAATCTTTGTGGAATATAATTTTATACTGCTATCAATATAGTTATGATTTTAGTAATTAAAGAATTTAAATAATTAATATAAAAATCTTAATCAATGTTCTTAAATGTTATGGTTTTTATTTGACAGTTTATAGATAAAGAACGTATATTATCACAAACACAATGTATTAAATTGGGCACAATATATCATCTATGAAGATTTTACCAACATTAGAAATACATCACTAATTTAAAATGTTTACTAGATTTCATAAGCTAAAATGATATAATATTATCATTTTGAGGCAAAAGTTGATTACAAAAAATTTAAAGTATTGTTAATTTCACTTAAAACGTCAACGCCCAAACAAAAATTAATATAATTTTGTAATTTACGAGCCCAAGATTTATTAAATCATTTTGAATAATAATTATCAAAACACAAGGGTTTTTTAAGCTGAATTTCTTCGCTTGATTGATTTATAATTCAGAAATTTTCAACTGCATCCTACAGTTGTTTCTCAAATTTCTTTGGTGAATGATTTTTTCTGCACCTTTACATCTTTGACTGTCATCAAACAGACATTTTTTTCTTTAATAAGATAAAGTTTTTTATCGTTAAATTAACCAAAATTGTGTTTAACTCAATTGTTGACTGACTGCATCGATGTATAAACTATAATACTTTAATATAATTAAACACTTCATTCTACCTTTCGGTATTGAGGCCAAACGTTTCTTCGTCTCATTCGTCCTCATTTAGTATAACCACATAAATGTTTCGGTATATCGTCACATTGTATATCTTTTAAATTTTATTTAGAATATAAACCATATAATTTAAACGTAAAATGTATAATGTATTGTGCATCAAAATGTTGTAAAGTAACAGTATTGTGTTGTGTAACATAACGTTATATAATTCTAACGTTTCTTCATTTTCCATATACAGTATGCGCTGCAAGTTCTTAGCCACTCCATAAAAGAAAGTTATATATGTATGGAATCAAATAAATTATTAACATCTAAAATATTACTTAAATCTAAATAAAACTGCTGGAATCGTTTTGCAAGACGGAAGCATTTCATTAAAATTTTTATTTCTTTTATAGTTCAAACGTTGGGTCATAGATCCATTGGACCCAATGGATCAATTTTGCTCCTTCACCAAAACTTCAGCTCGCAAACTCTTTTTCTCTTTGTGTTATCATGATGATGGACCGACAAACGGATATAGAATAATTCGGTATTTTATGAACACACATCACAAAATTTTTTGTGTATGGTCGATATTTTTGCTAGCTTTGCAAACTTTAGACTAAACTTAATATTCTCCGGCATATTCTATATATGTCGAGTATAAGATTCATTAACTATAATTTTCAATTCAAAACCTTATTTTCAGTTTCTTCGTTTGTCTTCAAGATAACTCAAAAGCGATAGGTGATAGCAGGATGAAATTTTGATTGTTTATTTGGGACCAAAAAAGTGAGTTTAGTGCTCTAATGGATTTATGGTCCAACTTATGATTAAAAAAGGTAAAAAATCAAAATTTCATTCCTATAAATTTACATATCTTATTTCAAATACGATCTCATGTCTAAATTAACTCTTTTGTATTAAAAATCATAAATTGACTTAAGGTGATATCCAATATATTCCATGGTTTCAATTCAATTGAGCTGGAGAAATTTTTGAACAATCAGGTCAACTTCAAGGTATTTTTAAGATGTTTCGGCTTAAGAGCCTTATTTCGTATATGCCGAAAGCCGGCCGTGTGGAAAATATATTAACCATCCTCTGAAATTGTCAAATATCGCCCGCGTGTATGTTACTTCCGGTTGACGTTTTCGAGCGCCATCTTTATTATCAAGATACATCATCTAAATTTTTATCAAAAGAATGTTTATCGGCAAATGGAATAAAAGGGTCAAGCATTGGCCAGCCCCAAATTTGAGCTCAATGAAGGCATATTTTTCACATAGATGTCGACAAATGACAGCTGACAATTGGGGAACGCAAGATACTTTATTCCACCAGAAATAACAAGCATGCGGACGAAATTGGACAGTTTCGACATTTAGATCTATGGTAATATTACGCACAAACCGAAAATTGCCAACGTATCTGAAGTTTTTCAAATGGCCGGTTCTTGGACCAGTATGTATAAACTGAAACAATAATGGCTAAGAACTAATGGGACATACTCCATATTATATACTGCAACATTAAAGGAATGTGTTTCGTTTTAGGTGGCGGAGAATGTATGCAAATTTATGTACAATGAAGAGACGTTGAATATTATTACATAATATACCTTCAATGTTCTATTTTGTGTGTGTGTTATGTTGAGCATTAAACTGAGTTGACATGGGGACATGTAAATACAATCACATGAAGCACTGCCACACAATATTCTAGGTTTTGTCTAATAGGTGTATCAAAAATTCAGATGCTCGTGTAACATGACATGCAAGCACCACTAGTGATATGGGAGCTCAAGTGGAGATTTTTGTATTTACTCGAGCACGTCAGATTAAGATATGGGAAATACCATACCCCATGTTGAGTACCTCCACCAAATCATAGCTAAAAAGTGTACATTATACCAATCTGACGATTTGAGCGTGAACAGAATTGGAGGGTCACAAACTTTCAAAAAAAAAACACGCTACATACATCACACTCAAATCATCACGATATTAAGCTACCGTATCGTAATATGACGTTCTCGATTAAATCCAACTCTCGGTTTTTTCGTTTTAATATTCTGATACAAGGAGTCAGTAAATCCACTCAATTAAATCCAAAAATCCCGGCTTAGACGCCTCTGTCATTGCTAGATTTTTTTTCTTCTTTTTTTCAATGTCCCTAATAATTTGTTAAAAATATTTTTAAAAAAAAACATACTTCTATATATTTTTAACTCAAAATTAACTCCAACAAATATTTGGGCAGTCAATTTTCAAAATAGAAACTTATAGAATTACGATAAATGTTTTTTGAGACCGAATTTGATCGATATCTCAGAAACTACTCTAATTATTATCGTTAAACATCATGTTGTTATTTTTTAATATTTTCCAAATTTTCATTAGAAATAAAAACAAATAATTTCTCACTTTTTTACCTTTTCCTTAAGGCTGCAAATCATTTCAAGCAATATTTTACAAATTACCCACTCAATCGGTAGCTGGTTTGAATTTTTAACATTTGGAATTCAATAGAAAAATAATAAATTAATAACTTTAATTAATTATCTCAGATAATTTACTTTAGTACATCAGTTATATAGCTGTTCCAATAATGTACAATGACGCACTTCGATAATTTTGCATCATCTTGAAAAGAAATTTTTGATTCTGAATGACAGGTTTTACTGTGAAGTTTAATGCCATTCTACAATAAACATTTTATTAATCACAAATATAGCTTAGAACACTCTGTATCTATAAATATCGATATAATAATAATAATAATGTAAGCATATTTGAAATATTTCAATCGCGATTTCATTTGTTGAATATATTATAATATCTGTCAATCAATTATTGAATATAATACGGTCTGTCAATGACCACAATTCATTGTTGGTATCAATTGGAAAAATGCATATTATGCTGAACTAAATTTATACATTAATCAATTCTTGTTTTATCGCATATTATGAGTATTCATAAATACAAACAGACTCCTAGAACAAACACCATAAATCTTAATGTTTTTGCAACCACCGATAAAAATATAAAATTAAAAATATTGAAAATCATAAAAATCTTCACATATCATAAAAACGAGGGTAGATAATTATTGAAAACAAAAAAAATTATAGTAGAATGAAACCAATTGGAAATGGAAGATAAAATGATACAAATGAAAGGAAAAATAAATTACAGGCGATTTGGGTTCGGAAAAAAAAAGGGGGGGTGAGTGTTTAAGGATAAAATTGGGTTTATCTGAATTTCCGGCAAAATTACAAGTCCTATGGAAAAAAAGTTAAATAGCAAAGCTGTTGGTAATAAAAAGATATATAGCTTTTGTATTTACACTTTTTCACATAACCTTGCTCAAGTTGTTGAGCGATCTTCTTAATGACTTCTTTTTGAAGATAATTCTGACGTCCAAATAATGAATAAAAATTCTTTAGAAATTCTTCCTAAAGTCAATAAAATTTTGTCTGTCTGTATATTTACAGCAACCAATTTTACACTAAATTTAAATACCTTTTTATATTTCATATTTACGTCGAGTATTATATTCAAATATTTAACTTATAATCGAAAAATTTTACTTTTCATCCTTTGATTGGCTTCAGGGCACATTAGAATGTCCAACACAATTTAACAACGAAAATAAATCCTAAAACTTTAATCAGTAATATTTTATACTATCATATTTTATATGAAAATTAGAAATATGATTACCAGAGCAAGTTGTCAAGGTCCGCCAACTATCTGTTAACTGGCAAAATTTTATTTTTGGTGACATGAAATTTGTTTACTATATTATTCCAACCTTTCAACAGACTATCGAATTAAATTTTTATATTACTTCCATTGAAGCGCATTTATTTCCCAAAGATTGATCTGATAATTACTGATTTTAAATTTTTAACAATATGCAAGATTTGGACATTCAAATTTCCTGATAAAAGAAAAAGGTAAATACTATTGATATCTCCATATAAATTACATGTTCGACATCGTTTTCAAGAAGAAAAAAACAATATTTAATGTCTTATAAATTCTTTGTATTTAATTTAATTTTAAAGTTCTGTTATTGTGGTGAGTCGGGTTTCACTTTTTGATACGAATTATAAGGAAGTTAAAGGCAAATTTGAGAATCAATCCGGTACTATGTGGGAAGCTATTTTAATACTTTTCCTATTTTAATACCTGATGTGGGGACAAATTCAAGTTTGTCAAATTTAGTATTACGATGACTCAAAAACGGAAATAGATATCGATTAAAAATTTGTATCGCGTTCCTTAGACCTAAATGCTTCGTGAATAAGGATTCTTAATGGAGACATGACACATTTTTTAAACCATAAATGAAAGAAGAGTTCAATAACAAAAATTCTAATAACTATAAAACTTGTTTTTTGAAATATTTCTTCATAACCTGTAAAGATTCATTAATAATAGTAGCCATTTGAGATTCTGTTTACATCCAGACCCGTTTCCAATATACAAACCAAGGTGAAGAACTTTTTTCTTGACCAAATTCGCATTTATCTTTTTTTTTTTTTGAATATTAGTAATTTGACGCAACAATTCTGAATTATTTTAATTTTTGATTCTGAAATTTTAACCACTTTCAGCGTCTTTTCGTTTTTCGTAATTATTAAATTTTATCGTATTTATGCTCAATTATTAGGATTACTCACGGTTTATTAGTGTACACGCACAAAATGGTAATTTATTTTGGATTTCTCCCAATAATTTACATTTTCTCTTGAATTTCAAAAATTTTTAAAAGTATATCAAACCTTGTCAACTTTCACATGAAGGTAACTTTTTAGATATTATCAACTAACATCCCATGTTAGTTTAATAGCCAAATCTCATTGGAATATATTTATTTTATATACTTATTATACACGGAGTAAGTATCTATATTTGACAATACAGCGAATATATAAACCAAAATAAGATATCATACATGAGAAGCAAGATACGTAAGGTTGCATTGAATATATTATTGTATCTATCTTCTCTCTTGTATGGTCTCATTTCGGATAGTATTAGATATATACATGGTGATTGTATGATTGTAATTGTGATTTAAATGATTCTACCACTGTTCAATATATCTATATTTAGTGTATAAAACAGTTGTATCCACGTGTAAAGCTTGAAGCTATGAATATACTGTTCAAAGTTACATTGTTCATGTCAACATATGCCAGAAGCATTTGATAGAACTAAATAGAAATTGAATATAACGTATAATAATATTGGGTGGCTTGTTAAAAAATCACGCTACATCGAAGTGTTTTCGAAAGAGGAAATAAAGTCCAAAATTTGACATTAGTGGTCAAAGAGCCGGTAGTAGGAAAGTCCTATGGATCAAATACATCCACATTTTTTGGCCAGTGCGTAATATTACTATACAAGTTTGTCCGCATATTAGTAACTTTTCGATTGACGCTTTTGAATGTCATCAGTGTCAAAAAAACGGTTTCAACAAGAGAAATAAAAGTGTTTGACATCGACCAGCCCCAGTTGTCCGATATCGTATACCGACCTTTATAGGAGATTTATTTTTTTCGTAGAGATCGACACTTGACAGAGGGAAACCGGCACAAGACACTTGTATTTCACTTATCGGAACCTTTCTATTGATGTATATTTAGGCCATGTATCTTGTAAATAAAGATGACGCTCAAAGCGTATACCAGAAGAACCATGCAAGTCATTCTAAAAAACTTGCCTTAAGGTCTGGAGAATATTGCCTGTAGCACAGCACGACGTGACATAATGCGAGTGACATGACTCGTTAGCTCTACGCGCGTCATGTTGGGGAACGCATATTCCCACGCAGCTTTTCTCGCCCAGTAAAAGATAATATATAAATAGTATTCTAATCCTACAAGGCATAAGCCTGCTATGAGCGTGTCAAAATTACTGACGTTTATTAATGGTTCGCATCCTGACCAATTTTACTTTTTATAGTATAAATTCTATATGAATTTTATAAGAATAATTTTTTAATTAAATTATTGAAAATTTTAAAATATCTTTATGATTCAAAAAGTTAATAATATCTTTGAACAAAATATACAACTAACCTAAAATATAAAAAATAATTTCACTATGAGAAGACTGGGTCTTGAGAATCGTGGGACGCGTTTCTCGATAAAATGTGTCTCCTGCACTGTGCCACACGCTTGTCGCGTCACGCCAGTCGTGATGCGTTACGTTGTGCAGTGGTGCCGTCGTTTGCTCTGGCCAATTCATTATTGAATGTAACAAAAAAGCGCGCTGTACTGTGCCACACAATATGTGTCAGGCCTTAGAAATTAAGACTACAACCTTCAATTTAAGCAACCCACAATGTGTATACATCCGTTAAAAAACTAAATAACTGCTTAAATGCAAAACATACTTTTTTTTTTAAAAGAAAATTCATAATGGCAAATGGAAGGGATGTATTCATCAATTTTTATCTTAAAACACAATACCTCTAAAAAAAAACCACCCTATACTAATTGATCGCTGTAGTGTTAATATTATAACAAACAGAGAACATAACATAAAAGAATATGTTACGGATATAGTTTTTTGCACATTTTCCGTATTTTGATTAATGATCTTTTGCTTGTGAATTTTTTTTTTTATTTATTGAAAAATTGATATTTTTTTTTTTTACATTCTTTGTCAATTTTTTTTATTTTATGGTTGAATATAATTAATTTTTTATTTTTTTATATTATTTATATGTCATATACTTGGCTTAAAAAACAAATTGAAAATCTGAAGTTACAGTAAATAAAAAATTACAGGAAATTCGGAGAATTTTATTTTAATACTTGTTTTCGAAAAATGAAAATTGATAGACACAATTCATAACGTTGATGTTTCAACAAGCTTTTAATATTGTTTGAAATTAGTAAACCCGATTTAAATAATGGGCTTACATATTGTACCAGGGTAGATAATTTTTTAAAACAAAATTATAGAAGGATGAAACCAATAAGAAATGCAAGATAATATGATAAAAATGAAAGAAAACATCTGATCTGACTTCGGGAACTAGTAGGGGGGGGGTTTAAAGGGTAAAATTCGATTTATCTGAATTTCCAGCAAAACTACAAGTCCTATGGAAAAAAGTTAAATAGCAAAATTGTAGGTAAGAAAAACATCTACAACATTTGTATTTACATTTTTTTCAAATAACTTCAAAATTTATGTGAAAAATTGAAATAACCTAGTTTTTGGTTTTTTATTTTTTTTTTCCAAATTTGGTGAAAACTTACCTTTTAATGTTCAAAATTCACAGTAATTTTTTTGATTTAAAATACTGATTGTTTCCTCTTATTTTGAATAAATATCGAAAAAGCACCATAATTTTCAATCGAAAAATTTTGAATTTATGTGAAAAAAGTTTTTGAATAAAGTGAAAAAAGTGTCAATACAAAAGTTGTAGATCTTTTTATTACCTACATCTTTACCATTTAACTTTTTCCATACGACTATTAGTTTGGCCGGAAATCGTGATTAATCATGTTTTATCCTTAAAAACTTACCGCCTCCTACTTCCCGAACTCAGATCGCCCGTAATTTTCCAATGGGTTTCATCCTACTGTAATTTTCTTCTACTTTTTATCATTTTTTAAGGCTTCTACTCTGTCAAAAATTTTTATTTTTATTTTTCTTAAATCATATGACTCTATTGCGCATATTGCGTGTGGTGCAGCGCAACGCGACACTGAACAGCATAAATAGGTCAACGTAAATTGATTACATGACGCTACGTAGCGCAACTCGGAGACACAACAAAGGTATGGCACAGTGCCCGAGACTGATTATTAACTAATAAACAAAACAAAACAAAACACAAAATCAACAAAAACACGTGCTTACTGGGCGAGTAAAATGCGTGGAAAAATGCGTTCCCCAACACGACGTGAGTGTTGCGATCACGCATCTCAATATGTGCCTAGTCTGGTATCTAATGAGAAAATGTCAGTTGAAGAATGATATCCTTGTTTCCTAAAAGCTACAATAGAAATTTGTTTAGTGTCAAAATAGTCATAATAGAAACTAGAATTAATAATGGATAAAATTTGTGGTAATTCGTTTATTTTTGGAATTAACATGTAAAAATAGTTTTCTAGTGGAAAACCGATTCTTTTATCAGAAAGGAGAAGTTCAATGCGTTCATTAACTAAAATTTCTTGGATATTGAAATGCAATTTTCTGTAGAAATTTTATTTACTGATAATTGTGAATTTTACAAAGTTGTGTGCCTTACTGGATTTTATTTTCGTGATAAAAAATAATAACTTGTTATAAAGAAATTGGTAAAGTAGCAATCTAATGGTGTCAAAAGAGATGATAATTCTTGGTACAGTGATAAATTACACTTTTAATATTCAAGAAGACATGCATTAATCGAATTCACCAACGGATAACTATGATGACGGCATATTCGATAAAGTAAATTACACTTCACATAGAGTAAGAATATTGTTCGTTTGGAAAAATATAATTATTTATCTTACAAAATTTCAACCCAACATAAAGATCAATTATGTAACGGTCTATTAAATTCAGTCTATAGTTTGGTACGCTTAAAAATATTGATAAAGGTGTTTAAGTAAAGACGGCTATTAGTTTTTACCTATATAATACACCGTGAGCTTGTAAAATATCTATTTGCTATATCTTAAAGTTGATTTCTAGCTCGAAGGATAGGATTTTGACAAAAACGCCAATAACCGACTCCTAACAAGTAAAATAAAGTAAAAAATAATTTTAAATTAAATGTTTGTATACAATTGCTTCTACATCGAAAAATTTCGATTAATTTCACTTTGCGTTTAAAGGTTGAAAAGTAATTTTACATAGGATAAATATTTACCTTTTCAAATTTGCGTGTAACTTCGAAAATACTTACCGGAACGATATGAAATTTTGTGTGTATTCTTAAATACATGTACATTAGAAAAAAAACGATTTTTTGAAAATTTTAACTATATATAACCCCTTAAATCAATTTGTAAAACAAAGACAACAGAATTGCTAACAAACTCGAAAGAAGAAACTTGCCTAGTCTATTCATAGATGAATCACACTGTAACAAAGTGACAATTTAATATCGTTGAAGCATGAAAATTCATAATATTGTTGTAGAATTCACATTGAAGATGACATTCTAACATTAAATGATATAGAAAAACATAAGCATTATAATTCAAAAAATATTTTTCTTAACATATAGAACTGACTGCTCTAAATTGATGCTTAATTAAAAATGATTAATATGGAATAATTAATAATTTTATATAGATGTAACAGTACCTACTAATAATAAAATTTTTAATTAGACATTATAATAAATATATAGCATCAAACACAAAAATTATACAGGAACCACACATTCATTTTATACCATCATTAAGAAAAAACCCTTTCTCTAAAGCAAGTAGAGTGAATATGCTTATTAGGAACAGGCCTATAATTTCCTCTCTTTAAAACTAAAATTTGAAGAGGCATCGACAACCAATCCATTTTTGAGGATAAGATTGGAAACGACTTCAAAAGGTCACAAGGAGAAATTCAAAATAATTTTTAACTGTTTCTGTCCATATTTTTGAAGGTGGTTCCTTTTTTCTTTAAAAATTATTTATTTTTTACTTTTTAGTGTTGTCACGATTTTTCATCTTAATGAAATTTTATCACTAAAACTGGTTTCCTAAGCATGGTTAATCGCCTTTTCAACAAAAAAAGAATCAACAGAATCAGTTCAAAAACGACAAAATTATCCGCGAACTCATATGTCACTACAAAATTGTTTGCCGGTGCTCTCCCCTTTGGATATCAGATCTGACCAAATGGAAATGAGTATACACGGGATGCAATAGCAAATCAAATAAAAAAGAATCATCAAAATTGGTTCATCCCGAAATCGAATAAAAATATTTTTAACATTTTTATGCAACATAAAAATTATCTGCTTTTATTGAAGTTTAATATTGTTGTCACGTGACTGAAATTTATATAAATGAAGTGAAAAAAATTTTCTAATGAGTTTGTTTACCTTACCTCTGTATTGAAACACAAATAAAAAAGTGTGTGGTGTCGTGGGACACCGGATAGGACCGAAGTTCCTTATTATAAAAATATTAATTTTAAGTTCTATTCGAGGTATAAAGAAAATAATTATTCTGGTATACAGTTTTTATTATTTTTACAAAGTTATCAACTTTATTTTATTTACAATTATTTATAAAATAAATAAAAAATAATCGTAAATGAATTATACACAAACAACCACAAAAATAAAACACGTGGTAATCATACATGCCACGAACAACACATAACACGACATAACACGAACACAAAGTTGCCACTATATACTGTTATGTATGGTAAATAATAATAATCTTACGATACGGACGTTTTTTCCCGCTTAGGGTACTCCTCCGAATCGTCCCATAAGGAACTTCGTTCCAATAATTGCGTTAACACTGATTTTGTGTTACAAATTTATGCGCCTTGCAAAATCCCTCGTATTTTCGATTTAATTCATGTTTCTCTTACAACGGATTTTAGATAAAAGCGGCTAAAGTTTTGATTTATGGGAAAAATATGTAATAATCTGACGGCTATTTTAGTAAATTGATAATAATTTTCGTTCATTACAAAATAGTATCACTTTCTTCTCATTGGAATATACATAAAACGAATAGAGGTAAAAATATCGTGACATATTCGATTCTAGTTTTTGAGATGAATTCTGCAACTTCATGTCAGGAAGTAACAGCTATGTGATAATTATTATACTTTCAACATTTTAGACATATCTTTAAAAATATTTAATAGAAATTATTCTGAATTTTTTTTATCAAACTTTCCTCCAGATTTGATGTGTTTTTGGGCCAGGAAAACATTTAAGTTTCTCCCAAGTTTTACACAAAATTTTCACAAAGTTAAATGTGGCTCAATGTTTCGTAGTTCAATCATTTAGTGGTATATGTACCGTGTACAGAACGTAAAAGGATCCTTTTAATCGATAAATACGCCACAAGTATCTAAAATTTTTAGTAAAACATTCATATTCAATTAATTATTTGGTTAATTGTTTGAATGTAAATTGTATAGCAAATGTCAAACAAAAATTATTGAATAATTACAAGAAATGACATACAATTGAAGGTATTGGGTAGAAAATTGATTATTTTTAATTAATTAATAAATATAAATTATTTTTTATTTAAATAAGTTAATAAATTTTTTAAAAATTGGGCGTGTTTGGCCTTAGTAAGTACTTACTAAACTTAGTAAGCCAGTCAGCATAAAAAAATTGAAATCTTACAAGCTGGCTATAGCGCTTTTCGGGCAGGACAGACTTACTGGCTTAACATAGCACAAAACACCCGTTTACGTTATATCCCGTACATTACCTCATAGACTGAATATACATTCAGTCATTTACATTCTTATATGAATTTCTATCAATTATTATAGCATACTTCGTATATTTATTAAAAAATCAAAAAAAAAAGTATTTTATTTGATTTCGGATTACGGCTATCAAGCTACCTTAATACAAAAATAATATTAAATAGTAAATAAGTAATTCTTCGTTTGTAGAATGAATACGAAATCAACTACGTCTACATTTTACGATACAATCATTCTTTCACCATACGTGATAAAAAATTTGTTTCCGAATAATATGAATCAATTTTTATTTATAATCTTCCCCTAAAATAAATATACTTTCTTAATAAATCAACTCTTTTTGAAGCATATGTGTAATAAAAATTTTCCAAGAATACTTTTAAAATAAAAATAACAATAAAAATAATCTGTTTATATCCTGAAGTAGATAATTTAAAAATATGTAGATTTGTAAAAAAACGAACATTGAATGGAAAATGGGGGAAAACTCAACATTTGACTGTCTCTCTACACGCTTTAATAATCACACAATTGAAGCAAACACATTATAGACTATGTGTAAGTTGGTTGTTTGTATAGATAATGTTCGAGAAGTACACAAGCTAGCTTGCTTGTTCTAATAGTGTTTGGGAATCTATCTTTTATATATATACATTTCCTTTTTATATATTCTAATATTTATTCGTTGTTTAGAAAGTACAGAATGGCTACCTCTTCACTTATCACACTGGTCATGACATGACTTTTTGCCGTTTATTCAATTGTACTTTTTCAGTATCAATTATGTATAAATATTAATTAATATACCAGGGTAGATAATTTTTGAAAACAAAAAAAATTGTAGGAGAATGAAATCTATTGAAAACGGAAGATAATATGATAAAAATGAAAGGAACAATAAATTACGGGCAATCTGAAGTAGGAAGGGGGTGAGTTTTTAAGGGTAAATTTCGGTTTATCTGAATTTCCGGCAAAACTACAAGTCTTATGGAAAAAACTTAAATGCCAAAGTTGTAGGAAATAAAAAGATCTACAGCTTTTGAATTTACACTTTTTTCACATAACCTCAAAATTTATGTGAAAAATTGAATATAAATTTGTTTTTGGTTTTTTATATTTTTTTCTCCGAAATTTGGTGAAAACTTACCTTTTTATGTTCCAAATACACTAATTTTTTTAATTTAAAATATTAATTTTTTTCATCTTATTTTGTATAAATTTTGAAAAAGCACCCTAATTTTCAATCGAAAATTTTTGATTTTATGTGAAAAAAGTGTTAAATCAAACGTTGTGGATCGTTTTATTACCTACATACGATTTTTAATTTGGTCGGAAATCGAGATAAATCGTGTTTTATCCTTTAAAACTTACCACCAACTATTTCCCGAACTCAGTTCGCCGGTAATTTATTTTTCCTTTCATTTTTATCATATTATCTTGTGTTTCCATTGAGTTTTATCCTACTATAATTTTCTTCTTCTTTTTTTCATTTTTTAAGGCTTCAACTTACATATAAAAAATCTGCTTGAGAAAATCCATTACAACATTACTCATTCTTGAAAAATATGTGCTGATCTTTAAGTCGTTGGAATATTGCTTGGGTTGCAAGGAAACTACACGAAATTCTGTTGTTTCATGTGCAAGTGGGATAGCAGAGCTAGAAGTCAAATACATACATTCCTGGGCAATTTTTCGTTTACGATATCTCTCAAACGAATCAACCAATTGATATCGGATAAGTGGCGATCGACGTGGTTTATCAAGGTTAAGAGCTTTTTGGAGTTGATCGATAGAGTCGTTTAGAAGTTATTTCTCAAAATCTTCCAGTTCGAATCAATCCATATTGTATTCAAAATCTAAGTTTGGTCAAGTCCACACACATAAGTTATCACCGGTTCCCATACTTAGACACACACAACCACTTCTGATGAAAACTCGATTTTTTCAAAACGGGGTAAAACCAATAACTTCCCGATTTTTGAAAATCTTCGATATTCTTAGCGGGAAATTAAAAAAGGATGATGCTCATAAAATTAAAAATGCGTTATTAATATTAATAGAAATAGGACACCTTGTACAATTCGGGTATTTGGTTATTTAGATTTGAATTGCACATAGTAGCGGCTCAACAAAAAGACGAGAACGGACGAGATAATAGCTGTAGGAGTAACAGACAACGATAAATGTAAAAAATATTGTGTTGTTTGTTGTTTCTATTTGTTATTATTGTTTGAAAACCATAAAAGAATTCTACCGTGCTTTACTACTCTTCAAATACACTACTGTCTTAAAATATATTGTTATTTTGGTTCAATTCTTAGAAAATGAATTTTTGTTTGGTTATATAAACAAAATGTTTGAACTTTACTTCTATCTGTAAGGATTTCAAGGTTTATTTGTTTATCTTTGTTATTCACGGATTCACGGTACTACTGGCTCACGAACTAACCTCGCTACTTAAATGAAAGTAGCTTTTTTTATTGTCCTTGATGACCGACAGTGAGTCCAAAAATAAAACCAATAAAACGAAGCTTTTTTTAAAACACCTTTAATCGTTTCTAGCTTTAAATTTTAGATTAAATTTGATTTTCCATCTCGTATTTTAAACACTCTAATTGAATACTTTCTTCTGGTTCAATCCTATTCTTCCCGAAAAATATAGTCTCAGTTTAATAAAAGATATAGCCGTAACAAATAAAAGGACTATGTACTTCAAATCAAGACTTGCTATCGGCTCAAAAATTTGGCGAAAGGTTTGCAAGTTGATTCGTCAAGTCTAGTGCATATTTTGTGTGTCACACCACGACGCAAGATGACACGATTGAGCCACACGGGTCTTACTGAGGAACGCATATTTCCACGCAGTTTTCTCCCCTAGTAGACACGTGTTTTTGTTTATTTTGTGTTTTATTTTTGTTTGTTAGTTTTGGTAGATTCAGGAATCGTGCGACGTATTTTGGACCGAGAAACAGTATCTGGGGCATTATGGCAAGCCTCTCTCGTGTCTCTCCAACTCGCGTCAGTCCGTGACGTTGTCTTATCAATTTTCGCTGACCTTTTCATTGCTGTTAAGGATTAAGGAAATTAAGACGGGGGACACAATATTGTTTGCAACATTATTTAGTTGTTTGTATAATTTTTTTGCATAGTGTATTTCTATAAAGCTAGATACTGCATTATAGTTCTCTTACAGTTTTGTTTATTAGAATGAAGTGTTTGGTTCTAACAAACAAAACATGCTCATATATATACTGAGAGTAGGGGGTGTATGAAATGAAAATGATATAACGAAACACATCAGTTTTGTTGTTGTCCAACATTAACAATAGTGGTGGTATCTACTTCTATACAATATATATATATAAGCCTAGTTTACAGAGAAAAGAAGAATACTTCAGAGTTGAGCCGATCATCGAGGCGTTGAAAAAAGCAAATAATAATAAAAATAATACCGAGCAGAGAAAACCGATAAAAGTAACACAAATATGAGCGGATGTATGAACAAAAACTTAGTAGGTGGTATTTTTATTTTACAGTATGTTAATTTTTACTTGGTGCTTTAGTTCTGGAAAAGTTTTAAATTTATTTGCTCTCAGGTGTGCTCGCTCGTTGGTAATCAACACTAAGTGTTCATACTTTCAACACTTCATTCATAGAAAATATAGAAAGTGTATAGTGCATAACATTAAATTTATTCCACAAGAAAATGCAGTTTTCATATTTATATCCAAGGAAAATAAATTCTTAAATAGCTTACACTAGCATACTTTTCATATTTATTTTTTTACACAAAATGATTTTGCCTAATTATATATAATTATGTATAATCAGATCTGGCCAATTTTTGGATTTGATCATATATGAGTGATTATATATAATTATATATGATTATATATAATCATGTATAACGCAGCAAACCATATTATGTCTGATTATATATGATCATATATAACGTAAAAACCAGATTATGTCTGATTATATATAATCAGGTATAATAATTTATACATGATCATTTCTAAATATGAATACAAATTAGAATCAACATATTTTCCACTACAATTTTTTATTAAATATTCATCAAATTACAATTAACAAGAAAAATTACAATCTTATTTTATTATAGCAACATTGCATATTCTAGACATATTAAAAAATTACACGTCAGTTTACAGGATAATAATTACAAATTATATTTCAAAAAATGCTCTTAAATTGCTATACTCATTAAAAATCATTAAAAAAATAAATACCAATAATTTATTTTTTAGTTTAATAACACATGATATAAGTTTATGCGGATTTGTTGTCTTTTTGCTCAATTTTACAGGAATTGGAGATGAAGGACTTAAACATATTTCAGAAATAAATGTCAATCGAAATACTTATTATAATTGTTTTTATTATTCAATACTCACACCATATTATATATATATATATATATATATATATATATATATATATATATATATATATATATATATATATATATATATATATATATATATATATATATATATATATATTGCATTTTAATTATCTCTGAGAAAATTTATAAAGTTTAAATAAAAAATGTGGAGATCAATGAGGAGATTATAAGTACTTCATAACATTAACTGCTAAATTATAAATATTAGATGTAATGCTGATGCACCAATTATGTTTTTCGTGTGCTTCATGTATGGTCATGATTATTTTAATAACCCTGCTAAAATCTTCACAATTTTGCATATTTGTTTGAAAAAGTCTAGTTTTCAGATAAGAATTATGCTTGTAAAGAAAATGTCTCTTAGATTTTTAAATTTATGTTAACCCTCAATTAACATAGAGTCCACCCTCCAAAAAAAGTCTGCACTTAGCTCCGCCGTTTTGTGTTTGTGTCACCTATAATATTTATATGCGTGAGTATATAAATACTCACACCCACGACTGAAAAGTGAAAGATGCACACATGAAACGTTACATAGGTCATTCGATGACTACATTTTACTCTTCATATTTTTTTTCATAACAGGTGCTTTATATGAAAATCGATTCTAAAGGAGTTAACTCCAAAAAATATTTTACATTTAACCATTTTTTGGGAATTAATGTTTTATCCAAAATGAATTTGACAAACTGTATAATTTGTGTATTGTGTATGTTTATTCATAATACATTATATCTTATTTTATTTTGTGTAAATACAATTTGTTTTCTCTTTAATCGATGCAATAGTTGTTTACGGGCAATTGTCTTGTCGCCTACAGTATTTATTTATTTTCTGTATTACAAATAAACATCATATAACAACACCATTATATTATACACCATCACTTTATTTTATATCACTCTGCTAGCAAACAAACTCTGCTTTATATGGTAAATTAAAAACATTTTATATAAATAATATATAATTTTATACACATTTGTAACCATGCGTGAAAAATTATTGTTGATTTTAATTGGATAATTTTATTAATTACGTGATAATTTTGTTGAATATTAAAATGTTAAATTTTATTTTTATTATGAGACAATCATTGTAGAATTTTATTTTTAACAGCACTGATATTATCTTCTCGAAAATAATTTATAAGACCATAAAACCGAAAGAAAGATATCGCAAATTCGGGTCAATTATAAAATTTTGTTTTATTCTATTGTAAATAAACTTAATAATAACAGATATATTTTTTCAAAACAAGTTTTTATAAAATATTTTCAATTGCATCAGAGTCATTTCATTCTATTACCATTGTGTTTTAAAAAAAGCTTGTTTTTAAATATTTATTTTCAATTAAAAATTTTATTTTCAACGTTTTGCTAAAATATCTCTGGGTGTTACGAAAAAATAATCGCATAGCGAATTGTTGATATTTGTGAAGCTTTTCTTTAAAGAGATACTTTCTTTTTTTCTTATTATTGCCCTATCGATTGCAAAAATTACATTTAAAAAGCTTGTTATGAATAAAAATGGAGCTTTTTGGGTCGATTTATACTATATCAGATTTTCCAGCTTTCAAGCTCGCATATAAAAACAATTTGTGATTTGTGAAGCGTTTTTCCAAACATGTCTCTATAGAAGAAGAAAAAATAATTAATGTTTTTGGAATTTTTGGGGTTGATTTTTGAATGGTTCGAAATATATTTCTATAAAACTATTCAAATTAAATTTTATTTAAAAGAAACGAAAGGTATATCAATATATTTTCCTGTTAGTTCAAAAAAATATTAAATTTACACCTTCGAAGAAAACACATATGTTGCGTATCATAAATTATAATAAAAAAATTTTATAAATTTAGATTTAGATTTTTGCAACATTTATCAACTTGGAAAATAATATAGAACAGACGTCCAAAATGTCCTGAACATAACACATGAACTGAAAAGTCCTGGGCCTAACAAAGAAATCACAGTTTTTTTGGTTCAAAATTAGCTTTATTCATCAACGTAATCTCCATCAAGAGCAACGCAATCATTCCAGTCCACTGCGTTCTGCATCATCGGTGTCTCTACGTCCACGTTTGAAGTTAGCAAACCAACGTTTTATTATTGTTTCTGATGGATCAGAGTCCCCATAACACTTTTCAAGCCATTGCTTTGCTTAAATTTCACATTAAAATGTGAAAATTGACTCAATACTATAACAAAACTTGAAAATTTAATTCGAAAACAATAAAGTTATACGCTATCAAAGATTATATATCCATTTCATTCTTGAAAACGATGTGTAACATGTAATTTATATGGAGATAGTAACTGCTAATGTTGTAAACGCATATTTTATTCTTTGTTTTAATAAAGAATTTTGAATGTCCATAACTTGCTTATATTTAAAGATTTAAAAAAATAATTTCACTTCCATTGAAGTAATAAAAAACTTTAGTCTAGTCAACCTTTATATTAAACTGAATTTATTCGTGTAAATATTTAATACATGCTTGCCTTGTCTTCCAGTTTTCCGTAAAAAAGGGTCATGCAATGGATGCGAGAGTAAAATTTAAAACTATTTTTTAATATCGATTCGTTGACAATATTGTTTTTATATAAATTTGACATTTTGGTATGTTTATTGATATGTAATTCAAAATAGATTAAATGAATATGGCTTTGTATTTGATCGGTCAAAATATTTTAATGAACTTTCTAGTAGAAAGTCCATTATTTTCACCGAAACAATCGAAATTATCAATCTAATATCTCGTATCTATATTTCCTATAAATTTCGATTTTTTGCCCCAATTTCCTAGATCAAATTATTTTGTATTTTAATAAATACGTATTTCGA
Source organism: Chrysopa pallens (assembly GCA_020423425.1). NCBI lineage: Eukaryota > Metazoa > Arthropoda > Insecta > Neuroptera > Chrysopidae > Chrysopa > Chrysopa pallens. Next base: position 139,002,119 of record CM035591.1, read on the forward strand.
CTTCAAAGTAGTCATTATCAGTATGAATTAGCTAGTTGTAATGATTCTCTGAAGATATTTTTGACCAGATAAAACCTTAAGCATTGGATTACATCTTTCTTATACTTTTCTCAATTCATACTCAAAATCAACGTTTTGATAGTATTGTATTCCAATATATCCAGGTCGAATAAAGATAGGGTTCGTCTTAGAACCCTAGAAACCCTAGAAATTTTTTTTATCGAGTTGAAATTTGAGTGAGAAAGTCTTCTCATGACGTGTGAATTTAACTTCGTTAAGTGTAAAATCAGCACCTTTGGGCAAATGGACACATGACCCAGGATACATGCCAGAATTATGTATTACATATTCATAATATATATATATATATATATATATATATATATATATATATATATATATATATATATATATATATATATATATATATATATATATATATATATATATATATATATATATATATTAATATATATATATATATATATATATATATATATATTAATATGCTTATCAATCAAAAAAAGACAAATCATTAATACTCTATGGCGAATAATACTTTTATTTGTTATTTTCACTTATTTACTTAGAAAAATGGTGGAAATTATAAAATAAAATTCTTTAACACACAATTGTTGAATATATTACTGTAATATGTAAACGAATACAATAAGAAAGATATTGGTTTGCGTTTTAAGATTCTTACGCAGCATATTCTGTTATGTTTTAATTTTGATGAAAATATAATAGTTGGTATAATAATTACGAATTGATACAAGCTGTAATTAATAGTAACTAGATAAATAATATTTTATTTAGTTAGTTCATGAATAAAGGTAATTAATAAATCATAGACCCTAAATAGAATTTAATCATTGCATATATATTTATGTATTAATATTTCATATATATATGTCAATAGATTTATTAATTTTACCAATTACAATCATTACGTGTTAATTTGTTTTATGATCATATATTATACATAAAAGTTTTATATAAAAAATGATTCATATATTGTAATCAACAATTTGGTTCTCAAATAAAATTATAATTAATTTAGTAAAATTAAACACATTACAACAAACGAATTTTTTGTGTTCATTAATTTCATATTTCAATTTTTTTGGATATGCATCAAATTGATAACTTATTTGCTAAAATTTTATCAATCAGATAAAAATGTGTGGCAATTCATACGCGATTGAAGTGAAATTTCAAAAAATTTCAAGATAAATGTAAGTTTAACATTATTATGTATTTTATTCACATATACATTACATAAATAATAATTATTCAGTGTCTTATTTTGAATTTTCGACAAATGATTTTATTAAAAATGTTATATAATACGAGTTCAATACACCAGGGCTGTTAATATGCCTTTACACAGGCGCTCACGCATACATATACAACTCAAAGACCCTGTAATAAACACCGCATAATGCCTTGTATATCATTCTCTCAGATACTTTTTTTTCATTCTTTCGGAAGTTAAATCTTATAGATATATAGTTTCATTGAGTTTCAAATAATAGTATGTTTATTTTTATGAAAATTTGCACAATTCTATCTGTATTTTAAAAAGTATCGAAACTGAGTTGTTTCAAATAATAAATCCGATTTTCCTTTAATCAACGAATAGTTTTAACTACTTAAATGATATTGAACCCAGCCGTGAAAATATTGAAACTAGTTTTCGATTCATTAACTCGAACTAACTTTTCAAGTCTTAAGTAATCATCTTGTTGCCAATGAATCCACCAACAGAAAATATACTAACCGATTTCAATGCTTTGCAATCTAAAGACCAAATTTAATATACGCTTATTTATGTTAATGTATTTCTGCAATACTATTGGAAATATGTAAAATTTAAAATACACTTGATCAATGAAAGAAGATATTGTTATAAATAATGACGAGTATATTGGTTAATTAAAATCATAATTATTAAATAATTAAAATTATAATTATTTTGTTGTAATTTATTCAAATTATAATAATTAACTATTGATGCTAACAAATTTTATTGCATACATTATGTATGTTCGTATATTTGAATTGACAAAATTTTTCTCAAATCACTGATGTGAGAATACCATCTACATACAAAATTTTACCAAAATCGGATGAATGATTTTTCCATACTTAAAATAAAAAAGTCCATTAAATTCAATACGAAAATATAACAACAATAAATGACTTAATTAAAAAGTTATTGACCTACATTGTTGACGAGTCATTCCTCCGTACTACACGACTTTATTTTTTGTTGCAGCTTTAATTTCTTCTTTAGCAAGAAAAAAAAATCTAATTATAGTTAACTACTTTTATCAACTTGAGAATATTTGTTTATACTTTATTTCACCTGAATGAATATAAGTTGTGTAGTAACTAGCTTGAAATTATAGAAATGGTTGGTTGGTTAGTTAGTCACAAACATACCTTCAACAATGACGTTGGATGGTGACGTACGGATTTAATTTAATTAAATTCTTTTAGTTGTCTTTTTTAATTTTCTCAACTATCTTCAATCTAAACGTTAATTCCTGTTAACATCAACGAGATTGACTTAGTACAGGTACTCCGTATTTTTAATATCATCATTTATTGAATATGTCAGAGTTTATTTTTTATCTAGAGGGATTTCAGGAAAAAAAGGAGTTGTAAACCCAAAGACTGCTGGATAGAACTCGATGAGACGGTACTGGAAGAACTAGGTATTCAAAAGCAAATGCAAAGTTCAATGCCCAAGGTCTGACATGGCGATGACACTTTTATGAACGCATAACTTATTCTGTGTGTCATGGCTTGTTAAATATTTCGAATTTTTTACGGACGGGATTATTTTAAGACTCATTGTTGAAAGCTTAAATTTTTTAGATCAAATTATTTTGTATTTTTATAAATACGTATTTCGACTACAAGGTAGTCATCATCAGTATGAATTAGCTAGTTGTAATGCATTTCCTCTGAGAATTCATACTGATGATGACTACTTTGTTGTCATCAGATTTTATAAAAGTGGAGTGGTAACTAAAATCTTTCATTTAATAGCTTTTTAGCTCTTAATAGTTTAACAACGAAAATTTATTGAACTTTTTTCATTCAAAAAGTCTGTAGATTATTAGGGCTTAAAAAAGATAGTTTAATTTTAGTTTTTTAAGTTTTTAAGTCATATTTTAATCTATTATTTGGTGGAAGATCATGGATTGTTAAGTGATATTCTACAAATGTAGTATTATTATTGGCGTCTTTTAAAGTACAAATTTGCCAAATCGGTCGATTAAGTTGAATGGATCTATGATCCAAGCTTGAATTCACAAGAGAAAAGAAGTTAAAATAAGAAAATGTATCTACAAAACACTTAACTTTTGTTTGATCAACATATATTTCAAATTTAATTAAAATTTCAATTTCAAACTTAATTAAAATACATAATATTGTATAATTAAAGCATTAAAACCGTATTAATCGCTCTAGAAGCCTCACCCTGTAAGAATAGTAATGGTTTTTATGGTGTCCAAGATATTTAATTGAAATATTTTCTTTTGAAAATAAAAAAAAATTAATAGCAACCAGAGTAAGAAGATGTGTAATTTCTTTCTTAGTAAATATTTTCTAAGTAACCTAATATAGAAAAAAAAATTAAAACTTACTATATTTACATTGATTTTCATTTAAAGTATGTTTACATTGATTTCATAAATTCATTCATTACATTGATTCATGTAAAAACACGTTATGAACTAAAATGAAGTCTGATCACATTATATGAAAAGCTGTAAATAAAAAAAACCATAATTAAAAGGGTATTTGAAGATATAAATTCCAACGGTGTGAAGAGGCTATACAATAAATGATATTTATATTCATAAAGTACTAGCAGACCCAGTCATACTTTGTTGTGGAACTTAGACTAAGTATTTTTCCATTTTATTAAGCTATTTAATTCGATGTATCATGGCTAGAGTATCTTTAATTGGAACATCTATAATCCAATTTTTTTCTATTAAATATCACCCTGATAAACAGTTTTCCACTGTTCTCCCAAATTCTTGAATCAAAATACGAATTTAAAACATCTTCATTCGACAAAATTACGAATGGTATAAAAAATGCATTTAAATCGGAACAATAGCTTCCGAGTTGATCGCGTTCTAACATCATGACACGGGCTTTTTTACATTAAGATAATTTTAAAATCATTTATTTAATACAGCAATACTCGTGGATTTGAAATAAATCGTACCTTCAAAGTTTAGAATCATAATCTCAATTGGCGCTTTCTTTTAGATTGCTTACCAGCTTAGACTTCTAGAAACTTATGAAACTATGAACAAGAAAGTGTAAAATACGTAAATTTTGGAAATCGGGAACAAAATCGGGATAAAAACGATAATTTTTAAGTTGGATTAAACTTAAAAGGATTTAAAATAATAATAATGATTAAAATTTGAGTTAATTGAGCGTTAATTTGTGGAAGTTTTTGTTAACAAAACCCACTTTTTATTTCAAATATAAATAATATATATTTTTACAATCAGTTAACCATCGTTTCAATGGTCATATGGGCTGAAACGATTGTAAACTTATTATAAAAATATTATTTATTACATTAAAAAAAAAACAAAATTGGTTTTGTTACTCCAGAATTCATCCTAATATCCTGACACGAGAATATTGTATATCCAGATAGATCCATCTGGAATTAAGATTCTTATTTTGTTTCCAAAAGACTTTCAAAAAAAACTAATTATTATACATTTTAATAGAAAGTATTGTATTTCACATAAGTGATGCTACTATATATATAAAAAAAATATTTTTAATATTTTAATAAAAGTCAATAATGCCCAATTTTTAATATTTTTTGATAGTACAAAGTAATATATTAAATATTCATATTCATATATTTTTTTTGTATAGAATATTTAATAAATTTTAAATATATATAGATTATTTATACAATATCCATTACCCGCTCCGTATTCGTAAATATGTGTAGTATTATAATATAATGTGTTCATATATTTTAAATAATAATAATAATAAATAATGTGTTACAAAAAAATGTCTGAAACAAATGGTATAGAATCAATTTTTTAATATTTATTGATTCAGTTTTTTTTTTATTCTTTAGTAAAATTTTACATTTTTTTTTTTAGTTTAGAAGAAAATATAATATAATTTTTTTAAGTCAAAATGGAAACTCTTTTTTCACAAACTTTGTGATTTGTAGCTTAAAATCTCATAAATTTTGAAAATGAAAATACTATAAACCTCATGAGATAGTTTTAAGGAGAAAAATATTGTGTAACGGGTGGTGTCTCATGAACCACCTTATTCACAAAAAACGTTCCTATGGTAAATGTAAAATAATTGGTTTAATTCAGCTCTTGCTTAAAATCCTTTGTTGCTAGATCGTAGAAGTCCCACAAAATTTCTCAAAGATACAAAAATGTTTTTCAAAATTAGAGTTAAAATTAACTATTGATTATGATTATGGCTTCAATTTTAAATCAATTAAGTCAACTATGTTTTAAATTTCGAATTTTTGCCCCAATTTCCTAGATAAAATTATTTTGTATTTTTTTAAATACTTATTTTAACTACAAAGCAGTCATCATCAGTATGAATTAGCTTGCTTAATAGTTTAAAACCAACTTATCAACGAGCTATATCTCTTCAGAGAATCATTACAACAAGCTAATTCATACTGATGATGACAACTTTGTGGTCGAAATACGTATTTATAAAAATACAAAATAATTTGATTTAGGAAATTGAGGCAAAAAACCGAAAGTCTTAAGAATGCGCTCTGATTAAGCCATAACAACATGATATCCAAAGAATACTAATATCCCATTTTTATAAAAACACCATATACATCAATTTTTTTTAAAACATAATGTACATTATGTGCTGCTCATTATTCATTCGTTTGGGTAATTTACACAAAATTAAAATACTAATTTAGCAAAGCGTAGGTAAATTACTGGAAATGTTTTAATCCTAAAATGAATAGAATATTATAATGTATATATATATATATATATATATATATATATATATATATATATATATATATATATATATATATATATATATATGTATATATATATATATATATATATATATATATATTTATTAATACAAAATAAATAATAATAATCTGTGCATATGTATAATGCAGTTTTTCCAGTACATATGTATGTATTAATGTATGTTTTTATTTACATATGTATGGCTTATTCATTTTCGGTTAAAAAATTTATTTTATCAATGGTGCTGGTAACACATGAATGACATAGCAGTCAATAATTCTATATATATAATATATACATTATATACCGTTGATATAGTTAGATTTATTTTTCATCATATTTCAAATATTTTTTTTATGTTATATAAAATATCTAGACTAGATGTTATGAGCACAACCTTATAAGAACATAATAGACAAATTAAAAATATGAAATTTCATAAAAATTGATCATAGAAAAATATTACTCTCCAGACTCTCCAGATATTTATCCGTCTGATTTTCACCTATTTCTCTCGATGGCACACGACCTGGGTGACCAGCAATTCAGCTCGCATGAAGAAGTGAAAAATTGGATCGACTCATGGATCTTATCGAAAGATGAAGAATTGTTTCACCGCGGGATTCCCCTGCTGCCCAAGAGATGGTCCAAGGTGGTCGCTAACGATGGACAATACTTTCAAACTTTATGAAAAATGAAACTTAAACTTAAAACGGCGGGAGCATAGTGGTAGACCTATGTAGAAGAAACATTTACCAAATTTTGGTAGAATATTTTGATAAATATTTATAATCAATAAGTTTAATTAATAATTATTAAGTTTTACAAAACACTACCATACAATTTTTGTATTATATATTGTAATATCCTCCGATTTACGTGGATATGTTCAGTTTAAGGTAAATCAAACTGTAAGAATTCGGTGATTTTTGCTTTCTTATTTAAAATGTCTAGGATACATGGTTTGAACAAATTTTGATGAGAATATAATATAGGAAATAAAAATGAATTTCCCTGAAAATGCTTAATACAATAATCGTTGAAATGTGTATCAAAATATGGTAGAAGCACCAAGGAAGTTAAAAATAATTAAGTTTTACATTATGTCTCAATATTGTATTGTCTTTTGATACACATGAATGTGTTCAGTTTTTGCTAAATCGAACTGAAAGAAATGTGTTAAAATTTTGTATTTTTTTATTAAATTACAAACAAAGATACACCAGGACATGTTTAACTAAAAGAAAGGTCAAAAAAGTCATAGAAGTATATGCATTTGGGCTAATAGTATCTATGATAATTTACAATTTTTGTGCCTCAGATGATGAACACATAATCTTTCTAAGATTATTGACTATTTTAAGATAAACTTCATTTATTTTAATTTAGTAACCCAACAAAATTAATTTCGAATATTCCCAAACTGTACACAAACCAAATTTATTACTTTTTCATGCATTGCAATTTTACATTTCAATAGTTTTCGAATGAAGGTAGTCTTAAATGAATATGACATGTCGTATATTAATCTTATAAATTTAATATAATTTAATGGAATTATCCAGAAAATTTATTTCGGATATTCTCAATTTTTGTATGCTGGCAAATAACGTTATCTTAATGCTTTTAATTCAATGTCATTTTACAATGCTATCGAGATATCGAAAAATTTTTATTATGGAGATATAAAGGAGCTGTGACAGTAAATATATATTTATTTATTTCCCAACGGGAAATTTCAATAATAGAAATGGTTTTGTGAATTATCTTTAACACAGAGTTATCTTTACGCTTCAGAGTCACTAGAACCCAAATTCAATGTTTTCCGTCTAAATTATCTCGAAACCAAATAGTGATATGGAAAAAGGTTCGACACTTTCATTCGACGCGTAATTAAGAAACTGAATGATTTTTCAGTAAAATAGGTTCAGTCGTTTTTTGTTCAGGGTAAAAAACTTAAAAAAGACGAATTAATAAACCAATAATTGTTTTCTTATTTTCCTCATTGGGAAGTTCGTAGTGTGGACTTTGAGGATCGGACATCTTGTTTTTACAGATTTGTCACCAGGTGTGTCAAAGTGAAACTTGTTGATGGCAATTGTTTTGTGTTGTCGTCTTGGAAGGTAGAAAAATTCCAGCTTGAAGCTTACAATATATTACAGTTTAAGCAAAACACTAAACACAGTATCTTATTAATGAATTCAGGATTGAAAGGAAATTTCACATACTTTTATTCTCTTAAAAACTAAAAAAGCAAAATAATTTATATCACGCATCTACTCACAAAATTTCATCAAAATCGGATAAACGGTTCACGAAATATTTATAAATTAACGGTTAAATAGTTTTGGAGCTATGCCCGTTCGTGTAAGACCGACCGACAGACTGATGGGCACAATACGAATAATACTCAAAATTTTACAAAACTTGGGTATTATTTTTTTATTGATATCGGAACAAAAACAAATTCTTGAATTTCATGAATACAATACTTTGGATATTGTAGACGTAGCTCGTAATAAAATAAATAAAATACGTCCCAGGATAATTTGGAAATGCACCAGCACCTAGTTCATCTAATCTATATAACGTATGTGTATAATGACCCATTTATTTATTAGCGTATTTCCAATTTAATATTAATATAATGATTGTGAAAGTAGAATAGGAAGAGACAGACATGTTACAATTTTTCATTTAAAAAAAAAAAATTATTGAAATTATAAAATGCAAATTTTTGTTCATAATATTTAGATGCATGAGTTTTTTTATTGTTTGTTATTATTATTGATGATAGAAGCAACAAATGATAACCAGACAATCAAATATAATATTTGGAATCGAAATAAATCGATACAATGAATTTAACAAATGATGTTTTACTTCATGAGAATTCTAGACCATTTTAATTGGTCAAAAATACTTGTAAACAAAATGTACAATATTCTCTCACTGTTGTAAAAGTTGGTGCTCGAAAATTGGACTTTTCGAGATATTGGTTGACACGTGTCCGATAGTATTGATTTCAGAAGAGATTTCAGGCATTATCTGAAATACGGATATTAAATGGATACCCATATTAACATCATTTTATCGAAATCGGATACAAACAAATTTTCAATAAGTTTCTTAAAATCATCGAAATCATTTGAAAAAATCATTTAAAAACATCGAAAAATCGAGCAAAAATTTTGTGTGTTCGATTTTGCAAATTACGTTTTAAGAGTGATTTCACCTGTCGATTTTAAAAACAACATCCATTCAATAAATCGCATAAGATTAAAGATATCGTCTGATATCCGATCTTGAGGTCAAGTTTCATGCGATATCTCGAAAACTAGCTATGAAATCGTAGTATAAATACTAGTCAAGGTAGTAGAGCAAAGTAAAATTAAATTTAAATATACTCAAAATTAGGTACTATTTAGCTGTTTCATTAATATATCTGGAGCTCAAATTTCTAATAAAAAAAAAAAAATTGAGGCAATAAGAATCACTGCTGCCGAGCTGAAATACAAAATATACTAATATAGTGTCAGTACTTAAATTACGAGTCTTTTAGGTGCTTTTATAGTATGCCATCAATAGATCCATTTAATCAAAATTATCAAAATTATCAAAACATTCCATGAATCAATGTTGAGCATATTTAAATTCATTTTAGCATAATTTGTTCTGCTAACTTCACGTAGATTAAATTACATGCATTTCTCTTATCGACTCAATTCACCATGGATATAATAATGCCTATACGCAGGCGTGTACACACATATAATAACCCTGTATAAATTCTATATTATGCCTTCTATCCTTTTCTCTCGCCTGTTTATTCCTATAAATACTTATATCTCATACTCTCCCACGTAATATACTGTAGATGTAGGGGGTTGTATATTTTTACTGTAGCTTTTCACCGAAATTTGTGTTTCTTTAATTATATTTCTTTTCAATTTACTTTCAACTTCATCAAGGTACAAATATTCATAAATTCCGTGCCACCAGAGAGCTTCACCAAATTAACATTGTAAATATTAAATTCTGAATGTTCTTGCCCCAAAACTAGTTGTAAGAAATTTTGGATATTTTGGTAAATAGCCTCACTCAGCCTGGACATGGATATTGCATTTTCAAAATCACCATAAAAAATGATAAATATAAACACAATAATGAATAAATTATTTGGTATTGATAATGTGTTACATAGCAACCATAATAATAATAATTCATTCTTGCTGAAACTAAACTCATACAAAAAAGTCTCATTATTTATTTAACCAACTAAACGGCACGATAATATTGGCCCTTAGGGAACAAAATTATATTTTATACTAATTTTCCATTATTAATGTTCTAAATTATGTCGACAATTTTTTTTTTTAAACAAAATTTACAAGTGTTTTACTAGTTGCATTGCATATTAACTACAATATGATTTTTCCAGGATATTATTTTTTATAAAGTCATACAGTAAGACAATTCAGAAAATGTAATTTTATTTATATACAAAATAATGAAGTTTGTCACCACAAGTCCTTTAAGGTTCAAATTTTCAATAAATAGACACCAAAGACTGAATTTGGCATCCCATACCATAATAAAAATGTGCGGTTAAAATCAATTGAAATTCAATCGGAATGAATCGGAAATGAATAGGATTCAATACCAAATTTTCTGAGCATTCCGATTACAACTAACTCAAATTTTTGAATAGGTTATAATCGGATTGAATTGGTTTTAAATGGAAATATTTTTTGGATTTAATCCCATTATTTCCGGTTCAAATTTTGAATGTAAAAATAAAATCAATTCAAAATTCCGACTGAATCCTTTCCATTTTCAATTCATTCCAATTCAATTTGTATTGGATTTAATCGAGTATTTTGATTAGAACATTTTAAAAACTTAAAATTAAACGTTTTTATACTTGAGTTGTTGAGTCGTTTTCATGATCACATTAAGGCTTGATTCACTTCATGATCACATTTAGGCTTGCATACCATAAATAATAGCTATAATAACTATTATTTATGAATGAAGAATAATAACCTTCAAACAACCAATCAAATTGTAGAACACAAATGTCCACGTGAACTTTTATTTATAAACAATTGACTTACGAAAACGATTGAAGTGTAGTTTTACTTAAAAGTTTGTATCGCTGGCAAATATTCACAAAACAAACAAAATTTTGATATAGGTTGAGTTTGGTTGGGTTTGGTTAAACTAAAAAATCTTGGCGACGGAGTTTGGACCACAAAAAGGGAAAAGGGACCGTGTAAGAGCAAAATTGATTGGTTGATTGCTGTTTCTGTCGTATAAGGATACGTTTGTCTTACTGTATACAAAAATTATAATATATTCAATATTTTAGTAGGCATTCGGTTGGTTCTGCACTGGTGAAAAATACTTGTTCCGTTTGAAATACTTCTTAAGGCTATATTATAACCATACATTAAAAACTTGGATGTTGTTTCAAATTCATAATTTTAATTTTAAGTAATGAGTTGATAATATTATATAAATAAATGGTGCACAAACTGAAATTCTTCTAGATAATGTTTCAAGTAAGAATAGTTCTTCTATTCGATTGTTTTCATTAATTTTATGTTTTATATTTTCTCTTTCTTGTAATTCTTGAAGAATTCATATTTTATGTACAGGTTATGGTGGTGGATCTTAATGACGAATTTAAACAAAGTTTGGTTTATTGTAAAAATTGTTTAAATTATAGAATAAGTTCGAAGGAAATGGCCGTAAGGGAGAGATGACCAGTCAATTGTAATATTTTATAGCAGCACTTGTAAAGTGATATTGAAATTAAATCAATAATTAAGTAAACACCGATTAATAGGTTTTCCAAACAAAAAATTATTATAATGTGTATTTTTTTGCGCGGATAAAATTTGAATAAAAATTCGTCCTTTTTTGTTGTACTCTAAATGTAATTGTAGATGTCATGCATTCGAGCCTAAAATTGTCACCAATGTCTATATCATTCATTTTTTATATTGATGTGGCCGACCATATGTCTCGGTTGATTAAGAACATGTGGTCGAATTTGGTTTGGTAAAGAGGGTCACAACGGAGTATGCTTTTCAAAGCAACCCAATAAACCCAATAGACTTACCCTATATTCGTTTAAACGTATTTAATTAAATAAATTGATCTCTACCACTCTAAAAATAAGTTTAACGTAGGTTTTAATAAAAGGGTAAGGCCAAGCAACAGGAACGGTCTTATTACTCCGCCTTCACACAGAGGGAAGTATACTTACTAGACTATGGAACCGAGATCATATTTGCATTTCTAGTACTTAAGTACATAAGTGAAATGCATTCATAAGCATAAATGAGAAATTAGGACCAAATTTATAAACTACGGTCTATAAATGAGAGAGTACCAAAAATTGTGTGTCCAAGTTCGTCAATCAGCAAATTAAATATTATTCTAAACACTTCAATTTGCCTTCTTAATATTTCAACTAACACCTATTTAAATTTCCATTTTTTGCCTCAATTTCCTAGGTCAAATTATCAGTAAGAATTAGCTATAGTTGTAATGATCACAACTATCATTACAACTGGCTAATTCATACTGATGATGACTACTTAGTAGGTGAAATACGTATGTATAAAAATACAAAATAATTTGATCTAGGAAAATGGGTAAAAAAATCGAAATTTATTCGAAAAATTCTAGCGTTCTCATTAATAATTATTACACCTATTAATGATTATATTGTTTTCAACTGTTTTATTGCTCAACATAACGATTAATTTGTTTTTAATTTATTAATATTATTTAAACGTTTTAAAAAATTATCTCTAAGTTGAAGACCAGAATATTTCGGATGACAATGTGTCTAGTTTCAATGGGACAAATTTCTAAAGCTTAGAATTGTCCTTAAACATCCTATGTGTTAAAGCAATATTAAGATGAACCTTCCTGTATTTCGAAAATAATGCTTTTGTAGAGCTTACCTTTAAATATAAGCTGTCTAAGCTTGTTTGCATTCAATATTTTATACCAAAGTATATATAATTTTAATCTGTCTTAAGTATTTTAAACAATTAACTTTTTTGTCCATTATGAATTGCATTTTAAATTTTTATTAAATTGAAAAATAAATGCAGGTGTAAAACTAATTTGTCAAGCGAATGATAACAAAACAAGAAAATCGTTTTAGAATAAATTAATTAATAAAATACTTTAATAGTTCATTGTAAAATAAAGCTGATTTATATATGTGTTTTTTTTTTTGTGAAAAGAAAGGATTTAAAAAAAAAAATTAAATAAAAAAGTTCATTTTCAATCATCAGAAAGTATGTGCATGGTAAATACTCCAACAAAACTAGGTATTCAATATAAAACTATAAATTCGTTTCTCCTAATCCGTATAAAATTTGTACAATGTGATAATGTACATGGTGACAATGATAATATACGTAAAGTATATGATCTGGCGCATATTGTGACATGAGAGTCGCGATCGTGTTGGGGAACGCATACTGCCTCGCAGTTTTGTCACCTATAAGACATGTTTTTTTAATTTGTTTGGTGTTTTGTTATTGTTTATTAGTTTTTAATTAATAGACTCGTGAAACTGTGTCTCGGACACGTTGTTTGTCACGTCTCGCCAGTCGCGATGCTGGCGGGACTTGTAGCGTCGTGCTGTGCCATACACGCTGCAGTATGTACCAGGCCTAAAGGCGGCCCTAGAGGTTCAATATGAACATCAATATATTGGACAAAAATATTGTCAATATATTGACTATCTGTAGATCATATTGAATGATTGTACAATATATTAAGTCAATTAAATAGGAATTTGGTTTTATTGTGGAATCTAGTACAAATTGCTTCGCTTGTAGGAAATATTGTACAATACAGGGTGAATTTTGCAACAGTAAACCTCGTAAAAACATGTTAATTGCATTAATTGAATCCCGAATTTATTTAATTTTTATAGAATTGATCAACTCTGCTTATGAATATTTTTAAGATAAATTCGATTATCATGCATAAAATAAAACTTTATCTTGAACAACATTTACTACCCATTCTAATTAAAAGTGTTCAACGCGTATTTTTTCATTTCTTAATTGACACTGTGCAAGTAAAAATACTAAATTTACAATCATGTCTACAAACGAGAAAGATCGTGAACGAAAATTACTTCAAGAATGTATTGAAGTGTTAAGATCTTAACCGTCTGTGGAACAATAAATGTAAAAATCAGAGTAATGGAATATAAAAAAGAGAAAAACGACCAGTTACTATTGATGTATATAAAATCCTCGCAAAGTCGCAATTGGTAAAGAAATTCAATATTTTGTGCACTAATTTTAGAAAAGAATACCTCCGAATTAAAATTCGGACAAAATGTTGATGGAACAGACCAAATAAAAAAACCATTATTATGGATTGATGATATGATGTTTCTTCTGGGACAGGACGAACTTTTATTTTTAAGAATAAATATTTCTATCTAACCAGTCTTTAATCATTTAATCATAAATTAACACAAGGTATTCAACAAAATCTAAGATGAAAACATTAATAAACAATTGTTCTGTGTATCTTGACTGGAGAATCTTTCTCCAGGTTGTCCGAGGGAGATGGCAATGTTTGTTTTATAAAAAAAAAAAAGCAACCCAATAAACCCAACACTTATTTTCTTTTTTATTTATTGGACTGACCATCTTCCCCGAATCTATGTATAATCTTATTTAGATTCGTATTTACAATAATATATAAATAAATTGAAACAATTTTTGCTTTAAAACTAATTTTTTTCGTTTCAAATAAAGCCATGCTAAATGCTTACAATTATTATTATTATTATTACAAATAGCTATAAAAAATACACTGTTTCTTATATAAACCATTCTTAAGCCCATTACTTTCAATTCCACACCAGATGTATACTATCAGAAAATAAATTTTTAATTTGCTCACTGTATTATATATAAACATTCGAAAGTATGGAATAAGACAATTCATCGAAGGTTTCGTACTTCAAATGAATCGTTGTCACCACAAAACCATCAATCATCTTAATATATTGATTCTGTGTATACTTTATATTGTCAATATGAAATCTATACATTTTTTACATAATAATAGCAAGTTCAGAAAAATTGGAAAACATCTCAACAAGATAGTTTCGAAGTAATTATTGCTTGTAATCATTTTTTAACATTCTTTAAGTCTTATCATAAATTTACAATTTTATTTTCTATACAAACAGATATTGTTAAAATAATCATATTTCTTTAATGATTTGCATAATTTTAACTGTTTAATAGTTTTAGACACTCTGTAATTACAGGAAACCTTTGATATCTGCTATTCATAATTTCTCGGCATAACATGGTCTCAAAAATTTCATTTTTATCTAAAACGATAAAAAAATAAATATTTACCTGTTTGTTTCTTTCATTATTTCAATTTTTCAACTCGAAATCGAACTTATGATATTTTATTATTCAAAAAAATTTTCATCTATGAATTATTTATTACAAAATTTGATTCTCGAATTTCGATAAACTTAATGAACGTACCCTTATTAGGTTTAATCTAAGATTTGTAAGACTTGCAAATATTAACTAAACAAATAAAATTTACGTCTAGGTTTTCATAGATAATCACCTAATTATAGTCCAATTCCGTTTTTGTCCGTTCTTAAAAACGAAACGATAGTTCGTTGCAGATTCTAGACTTAAATAGTGAGTTTCAAATTCTGATTTAGGAAAGTCGTTACATAGGCTTTATTGAATACATGATTGAACCATTGAAAAAGACACCTATTATTATCTACAAGATGTGTTTTTTTTTTAAAACATACAACTTTTGTTTGAAACTTTTTTGAAATGTTTATACCCGCTAAAACTCAAGCTCAAATTTAAGTAATGAACACATTTGCAACTACAATACATATTATTTATAACTGTATACACTGGATATTTAGAATCTTTTATGAATGGTTACAAATAGTTTAAACATTGATACTCATCCAATTATCATGTTTGGTAGTTGCCATTTTCACTTGTATATTTGAAACTAATGTTTGTAAGATGAATTTTCTTTAGTGTATAGAGTGATTATATGAAGTCTTACAAAACAATAACTGAGGTTTCTGACCTTACGGGTACGGAACAATAAAAATGCACCATTCGACCGACATATATATGTAGAAAAAGCATACATTGTTGGTCAGTATTATACATATAAACATACATTTCCATAGGACAGTTGTCCGTTGATAGGTACCTACTACGGTTTCAACTTTTATTTTTCATTGTTCTCAATTTTTTATTTTATTTTATTTTTTAGTTTTTTTTTTTTTACCTCATATTCTGATTTGAATTCACATCACATTTTTGTACACTACGAATTCAACATACTATTTATTTAACTGTTGTCAATATTGACCAATGTTTGTTGTTTTATATTATCGACAAGTAGGGTCATTCAACATTATAACCCTCTCACCAATAGAATGTACTACCTACTACCTATGTGTCCTCATATATACATATCCTGGTCAATATTAATAGTAAATATATATAGATAGAGGAGACTTGGTTTATTTGTTTCACATGTAAGTTTTCACAAAATGTTTAATTATGTTTTATATTAATAATCCAAGAGAAAATCAAGGTGCAGGACACCAGGGTATACAAAAATGGAGATGCTGATAAATTGGCAAAAGAAGCAATCAACTACGAAGTAATCAGTTACTTAACGGTCACGACAGCAACTGAATTAAACAAGCTCTATAAGAGTTCAATACACTGGAAAAATAAATAAGAGAAGAATAGGCTAGAAACAACACTCTCAAACTAGCTGAAGTTAGAGAGACTAATTTAGAGCCTAAGCGGCAGTGAGTACTTTCAGCAGAAGAGATCAGGTAATACTGTCTAGGTTACGAATTGGACACCCTCAGCTCACACACTCTTATTTAATGAGCAAAGAATCAAAAAACAACTGCAAATATTGTAATATGGATCTATCAGTCAAATATATTTTAACGGAATACCAAAGTCTAGTCAGCTCCAGAAAAAAAATACAGCTAGCGAACAATGTCAAACATTGTTTCAACTCAACAAGAGGATGCTATAGAACTTTATTATTTTTCAAAGAAATCAAGTTAATTAATGAAATTTAAACCCCTACTAGGTTCTATCACATTCTGTTTTTGTTAAAATTTATTCGATGTAACTAAAAACAGTGGTCGTCAATAATATTGTAGTTGCAAGGCGACCTTAAATAAACTAAATAAAAAAAATGTTTTGTAAAAAAACTGAGATTAATATGATTAAATGAAGAAAAAACTTTAATTTTCTCATTGCTTCAAGCCTTGCATGACGAATTCAAACCTGAAACATGTCAAAGTTTCTTAAAACAATTTATCAATTTTCTCTTAAAACCGTGATTTTATTTAAACAAAAAGCTAGCCATGGATAATGTTTTAATACTGAACAGATGTTTAGTGGTCCAGAACTCTATTTGGTATAAAGTGAAACTTCGTTTCGAGTCCTACCAACTACATATCTCAAAACTTTGACCATACGTTCCCAGAACCTAACCAATTCAATATAGTGAGTATCCAATCAAGTGGAAGGTCTGTTGTGCCACTTATCATATATATACAGTGATCTTTTAAAGCTACAGTGAACGTGCTAGGGCCACTATGGTCTATTGCGACAGTGATTTTTGGGCGAATGAAACCACTACGAAGCTTTTGCAATTTCTTTGGAATTAATTATAATCACTGTCTCCCCTACATATAGCTTTAAAATTATATACCTGTGATAGAAACTTCCATAACTGTGAAAGTAGAAGATAGGTAAAGTTATTTATTCAATAAGTAATTTAATTGATTGGTTTTCCTGTTCAAAAATTGACCATATACTCTCATATTAAAGCTTTTTCGTTGTATTTTTTTTGAAATCTGAGTGTGTTTGATATGAAAGCGATTAAGAATCAATGTGTTAAATTTCTTCTATAAATCTCATATTAAATAAATTGTTTCAAATCTCGCAAAATATCTTATTTTTTACAATAAAACTTGCTTTTAAATTCGAAAACAATATGTTATTTTAAATTGATTTTCAGAGCTGCCATGTTTGGACAACTCCTCCAAGTATGGCTGAGAATCTAGTGATCTATTCATTCCTCTCCTTAGAGAAAAAATATTTTACCAAAATTTATGATAAATTTTGGGCAAAAACTCCAATAATACTAACTATTCTTCTTTGCAAGCAAGGAATATGCGGTTTTTTTGAAATTGATGTTAAAATATGATGGAAAATAATAGTACAAATGTATTTTTAATTTTCCACATTTCTTTTCATATCTTATAGATTATGTATTGTAATAAATCGATTGGTTCGATTTAGTTTCTTCTTTTTAGAAGCATTTGAATAAAAGCTTATTTTTAAAAATGTATTTTTGTCCTAAAATTTATTTACAAATTTCAAATAAAATCTAGTGAAGATAACAACCAAAAGATTTTGTTGTTTAAATACTCGAAATATGATTGAATTTTATTGTTTGGAGTATTTTTAATTGGCATTCATAAAATACTATAAGCATCCAGTCTAATTAGAACTAAAATTATGGAGAGCTCGAACAGTTTTACGAAGGAATGTTTCAAACAAAAGTTGTTTGTTTCAAAAAATAAACATTTTTTGTATTTGAACTTTTCCTTTATCTTATATTGTTTAAAATTTAGGCCAAGGATCGATTGGATCCAATGAACCAATTTAGCACATTTACGAACTTAAACTCAATTTTATGTTCAGAATATGTCACCAAAATTTTAACTAGCTCTCTCCTTTTGTTTTTGAGCTATCATGATCAAGGACCAACGGGCGGACGGTTGTAAATTTATTAATTAGGTGTTTTTATGAACGCCTATAGCAAAATTTTTTGTATACTGTCAATATTACAAACTTAAGACTTAAATGAATATAGTTATGGGTGTCGAGTATAATGAGACTTCTGACGTAGATGAATCTGTGTTTGTTTGAGATTATCAGAATTTTTATATCAATAAAAAACAATATCGGAAATAGAAATTTTATGGTTTGCCAGTTTTTAGTCTCACACAACAGAATTTTGGTAGTCTATTAAATCCAACTCTCATGTTTTCACCACTTTTCGGTTTTATTTATTTAAAATTTGTTGGTAACATTATGGTAACGATATTTAAATTTTGTATCATTTTAAACAGTATCAGCTATCTCTATATACGATAAATAAATATACTTAATTAATTGTGCATGTTAATAAATTGATTGGTTTAATTAATTACAATCGAATTTTTTAGTCAAAATAAATGAATGTAATATAAAGAAATTTTATAATTAAACAACTAGGTATACATTATTTATTTGAAAAATCAATGCAATTTTTTTTTTTTAATCAAAAATAGTCATTATTATAGAATAAAATAGAGAAAAACTCATTACTGCTGTTGTTTTTAAATAATTACAAAAAATACTGATAATTAATATGCATAAACAAAATTTGATGCTAACGTCATACAACATTCGTATTCAACATTTAATGAATTCACATGAAAGCGAATATAAGACTGTTAATAAAATGATGACCAGCATAAAAAAGCGTTTGAAAATCCGATTTTTTTAGAAACTCCTTAAAAACACAACATCAATATTACGCCATAAATCTTCTATGATTGTTTTTACATATTCACCATGGTCTTTTAAAAATGCCTTTAAGAATATTTGAATATTTGAAAAAATTATTAAATTAACAATATATTTTTTTATTTTTTGGAAAAACGATCAATAAATTGTTTAATATTATAAGCTATCGTATGTACATAATTATATAAGAGAGGTATTCGAAAATTAAGGTGATTTTATGGTTTATTTAAAAATATTTATTTATTCATCAATATGTATGTTGTCCCCTTCAAAGTAATCCGTTTTTGGTATAATAAACTTGTGATATAACTTTGAGTTATTTCAACGATGAAGTTTTAATTTCCTCAATCCTTTAAATGTCCTTTTAAGAATCTCTTCGCTTTTGGGAATAGGAAAAAATCACAGTATGACTAATCCGATGAATATGGAGACTGAAATATGACTGTGATATTGGTTTTGGCCATAAAATCTCGTACAAAAAACAATGAATGAGCAGGTTCAATATCGTGATACAAAAGCCGCGAATTGTTGTTCCGGATGTTTTTTGCGTCCCCAAAAGCAGATAACGTCAAGGTAATACTTCTTATTGACCTTACGACCTTGAGGTAAGAATTCTTGATGCACTACGCCACAATCGAAGAAACTAGTAAGCAAGCTTGGCTTTTGTTGCTTGTGCAATTGTCTACATTTGAAGAGTCATAGAACTCTGAATTCCTTTTTTAACACAAAATTCAAGCAGACGCTTTGCTCGATTTTTAAAATCACCGAGCACACCAAACACCTCCAACTTATCTCTGCTATAAAAAGTACCCGTGCTGTAAAGTAATTTTTTATGTTCGTGACTTACCTATTGTCATTATTCATATATTTCATATAAATTTCAAATTCATCTATAGGCTATATTAAGCGCAAATTGCTTTAGAAATACTAAAAAGTGGCTTTTCGGTGGAAGCCTATATAAATCATGCCAACAGATTTAATCAATATTGAACCGATCAATGCTAACCTTTACCATTGTGCCGATGGAGGTATTTAGGAGGCCTTGCTAACTGAATACAGATAAATTTGATTGATCATTGCTAACTAAAATATAGGATTTCTATTACTTGTTTTTTCGTATATATTAAAAGATATTTCCAAAATTATAACTAGAATAAATATACTATATGTACCGGAATGTCATTTAAATCTGGATTAACCTAATTTTTTAATTATAAAAAAATATTTAATATAAAAAATTATGATTGAATTGTGTTGATAAATTTTCACATGAAACTGATGGACATCATATTGCGTTTTTGAGCTATTGATGTTTGAAAAGCATTGACTTGTTAATAATGTGATTTGAAACACAAAATACGATAGTACCTAAGCTTGGCTACTAAGAATATTAATTGTTTAAATGCCCAACATACGACTGAATATATACATAAAAAATACATTATTATGCTATAATTTCTGTGTTAATTATCTGAATTTTA
Organism: Chrysopa pallens; assembly: GCA_020423425.1. Classification (NCBI taxonomy): domain Eukaryota; kingdom Metazoa; phylum Arthropoda; class Insecta; order Neuroptera; family Chrysopidae; genus Chrysopa; species Chrysopa pallens. The sequence continues at coordinate 139,023,329 of CM035591.1, forward strand.
AGCGTTTTTTTCAAACAAGTGCCCCTTTTATTTCTAAACTCCAAGCAGTGTATTGTATTCTAAGTTGTCTTCTATATCTTACAGTTCAAAAAATGGTTAAATGTCACTTGGAAACTTATCACTACGTACTTCTTCCCCTAAACTTCCTGACAATTTAGTTTATGTTGAATCGTAATTACGCCATAAATGGTGAATTTGGTAGAAGAACAAAGTTTTTGTGATTGAATTCGTGGTGTTTTTTTGTGATTTCATAAGAGACCTGAAGCATATAAAAAAATTTTTTTTCGATAGTTATGGGTTTTTAGGACAATTAAGATCAACAAAATTTAAAAATTACAATTAGTCGACCATTCATTGCTACATTGCATGAAAAACCTGAATCGGCCTCTGGGTCAGAATTTTTGTTATATATCATAAACTGCGAATCTTCTGTTCAAACTACTCTTTCGAAAATATTATTTTTTCGAAATCTTTCGAAATCGTGATTTATTGAGGTAAAGACCTGATTAGTTTTTGGAGTTGATTGATACAGCCGTAAAAAACCATAGTGACAACCTCGCCAGGGGTAGTCAGGAAAGCTTCCTGAAACCTCAAAACGTCGAGATCTGATGAAAACTCAATTTTTTCAAAACGATGGAAAAAGCAATAACTTCCTTGAAAATTTTATAATTATTAATGAGAACTCTAGGATTTTTCGAATAAATTTCGATTTTGTTTGCAAACGTGCAAACCGTCACCAAATTAGCAACGAGTAACATCTCCGCAGAGAATCATTACAACTACCTAAATCATACTGATGATGGCTACTTTGAAGTCGAAATAATGTTTTTATCAAATACAAACTAATTTGATCTAGCAAATTGAGGAAAAAATCGAAATTTATTCCTTGAAAATCTTCAATTTATTCCTTAGCAGGAAGTTAAAAATCAAGAGTATTAGACATAATCAATATTTATTAGATTTCTTTCTTTCGTAATAAAACTTAATTACATTATATATATATATATGTGCCAATACATGTCATTATGAATCAAAGAGCTGTCAATCAAAAACAAACAGAAAAAACAATTCAAATAATAATGATTATGGATGGATACCTTTGAAGAACAACGCCACGTTATATAATAAATATACCCCTAATAAAATAATATATTAAAGTGAATAGGATTTTTATTCAAAATATAATATTTCAAAATCTATTTTGAAATTCAAATTATTAATATACATGGGAATGGTTACAAATAATATATCGAATAATTTACATATTTACAGGTGATTCAGAAGTTAAAAAACCGTTGCGTTGTAATTATGGCGAGATATATTTGGATTCTCAGATTAGAAGTTTTGCTATACTTTTGATTTTCTTGTTCTTCATACTTTTTTGATTATTGAACACGAATTTCAAGTTTGTGGGTACAATTTTTGCTCGTTGTTTTCTGAACATTTTTTGAGAAAATTTTGACACATTTTTTATATCTCAAGAAATAAAGAGAAGAATTTTTCAAAAAGCCCACAGTTCACAATATTAAAGTAGACAAAATTTCCTAAATTTCTTATATTTATTGTTTTTCTGGAAGACTATTTCAGTCTATCCCAAATAAAGGTATCTTATCAAATGAAACGCTTTCAATTAAGGGCATGTGTAAAGGACATTGCGCCACAAAAAATTGGAGTTCAGAATAGATATAGACCTTTTGTTCCACTTTTTAATCAAGATTGCTCCTGAAATATAGACTTGATAAGTTTAAAAATATATTTTAGACGCTCAATTTCATTGCAATCTATCCCAAATAAAGGTATCTTATCAGAAGAAACGTTTCTTGATCATTACAAGTTTTCCTCTACATAAAAGAATAATTAAAGCATATATTTTAAGTCTATATTTTATTGAGTTTACAATGGCCAATGAGCAAATTTGTAAGTTCCATCAGTTGATCTTACTAGTAGGTTACTTTTTGAAGCTTTTTCCAAGCGAAACTTCTTACAAAAGCTTTTTATGATGTTTGCCAGCAGTTTCCAAACATAATTTTTATACATCCAATTTCTATTATATATTAGTTTGTGCTTTTTCGTATCTCAATAATCGGAGTAATTCGTTAGTATTTTTTGTTTTCACATAGAAAACAAATGATCTTATTATTAAAAAATCTAGTGAACTTAACATAACACCACTTTGCGGCGAAGAAACTAATATATATTTATCGATTAAGCTTTTAAACAAAATGATATATTGCTTTAGTATGTTTCAGTAAACATACTGTATAAATAAAATAATATTGAATACTTATGCTAGCTTTTATAGTTCAAAACTATACTATTGAGCCATTTTTATCGTCTGAGGAACTGTATTTCATATATGATTATGACTTTGTCAACGAATTTGTACATAGTTTAAACGTATCCACAAATCCGATACGGAATTATTTGTAAAATATTTTCAAATGTGTAAAAATATTTCTACCGAAATAAGCGTGCAAAATCATACTATGTTTTTCTTCTTTCATCATGTTTTGAAAATAAATTTTTAGCCATAATCATTTGTATATACTAGAATTTATACAATTTTTCTGTACACATAAGCTTATAACACGCAAGAAGCTGCTTTAATTTAAATTGCCTTTACTCTTTTAAGCTCATTCAGGAAATTGTTAACTTCCCTTTAAAAAAATCGAAGATTTTCAAAAATCGGGAAGTTATTGGTTTTACCCCGTTTTGAAAAAATCGAGATCTCGAGGACATTTCTTTTCGGATCGTTTTTGAAGAATTAAGTTTTTAAAGTAATTGAAGAATTATTAAAGCTTAAGAAACCACGTCGATCGCCGCTAAGAACGTCAAAATCAGTTGATTAGTTCGAGAGATATCGTTAACGAAATATTCGGGAACAAGTTTTTTTTAACATCAAAGCTCAAAAATAAAATTTTAAGCTCAAAAACATTGTAATATAAATTTTAATTACTTAAGTATGGAATTAGCGGAAAATTGCAGGGATGGCCTTAAGGGTCAACCGTTTACCAAATTTTTTATTTTTGTTTTTAATTCAAATACTGCATAAAAGCTTGTTTTCATTGCATTAAAATTTATTTTTACATAATATTTTTATATTCAACTGTTTTTTAAAATTCCACAGAATTAAACGTTGCTCAAAAATTATCACGAAGTGGTAAAATAAAAATAGCGTTTTACCCTAATTTTGATTTGAATGATTTCCTTTTCACATCGATTGTTGCATTGGAAAATAGCTTGGTAATTTTGGATCTTTTCTCTAAAACACGACAATCAAATTAAAAATATTTTTACGCTTTTTTTCGGTGATCGTTTCACATCGATTGCCAAAAACCGCCTGATCTCAGCTTGCTTGCATAATTAATATTTTTTAAGCTTCTTGTACAAAGTATACAAAATACGCTCACTTAGCCCAAATAAATACCCAAACATCTACCGATTTTTACGAAATAAATACAGTTTTTTATTAAATGACGGTACAAACTTGAGTTAAAATAAAAATAATAAAATAAAATATATTCACAGATCTTTTCATTCGTTTTATATATATGTAGAAAAATGGGGAATTTTTTCAATAAAGCTTCTTGATGCTTCGAACATTATGTTAGTTGCCTGTTCTCAAGACATAGTCAGTCCTGTGTTCCAAACGAAGAACGAGCAACTATGGTACACAATACAATATGCATATAGCAAATGTTATAACATGATCAAGTTAACAGGATGTAACAGAAAAAAGGTATGTCGAAATTAACAACATTATACTATAAACGGTGTCTTTTTTTTATTAAATATTAAATAATATTATACGTGAAATGTAAATAGTTTTTTAATTTTAGTTTTTCCGGTAGTTTTGATCCAAAATTTCATCATTTAATCGATTATTCAAATTTTCTGCACATATAGCGGAAACTATACGCTTTTACGTTTATGGTAATGTTGAAACTATCGAATAAAACAAGTTGTATTAAAATCTATTAAATATATATTTTGCAACAACTAAAAAAATTTATATTATTTCTGAATATGATATAATATAAATTAGGTTGTAAAATAATTTTCCACTAAAATTACGAAAATATTGTCAATTCATCGATCAAACATGCAGTTTCTGACATATGACCTCAGAGATGATGAAAAGCAAATGAATTTTTCGGAGAAATTTCGAAAATATAAAATCGGTAAATCAGAGTGGAAGTTTATTTTTGATGGGAAAATTTAGAAACTCTAAATGATAGTACACATTTAAATTTCGTAAAATTATATATAAATGTGCATAGAATAGGTCCCCCCTCATTATTATTTAACCACAAAAAATAAATAAATGCTGGAATCTGTTTGATATTTATTTAACTTGTTGTTCTGATAAATACTGGTTTTAAACAGCATACCAATGAATAATGTAGATATTTATATAGTATATGAAAATGTATAATTTGTTAAAAACCAGTGTATATCGGAACATTACTTATCACTTGAATAAATTATCAAATTATAGGTATCAAAAATTTTTGATGAATTATTCTTAGTTTCTAATCTACTTGCTGAGCTTTTTGACTAAATATTTTCCAAGCTATCAAACCAAAGCCAATTATGCAAAATTGAATTTAAATATGATTTAATTAAGGTGCTTTTTAGGTGCTGCAAAATTCAATAAATTCTAAAAACTGAGTCAATGATATTATGCTGGCACACCAATATGATATGACAACTTTTATAATATAATGTAAGCACCAGAATTAGGAGCTTTTATGGTAGATGTCTGTTACATCCTGTATATACCGATGATCACCATAATCATTGTAAGGTACTTCTTTTTCATCCTCATGTTTATCGTAGTGGTATTCTACAACATCTTATCCATTTGGATGTAAACGATATTCTCTTTTAGTTTTCCGTATAAGTACAAAATTACCTCATACCATTCAGAATACAGAATACATCATGTTGTAGAAGTTGGTGATTGGTGGCATCATCAACCACCATGGTTATGCTTGCTTGCTTGCTTGCTGTACGTCCATTCTCTTCTGTATACTTATATACCTTTTTTGACATTATATGGTATATAAAATATTTGCATCTTGGTGGTCGTTTAGTTCAGAGTCGATCGATTGAAAACTAAACCAATAAAGTTATATAATATAATCGCTAACTTCAAAATGTAATATATGTATGTTTTATAATATAATGCAATATAATAATATATAGATTAAAGGTGAATAGAGAAAAATTAGGGATTCTTTCCTAGGTAATTCCTAAAATATATATTTTTCCCATTCTAAAGAATTTTGTCTTTAGAAAAAATGAACGATTTACTGGATATCACAATGATGCAAATTTAAGAAACTTTCCTGCTAATCATTTAAATTCATTTAAATGGAGTGGAATAAATAATCACTATACAAATTCCTCAAGCACAGAGTCTTTAGGGAATTCTATCTGTTTTGAACCTGATAGGTCAATTTGTCAATAATGTCTGATCGAAAAATAGACTTTGAATTCGACCACGTTCGACCAAAAGATCATCATCCTGTGGCTTCGAAAAAATACGAGCCGGCGATTTGGATACAAGAAGCAAGCTTGAATTAACCGTCGAAAAAGGAACATATGTCAACTGGCATGCGAACTCTGCAAATTTATACAATTTTGTTGACTAAAAGATCTCACGATATTAGAGTTTTTAGCTAATTATTCCAGAATTTTTTACTAAATTCTAACATTCGGCATGCACAGATGATCGTAGAGGGACAGTTACATCAAACAAATGATAAATTTCCCTTTTTCTTTCGATCATGTCATTCCATTTCACTTGTACCTAGACCTTATGGTCCACTGTTCGCTCTTTTAGAATACTACATCACCTGAAGGCAAATACGCTTTCTAGCACAAGCGATGAGAATTTGATCCTCCAACCATCTCCTTTTTTATTATAATTGATCAAACTATCGCTGTCTGGATTCGAACCCGCACCTCCTGCCTAAGTAGTCATATGGTTGAAGATAGCAATACTTTTTACTGAATTTGATTAAACTTTGAGTTTGTTACGATATATTATGTTTTAGATATAAATATAATTTAATTTAATATACCGGAAATTGTTTATTTATATGCATTTCTATATAAATAAACAATTTCCGGTATGCGTCTTTTTTCTATATTATATAGTTAATAGCAATCAAGATTTGAGTTGGTAATTTAAGATGTCAACTGATTGTGACATTATTAATAAAATTTATAAATTTTGTTCTACATATGGTTTAACAAGATATAATACTTTCTCAGTTTTTCATATCCTGAAAAAAGCATATGTTGAAAAACAAGCATAAGGTCTTTGCTCCCACCGTTTTCCAAAAATAGCGGTTGTAGGCGGTAGTAGTTGAAATATATATATCACAGATGCCGAACACTTTGTTTTGACATTTGTAAATATAACTCTTCTTTGATATAACATAATTTGTATTTGCATTATAATAAAATTTTTAGTAAATATGTCCGAATTTAAACCGAACTCTCGTCATTTGCGGGAAGTATTGCTTTTTTGTTTCAATATGAAAAAACCTGCGGTTGAGGCTCACCGGATTATCTTAGATACTTATGGTAAAACAGCTATTAGTTAACGTGTCGAGAATGGTTCCAACGGTTTAAGAGTGGCGATTTTACTGTCGAAGACCATATAGAACGCAATCGATACGTCTGAGCCGTGCTTTAAAAGTAGGTAGCAAAGTGGTAGCCCTATGTACTTTAGAACTAGCGCCAAATAAAGTATGTTTATCATTTCAAAATCAGCCTTTAGAAATATTTTGGTCGTTTAGGAGCAATATTCATATTTTCATTATTGAAAAATTTTTTAAATCTTCTTCATCAATCTTACTCCATCATCGGTTACATACTCTCGTAATGATAATAGCCTTTCAACTAGATACATTTCTGGATAAAACTCTACTATAAAACGTTTATTGGAAAAGTATTGGGATAAAACATACTCCACGCACAAACCAAACATTCTCTTAAAGTTACAAAACATACCCAAAAGTAATAATAATGCACCGCTATTATTCACAACAAAACTATTTATTGATTTTGAACTATGCAAGGATACCGAACACAGGATATCATAGATAATTCCATGTACATTTGATAATTTATTGTACCAAGAATTATTTAAGAAATTTTCTTAAATAACCTAGAAATATCCATGCAAGTTCACGTTTAAACTGCTCATTAAAAATAATGTGTTTTTGTGAAAGAAAAATCTTTCAAATGCATAACCATAAAATGAATTATGATTTCTTCACGTTTTTTATATCCATATAATAATAATAAAAAAAATACTCTCTTTTCGACTTCTGTTTAAAAAATAAATTCTTTTTCGTTATTTATACCGAAAATTGCTATATTTTTTATAAATATATACTTTAAAATGTACTTCATTTTTGTCATTATCACACATAGTGAGTTTTAGTTATAAATACTTTTAAGCTCATATAGCCACAAGTTAGTTTATTAACGTGTCTTGAAATCAACGCACAATGGAAATGAATTTCAGTTTTAAGTCAAACGGGATAAAAGGCATTATTAGTTAGAATTAAAATCAAATATTACTTTCAAAAAAACTTGCACAAACCGTAGTTAGTTTACAATTATTAGAATTCCAGATCCAATTTTTCGATTTGTTGGACGTTTTCAATGACGAAAGAATATTTTGTTTCCATTAGATAAGAATTAGCAAAGAGTTTTGGTGTATTACTTTACTTTGGTGTAACAATAATAACTCAATTAACTAATATTTACAAAATATAATACTCGACATATTTAATGTTCAGAAAACCAAATGGATGTCAAATGGAACTCAAGATAGTTTGAACCTTAGACTGAGCTTAGAACATGAGCGAATAAAGCTTTTAAATAATTGTAAATACTTCAGAATAATAGTTTCGTTCCCAACAACATTGTAATTCAAAATAGAATAATGAATGGAAAAGATTTGGATTCCTAAATTAATTTTTAAAAGCACATTGAATATGTCTTTAGAAACAAACCGCTTGGGATGCGGTAGTCCTTTCGATCTTAATTGGTACTCAAACATCTGCTATGATATTTTAAATTACACAAAAGAACTTAGAACTTAGATTAAAAGATGCTAGATGGAGGACCTGATGTACTTCATGGGTACCAATAAATTTCAAACATAAAAGGGGTAGCCAACAAGGTGAAGATATGAAATTGATGGGTTTAAAATAGGTATTAGTAGGGAAGTTTGAAATACACTGGAGGCAAGCTTTGCCCAACGGGGCTAATTATGCCTATAATCTATAAATACTCGAAAAGTACCCTCAGATATTGAAAGAATTTGATATGAGCCAATGCCATTTTAGTGTACTCTTCTGATACTCGCGATTTTCAACTTTCCTATCTTATTAAAAAAATTCACCTAAAAAATACTACGTGTGTCATTTTTGACACTAGTGTGAATAGCACTGACTAATCTACAAAATTGACAAGCTACGAGCTGGGAAAATTATTAAATACAGTATGGTGGTTATTATCAAACGTACGTTAATAAACCATACAGGAAGTGTCGCCATGGGCTTATTTGAAAAATAAGCAACTATCACGACAACACTTTTTTTCTTCAAATATAAAAGAATTTCGAATATAATGGATGTAAATATCAAATACAGAGTACCCACACACAAATTCTATACTTTTTCTTCTACAATACAAAAAACTCCCGTTACTAAACATTTTCACTCAACGTTTTTTTTTTTCTATATCGTCTAAAAACTCACAAGAGAAAATGTCGAAGTTATTTTTTCTTTGAATCGATCATGTGTACATTAATTTTTTATTTATTTTATATTTTTTTCTTCTTCTGTATATTCGGATAAAGTTTTTCTTGCATCTTGATTGTGTCTATACGAACTGTATGATATGTAAACCTACAGATGGAAACTAGTAAGAGATCAGTGGTAGTAAAGATTGTGATGATACTTCACAAAAAAAAAAAAAAAAATAAAATATAATCAAATACACACAAAAAGCCTTTTATAAAAATGAGTTAATAGAAGAAAACTATTCTATGAGGATTTCACTAAAATTTATAAATATGATATTAGTCGTGTGTAGAAAGTCAAATATTGTGGTTTTGATTTGCTGACATAAAAGGTTCTACAAACTACAGTTTAATCGTTTTCGATGGTACACCATTCATGCATTCACTGCCCTATCGCTTTGCTTGTTTTATCGATTCTAAGTATTGCATACTATAAATAATAGTCAACAACTATTCATAAATGAATATAATAACCTTCAAACCACCAATCAAATTGGAGAATACAAATGTTCACGTGAATTTTTTTGTTAACAAACAGTGGACTAACGAAATCAATTTAACATACGTAAATGGATGAGTGAATGGTTATTTAATAAAAAAAAATTAGTTTAAAAAAATTTTAATTTTGTAAATAAATCATTCTTCCTTCCTAATTAAACACAATGTAAGCACCTTTAACAAATTATATTTAATAAATTTCGATTTTTTGCCCCAATTTCCTATATCAAATTATTTTGTATTTTTATAAATACGTATTTCGACTACAAAGTAGTCATCATCAGTATGAATTAGCTAGTTGTAATAATTCTCTGGGGAAATGCTACTCGTTGCTTATTTGGTGACGGTTTGCACACAAATTAGCAACGAGTAACCTCTCCTCAGAGAATCATTACAACTAACTAATTAATAATAATTTGATCTAAGAAATAGGGGCAAAAAATCGAAATTTATACGAAAAATCCTAGAGTTTTCATTAATAATTATAAATTTGCCTTACTTTATATAGCTGAATAATTGACATTGAACATTAATTTTTGGGGATTTTGTTGTGCTTTTTGGGATTTCCCTAAGTGTTTCCCTACGAATGTGAGCTTATTCCCTCACCTATTACAGGAGCTAGTAGATGAAGTTATATTGTATACATTCTGTCTGTCATTCGTGTTATAAATTTTATTTAATTATAATAATAAATTTATCAAATTTCTTGAAAATATTTAATAATTGATTCTCTGACGAGATGTTACTCGTTGCTAATTTGGTGATGGTCTGCACCTCATTACCATTGGTTTAAATTGTATCGAGAGGATGGGAAAACAAATATTACATAGTTTACATTTACAATATTATCTAGTCGGAGCCTCGTCAAGTCATTCACTAGAAGAAGAATTTCTATGTTTAAGCCTCCAGATGCTCCACTATAACTTTTATAACGAAATAGAACCTAAGAAATAAAACAGTTTAATAAAAATTGAAATTGACTATACCAGTATAATTCGGTCAAGTAATCGCTATATCCATTTAAATTTGTCCAAACCATTAAAATAAATAATTTGAAATACTTTACGACGAATCTGTAAATTTTAGAAGTACATAAAACGTTGGTTTGATTCAAACAGGTAAATAAGTATAAGACAATGATGAAAACTAATTCATATGTTTGAGATATGTTTTATCTATTATAAACACCCACCAGCAGCTAACAAACAATGTAGATTTGATGACATCTAGACAAATCAATAGTAATTAATTAAATACATTCAACATACAATAATACAATTTTGATTTATTTATCATGATAATACAATGTCCAAATCTAAATAATTGAGGAGGTATTATTATATTACTATTTACTAATAAACTTTGACGGCAATCATTTATTTAGGCTTACTCTAACATTTGGATTTATTAACTGTATACTGCTAAATCAAACGACTTTGTAGGTGGAACTTACTTTACTTCTTTGTAGTAGTTTCCAGAATTTAGGCATCATTTCTTATTTATTTTTTTATTATATACCGCCCCCCCCCTGGGGTAACATAATTACTGATCTCAACCGACCAATAATGTAAAGCAACATTATACACAGTTAGTACTTGGATGGGTGAGCTTTACACCGGAAATAAAATCACAATTAGCCCCCATGTTAAATCTTATGGAAAAGTGCGCCAGAATCGGCCTTATTTACCTACTGAAATACTTCAAAGATTTATACTGGACCATATGTCGAGTATCTACGCAATTAACTATGTTAGTTGTTAACTGCACTTGTTTTTTTTTTTCAAAAATTTTATATGACTTTCAAAACACGTATATAATTGCAGCTTTATAAGTAATGTTATATTTATGATTCGATGGACACTAAGACAAAATAAAGATATTCTCGAAATGGTAGATGAATTTTGAGAATGCTTTTACAAAATTGGATTTTAAAATGGTTTTTTTAGTCTAATTCTCAACGTTATTAAAAATACCAGATATAGAGATAGTTAAAATTTTTGGCAGCAAACCTATTTTATGGACATTTAAATGAAAATGTTGTTACCGCTGTAAACATTTTCGTTACCGTTAAAATTAAAGAGTACATTTAATACGCCTTCAATTTAAAAGCTTCAATTCTAAAATATGGAAAAGTATGAATTCTAATGAAGCTTAAATGAACGAATATAATTCGAGAACGAAAGAATAAGTATTTTTTTTGGACTAATTAAAGTATTATCAGCTTACAACCATACCAAACCATTTACAAGGAATGTCAACAATGGCTTTAATTTTCTTTAAAAAAAGCTTAAATGTCGACCAAACATTTTCATTTCCCTTAATTTCATCATATATATGCATACATATTATACATATATATATTATATTGTATATATATATATATATTATATTGTATATATATAATATATATATATATATATATATATATATATATATATATATATATATATATATATATATATATATATATATATATATATATATATATATTTATATATGTATATATATATATAAATTAAACGTCGGTTGTAAAATATTTCATAGTATGAAAAATATAATTAATTTTAATTAATCAAATATTCAACAAAAAACATGCAATTTAAAATATATAACCTACTTTAAAAAGCAACAAAAACAGAGCAAAAATATATTTGTGTATACAATATAAGAAATTATGATCCCCCATCTCAACCAAAGCGTTGTTGTCTTAATATAGTAAAATACAATTTATATGAAATTATATTTCTAAAATATTATTTAATACATTTATTTCAATCCGTAAATTGTCTTCTATTTCTATAGACAAGGTCGTAGAAGCCATGAAACGAATTTTAAAAAACTGATTCATACTTTGTTCTTCATTTTAAATTCATGTAGATTTTAATTAAGTAATATCAAAGGTTTCTAGTATGTCTTTCAACTACAAATTTTTCTATTGAAATTCTTAGAGTGTGATGCTATAAAATGTCTCTTCAAACGTTTACTTTGAAATATTTTGATGCTACTCAAGTTAATTAAACAAAAATTTTAGAATAATATTTATTTTACAACCGGTTAACTATATTTTGGGATATTGCATGAAATAAATCCGGTAAATCGATCTCTGGATCGGATTTTTGTTGATATATTATAAACTTCATATTCAATCGTAAAATAGATTTTATTTTTAAAATGTACAGATCAAACTAGCTTTTTGAACATAGTTTTTTCAAAATCGGATAAAAAGTATTTTTTTGTTTTTCAAATTTTCGATTCATTGATAAATCGAAATTTTTTTGTCGATTATCCTAATATATGAACAAGCATCAAACAAAAATTTTTAGGTTTTCTTATACATTTGCAAAAATTTCGGAAAATAATAAAAAAACTACAAATAAGTGTTTGGATAAAATTTATCAATTGAAAATTTATCAATATAATTAGAATTTAAAAATATAGGCACATTTATTAGGTTATTGAGGAAGTTTTCTCGGCAGTAATAAAAAAAATTCACCAGTAGATAATAACGAAACATATTATTATATAAATCAAAATCATTTGGGTACCTTGCCGATCAATTAAGGGGTTATATACAGTTAGAATTTTCAAAAAATCGATTTTTTTAAATAATATTTTCTTAAAGAACATATATTTGAGAATACACCCAGAAATTCATTCATATCGTTCTGGTGAATATTTTCGAAGTGACACGCAAATTTGAAAAGCACGTTTCAGAGTGCTTGAAAGTACTTTTTAAACTTTTTTTTTTCTCAAAATGGTGTTTTCAAAGTCGGTGACTAACATAACTCGAAAATCCGGCTAATCCGATTAGTCTCAAATTTTAACACTAGCATCTTAAATACAATTTTTAGTAATTAATCGCAGATAATTTGCCAAAAAATTTTATTTTGCTTATTCCTTCAATTAATTAATAGATTTAACATTACTTTAACGAAAACTGTTTAATTTTTTATTTTCTGAGGATCCAGTTCAGAGACATAGTGGTCACCGCAAAACGCCTTTTTGGAGAAGAGATACCGGGGATCAGCTGTAGCTCCTTTCCAAATAAATATTTTGACTAATACTAAATCTTAAAATACAGTTAAATGATACCATAATATGTGTACAAATTTTTAGATCAATAAATTTACAAGTTTTCCCAGAAAAAATTCTGGAAAATTCGATTTTTTTTGGACTTCTAACTGTATATAACCCCTTATGAGAGTAATAATTAATTAAAAATACGCTGAATCACCTTCATTAACAAACTTTTTTAGGTTGTTTAGTGTATTCTTAATTAATAATTACTCTCGTAATTGATCGTCAAGGTTCCCAAATTTTTGTTTTGTATAATAATATGTTTCATTAACGCATATCATACTAAAAATTCGAATCAGTTTCTTCTAATTAATTTTTACCTATTTCTAATTTCCTTAACAATCTAATAAATACGCCCATGATACCATAAACATTAATGTATACACCTAACTATATTTATTTATAATAAATAAATGTTTTATTAATTAAAATGAAAAATCCAAATACAACACACAAATAATAAGATACATATTAATAAAAAGGGTAAAGTGGTGAATAGGATAAAATCTTTTTACCAAAATACATAAGTAGTCCAAGAGGTAGCGTTGCATTTTTCATTTCATGCTCAATTTTCGATTTTATTGGAAGATAATATGAAGTTGATACTCGAAGGGCGCTTCACCCAGGTTGACTAATAACAAGGTGGAGGAATAATAAATATTTCAGATCGCTTGAAATTAATAATAGAGATAGTTTCAATAATGTAGTAAATAATGAGTCAGTAGAATATTAATGGGTGGAATAATTGTCAGCTGAATATGACATTTGATTGCCTTAGATGGAGATTGCATGGCTACTCACCAGAAATTTTTACCCTCTCGTGGAGCCTGCTGACTTGTCTCATGTATGGTTGCTAATAACAGTGTATGATGACTACTAATAAACATTCAATTCCAACATGAATTAATCGACTTGAAATGATTGTACCTCCAGGGCTAATACATTCAAAATATGTTTCAACTCAAAAAATGATTACAAATACATCTATTATGAATATCACAGAGTTTTTATGTATGCTATGCTGTTTGTTTATAAGTTGTCTTATTATTTTATTAATTTAAAAACTAAGATATTATTTTATAAATATAATGAAATAATAGTAATACTTCAAAGATGTATAACACGATACTTAATAAAAGTTGATCAAAAAGTTTATTATTTATTGTTGATCGATTTTCCTTTAGATAAAATAATATAATTAATAAATTTGATAATTATTAAAAGATTATCGACATCGTGCATCAAAATGTTTTCATTTGTTTCTATGGCTACGAAATTCTGCTTTTAAGCTGACAGTTAGCCAGTCTGCTTTTAAGCTGACAGTTAGCCTTACAATTACCTTATAATTCAGCGAGTCATTATGGCAAAGCTATTATTTATTTACACAAAATTTCAAAGTTTTCTACTATCAAACCAAGATTAGAAATTAAAATCCATTCATCAGCAAAATCGGAAAATTAAAAATTTACTCTACAAATATTGGCACTCATTGACTCCAATAAATCAGCTTACGCTTCCCGTTTGTTTATGCAAGAAGAAGAAAATTTGATGGACACAGAAATGTTCCGGATATCCGTATTCGCGGATATCCGCAAGGAATAAAAAATTCGCATCCGTTTCAAATTTAGCGAATCTTAAACGGATCTTTTACAACTCAGTTTTATTACGTATATGAATTTATAATTAATATTCAATACTTTTAATCAAAAATAAAGAAATAAATTTGATGAACATAGTAACAAGACTGATTACATTTCATTCAAACATTAAGTTTCATTCAAACATAATTTAATTTGTAATTTAAAATGTAAACGCGCGCACGACAGACACACCAAACGCAAAATATAATAAAAGTAAAAAATATTTTCAAGAAATTTGATAAATTTATTATCATAATTAAATAAAATTTATAACACGAATGACAGACAGAATGTATACAATATAACTTCATCTACTAGCTCCTGTAATAGGTGAGGGAATAAGCTCACATTCGTAGGGAAACACTTAGTGAAATCCCAAAAAGCACAACAAAATCCCAAAAAATTAATGTTCAATGTCAATTATTCAGCTATAAAAAGTAAGACAAATTTATAATTATTAATGAGAACTCCAGGATTTTTCGAATAAATTTCGATTTTTTGCCCCAATTTCTTATATCAAATTATTATTAATGAGTTAGTTGTAATTGATCTCTGAGGAGAGGTTACTCGTTGTTAATTTGTCTGTAAACCGTCACGAGTAGCATTTCCTTAGAGAATTATTACAACTAGCTAATTCGTACTGATGATGACTACTTTGTAGTCAAAATACGTATTTATAAAAATACTAAATAATTTGATCTAGGATATAAGGGCAAAATATCGAGATTTATTTAAAGTAAGGCAAGTTGAGGGTAATTTTATTTTTAAATTTTTGGTCCTTTGACCTATGTTTTTTTTTGGATTTTATAGTTTATCTTATGTCTAGAGTATCTACAATTAACACTGTTAGGTGTAATTTAGTTTAAAGTTTGAAACTCTACAAAATATTGACCGCACAAACACACAAAAACACTTGTTCCCGAATATTTCGTTAACGATATCTATCGTACCAATCAACCGATTTTTACGTTCTTGCCAGCAATCGACGTGGTTTTTTGAGCTATAATAAATATTCTATTTCATCAAAAACGTTCCGAAAATAAATATCGAAGTAATGTAAATAAAAAAAACACTTGTTAATGAAATTTTTCGCTTACGATATCCCTCGAACGAATCAACCAATTTTAACCGCATAGTCAAAGAAGCTTCCTGTTATCTCAAAACGGAGAGATCTGATGAAAACGTGGTAAAACCAATAACTTCTTAGAAAATCTTCGTTTTTCTTAGCGGGAAGTTAAAGTTTATTACTAATTTTCTTCCATTAAATAGTGAGAAGTTGTCAATTTTAAAATAATTTCAATTTTTGCTTAATTCATAGACATATCGTGAGCGTTATAATACAAAAATCAAATACGGAATTTTTTCCTATAAATGTGCAAATTATGTCCCTTTCTAAAGATATTTATGTCCCTTTCTAAAATATATAATTAAATTATTCGCTGTTTGGTATCGTTGGAATTACGACAATATTTTAATGTTTGAGTGAAAAATGATAACTGGACTAATTTATCAACATACTTTTTATCACTTGGTGTTAGCAGAGCTAATATTGTATTTTACCAATCTTACCAAATAGTTTTTACTCGTTCTCTCCCCTTAGAAAAAACTTCCTATTCAAATTCATATAGGACGACTTGAAAGCTTGTACTTGTATCTAACAAAAAGGAATAAGTTCAATCACTCCATAATTGATTAACCTACATTTTTAGAAGCTTTACTCCAGAAGCTTGACTCGAAGCTTGACTTCATGCAGCACGTTGTTTATCTAAATGTCTCAAGATATGGTATTACCCTAAATTTCATTCAATTCATTGCTTTTTTGCAGTCAAATTTCGATTATAGACTTGATTTTATTAAAATATGTATTTGAAACGCATAATATTAGAAATATCTATATCTTAAATTATACAGCTTGTGTTATAAAGTATTGCAAATGGAGAATCAATGTTAAATTATATTTACAACGTTATAATTCATAATTCTTTGTATTTTCTAACTCTTAAGGGGAAATATTCAAATCATTGTCATAATTGTTCGAATATTTCTCTTGAAGGGACTGAAAATATCCGAGTAAATTTGAAATTCATACATTGTTTAGCAAATAATGGACGATTATTCTTACATGTAATTATGAAAAAATTTCAATTATGTATTTTAATATGAATTACTCCATTGGTAATATTTTATAACACACACTGTATAATATCTAATCTTAAAGTATACGATGATATAAACATCCATTCATTCTAACGGAAACTAACTTAATCAAATCAAAAACGTCAGTAGTCTACTGTTGATACGCTGCCTTCTGAATTTTCATTAAATTTACATGATGATGATGATATATATTATATTTATATTAAATACTAGAAGCTATCCAAGACATCGTCCATGAGAATTTCTCATTACAGGTATGTATATAAATATAGTTAAATGAGATTCGTCAGTCCATACATTTCATGTGATCAATTCTATTCGTACTACAATTTGGTTGGTTATATCGTTAAATAAATTTTTATGGAAGTTCTTTTTTTTGAAGATCAGTGAATGCTTTGTTTCAATTAAATTGTAAATGTAATTACGTTATGATACAAAAAAAATGTAATTGTAAAAACTGAAAACGAAAAAGACAAAAGTGTAATAATAATCATGAATTGATCACTGGATTCAGCAAAACGAGTCTAGTTTCAGATTTACTTAATTTATTCTAAAATGTAGTTTAATTATTAATAATTTATTGCTAAGGTATATCTTAATTATTCGCTGCAAGCATTTCACTTACTATAAAACCTTATATATAAAATCATAATAAGTCTTTTTTTTTTTTTAATTTGTTTGTGAAATAACAGAAAAAATCACGTTTAAGTTTTGTAACAAAACAATGGAACTCGGACCAATGTTTAACAATTTTATACAATCCATGGATAAAATCAAAAATATAACATATTGAATGTAATTTACATATGATGCCATCAATATTGTATATTATTACCGAATAGAAATTTTGATATTATATTTTGATAACATTATATGAGGATTCTCATCCATGATGTTTTATTTTCGAAAATCAGGCAATAATATTTAGAAGAAAATTGGTTAGTTTTTCCCAAATTTTGTGAGAAAATTTTTCTTTGTAAAAGATAGAAATAAAAAACCAAATTTTTCAATTTTTTTTTAATTTCAATTTTTCATATAAGTCATGTAAAAAAAATTGTAAATACAAAAGTTGTTGATCTTTTTATTACCTACAACTTTACGATTTTTTTTCCATAGGACTTGTAGTTTTTGTTCAGAGATCAAGATAAACCGTGTTTTACGCTTTAAAACTTATCCACTTTCTTTTTTTTTAAATATTTTATCTTTCATTGTTTTGTATATTCTCTTCCGTTTCCAATGGGTATTCGCAATCCTAATATAATTTATTTTTGTTTCAAAAATAATCGACCCTGGTCTAGGAAGAGAATAATTCAAATGAATGACTTAATTAATGTAATGATTAAGGGCCCCAGCAGACTGAAGTCTTTTTATCGGCCGATAGTTTGGTCGGCTTCTTAATCAGTAAGGAGAGGAATGCATATGCGCACACTACAGTAATGTGCGCATATGCATTCCTCTCCATACTGATTAAGAAGCCGACCAAACTATCGGCCGATAAAAAGTCTGCAGTCTGTGGAGGCCCTAAGGGTTTTGAAGAATTATTGTTACCAATTTAATTTTGTAAAACTATAAATAATAATAACTATTTATGATAACTGCCATCAGTTATCAAGTAACATTTAAAGTAAAATAGAAGTATACCATTATGATTCTTTGAATGTTATTTACTAAAATTAAAATACAATTTTTCAATAGTGAACGTCGTCTCTAAAGCAAAAATATAACAACAGTTATTGAAAGTACATCGCTCTGTTTAAAAACAATTTTTATTTTACCACCTTTAATAATAAAAAATTCAACAAATATGATTATCTCTTAAATTTTTAACAAACAACTGAATTATGTTTTAATACATTTAAATATTCTATATTTCGTGTTTAGGGATGGATACAAAGAAATAAAAAACGTATTTAAAGAAATGTTCAAAAATAAAATCAATGAAGAAAAAAAAAACTGATAAATCATTAATATATATGTAGCTAGGTATAGGTGGGTGCAAGTGGTGGTATACTTACAATTCACACTCTCTCTCACGTCTAGTACAAAACACATTTTTATCACAACAGTTGTGTTTGATATATACAGAATGTTACTAAAATTATATATTATAATTAATGTATGTTGTGATACAAGTGAAGCTATTCGAGCAAAGTATTCAAAAGTTAATTTAAATATGTTCGAAATTAGATGCTTTTCAGGTGTGGCTAAATAAAATTAGGTGTTCAAATTTAGATTCAGAAAAATGAGTCATTACGATGCACGGCTGACGTTAACAGAGCAATGTGAAAAAATAACATTTATAATATAATATAGGTACCAGATTTAAATTCACTAATATGAATCACTACTTAAAAAAGTGGCAAGCTAGTAGTGACATTTTGAAATGACAGAAAAAGCTATTCAAAAATGAATTTAAATTAGGTGCTTGTAAGGTGCTACAGAATTAAATGATAAGCTTAAATTTTTATAAAGAAATTTAAGTCATTATGATGCCATGCATGCTGACAGAGCAATGACCAAAAAAATCCGTCCAACATGGATCAATGAAGAAAAGTTGATTCTCTGAATAGAGAAGCTTCTAGCATCTCGAATTTAATTGATTTATTGAAGGCACTCCATAAAAACACCTCAGAAGCACCTAATTTTAGTATATTCATTATATTTTTATAGTTTTTCTTTCAGAATTGCTCTGTCAGCATGATAACACGTCAAAAGAACGTCTTAATCACTTAATTTTTTTAATTAAAAACTTGAGCCCCTCATTTATTTTGCAGCACCTAAAAAGGATCGAATTTTGAGCCAATTGAAATTCAATTTAGAATAGTTTTTCTACTGTTATTTCCAGGTGTAAAACTTGTTCCTGTTAAATTGAAACTGTTTTAAGTAATTTTTGATTATATTGATTTGTTGATTACACACCATAAAAGCCCCTTAGTCTGGTGCTTACAATATACAATGATGCAATATATGCCAACGCAGAAGTGCATCAAAATGACTCAATTTTCACAGTTAAAAATTTAAGCACCTAACTTATTTTTGCAGTAACTAAATAGCACCTAATTTTGAGCATATTCAAGTTTGAATATTTGATCACAATTTGAGCATCTTATTTAATTTTCAGTACATAATTAGCACCTAATTTTGAGGATATTCAATTTCAATTTTGAACATTTCAACTCTATTATCTTGACTAGTAAGATATTGTAAAACAAGTAAATGTATGCAGCTTATCGAGGTGTAGAGTTTCAGTTCCCGTTGTTGCCACAAAAATTCGTTGCTTCAGCGACCCATGTTACAATAAAGTGTCTCTAAGAAGGACTTAACGGCATACTTAACAGACATATGCTTTCCAACCAATACTTATTCTAAATACGTCAATTTTTCAAATACTTACGAAAAAAAAGTTAGAAACTTAAAAAAGTAAGAAAATTGTATTTCAAAGTGAAATTAGACAAAGTTAAAAGTATCCATTCTTTAATAAAAATAGTTTTTCACAAAATAAATAATTCATCTAATAATTTTCTAAATATATTGATGGCTAAAAAGCAACAATTTGAGAAGACGGCAGAAACAAATGTACAAACGACCGTTGCTTATGACTGCTAAAATAATTTTAATTAATAGTCCATAAACCGCTTAGAATAGCTTTAATTTACAGCACACACACAGTTATTTAATTAAATATAGTTTGTATTGAAAGTAACAGGCAAATAATAAGACAGATTCATTCATACATTGAATATTAATACTTCGTTTTTTTTATTGGTTTATTTATTTAGCTGCACACTGCATATCTACAAAAACCGTTTTTGATTTAACATTTTCTTATTTCTATTTCTCTTTCTCTCATTTCGTTTCGAGTTTCTTAAAGAGACATATATTAAATAGAAAATACAAAACCTCTTTCTTCTCACTCGCTCGTGTGTTTTACAAAAGTAAGCAGTAAAATATAATGGATAAGATTGTATATTCATTTCATGTTTTACCAAAATACAAAGTGTATTTTAAAATTAAAACAACAGTCAGAAACTAATCAGGATTATTTTCTTTTTTTAAAAATATTATTATTATTTTTTTTTTTCGAAATGAACAAATGGTAGAGAAATAGGCAAGCTGTTTCGAATCGGCTAGGTTCCACCATAAATAAAAGACCAAGCCTCCACATTGAGGAACAAAAAATCAATAATTCTTATATTATTATGAATATGGATAAGTATGAAACTTCCGTAGAAATTAATCCGGGATAATCTATGCATTTACTTTTTTGCATTCATTGGCAGTTTATGAATATCGACTGACCATTAAAAATGCAGTTCTGCGGCGATTAGTTGTTGACTAACCAATAAATTTTTTGGATCTTCATTGACAATAACTAAAAAGCCTAATAGTACTCGCAGTTGATGTGTAACATCTGACCTTAGTAATAACTAATATTAATAATTCAGTCTTTAAAAAAATGGTTGAAGTATTATTCGAAAAGATCTTTTGTAACGAAGAATAATTCTTTTCAATTAAAATGATATTTTATACAATTAACACACTGATTATTATAAATTCTTATAGGATATATTTATTTTTATTCAAGTTCGGGAAGAACGGAGACAATAGACTTATAGCTTCCAAAATATGAGGAAATCGTTGAAAGGCAGCGTCAATAACAGCACTACTGTTACTTGTCAAAAACAAAAAGAATCGGAATAAAATGGAAACTCAGCGAGTGTGGCTTGTTTTCCCATGTCTTCACTCCGAATGATCGACATCAGTATTTTAAACAATACCTATATCCTATTTAAAAACAATTTTTCCCAATAATATGAGTTTAATGAATTATAAATGAATTTCCATGAATTATTCGTTATTAAAAAATGTATAAAACGAGTACGACATCTATAACTGTAAAATAAATAAAAAAGGATAATGATAGATTGTTTAGATTCTCAATTTACTCTAATAACTATAGTGGTTCCATAAAAAGTTTTCACTTCATTTATTAAAAGTTGAAGTATGGCCGAATAAATTCGAACACTTTGTAAGGTACTACATTACCTCTATCGTATAACACCATTACGACGTCTTTACATACATCTATATAATATACTATATAGAAAGTATGTATATATATATATATATATATATATATTATATATATATATATATATATATCTTAACAAAACTAAAACACAACTGAATAAGAGTTAATGAGTTTTAAATGAAGAATAAATCAAAATTCAAGTTGAAATTTATCTTACACCAACAGATAGTTAATATATGCGATTTAAGTTACGATATACGTTTTACAATTACAAACACCGGTGCCAGAGCACTAAACTAGCATAAAACATTATACGATACTGTTACGATATTAGCTATATATATATATTTTAAAATATATCGTTTTATTTTATTCGTTTAATGATAAATTCATATTTATAGTAAGTGTATAAATAAAGTGAAATTTATACTTAACTGAATATTTTTTAACTTCTCGCTAAGAAAATCGAAGATTTACAAGGAAGTTATTGGTTTTACACCGTTTTGGAAAAATTGAGTTTTATCCGATCTCGATGATTTAAGGTTACAGGAAGTTTCCCGGACTACCCCTGCGAGGTTGTCACTATATCTGTATGTATGTATGTGTGTGTGTAAAAGTATATGAACTGCTTATAACTTTTCTCGAACACTTCAAAAACGCGCAAAGCTCAAAAACAAAATTTTAAGCTCAAAAACATTGTAATATGTTAAATTTTAAGTGATAATGTATGAAATTAGCAGGAAGTTGCAGGGATGGCGTTTAGGGTCAACCATTTACCAAATTTTTTTTAAGAAGGAAATATAAGTTTGGGAAGATAGCAGTAATATAAATATACATGCAAATAAATGGAGCTAAAGCAGTTCTACTTAAGCCGTGTGAAGGTTGGATAAAGGTCGAATAGCTAGAAAATTTATGGCTAAAAACTTTTTCTATTCAAAATGAGAATCTACTTAAAAGATGTTTTAAAACATCGCCTAGTTAAAACGTACGAATTGGGCATAACTAGATGCAAAAAAATTTTTTAAAAAGATTTTTCATTGAAAATTTAGTTGATGATTCCCAAGTTCGAAAATTGGTAACAATTTTCTTCCACATTTAAAAGTTATAGAGGTAAGTTATAGAGGCTTGAAAAAATAGTCAAATTTCTTAAACACAGTCTATAACTTTTGAAAATGCTTATTTACACTTTTCAATTAGTTTAGAGCCGTCGGATATCTTGTTGGAAAGTTGTATACTATTACCATTGAATTGTAAAAGTTGGGTAAAATATCTTTTTAAAAAAACAGTGATTTCATAGTGATATAAGGAAATGAAAAAAAAAAAAAAAACATACAATTTACGATTTGGTATAATATTCAGAAAACAATAATCTTCAAATCATGAAGTTTATTATTATATAATAAATAAAAATTGTAACCTTACCTTCAAAAGTGATGTTTAGCTATTAAAAAATGAATCGTCCTTCGAATTAAAAAAAAAAGTATATAAAATGTATTTAAAATAATATTAATAAGTTCAAAGGTGTTCTGTTCAAAAGGAAATAATAATTGTGTGAAATTAATATCTCATACCATTAACAAAAAAAAAAAAAGATCTACAATCGCCCATACCACCCACATCATTATTTAAAAAGCCATCAGTTTGAATAAATGACTACCAATCCTACTTAGCGAATAGTAGTGACTAATATAATGCCTATTTCACACTTGGCTTTGTTTCTTGGTAATTTAAAAGGAATTTCAGCGATGCATTTTCTATTCTATTTATCCAATATATAATTAAACAAGTGAAGATAAAAACTAACCAAGTTACTTGTTAAGATACTCGACAAATAATTGAATTTGGACTATTTTTTATAATCAACCATCAAATACTAAAAAATATCCAGTCTATATATACTTGTATAATAATATGTATTGTAATTACTCAAAATATGATAATTAGCTAAATTTGAGCGAAAATTTTGGAGAACTCAAACATTTAACGGAAAAATGTTTCAAATAAAAGTTGTTTGTTTCTTAGAAATAAATATTATTTGTATTTGAACTTTTATAGTTTCAAAGTTGTGTCAAGGATGCATTGGACCCAGTCAACCGATTTTTCTCATTCGCGTGATGACGTCCGTACGATCGGAAATGGAATAATTAGGTGTTTCGTTGAACACCTATACCAAAATTTTGTTTGTGCGGTCAATATTACGTAGCGTAACAAACTTTAGGCTGAAATAGATATACTCTGACATAATATGTATGTCGAGAATACAAAATCTCTTGTGCCAATTCTTTGTGGATTTATTTCTGAACATTTGTGCAACTTTCATATCCTTTGTGATAATTTAGTTCAGGCAAAACTTACATGGTTGATCAGTCATCTTAGAAAATTGTTTTTAACTTCCAAATATTATCACAAAATCATTCACTGTTCGGAATTAAGAAGTAAAACAGCGGATTTTATGTTGAATAATCGAAATCCAGTCTCGATGGTGGTATGAGTAAGAGAACTATGACTTATGGATTATTCTAAGAAGAAAAACAAATCCATAGCATTACAATGAAATTTAGTGGCATAGGTGCTCACCCGTAAGGTTCACACAGCGAACTTCCCAATGAAGAAACTAAAAAGACAATAACTTGTTTATTATTACGAATATGGGAAATTTTTTACCATTGTTTTAATTTTGTATCCTCAGCTAAAACAAGGCGGACCGATTTTGGGTGGAGTGGATTTGGGTGACCTTGCATCGAAAACATATTTCAAAACTCGAGATTAATAAAATTGGACTGATTATAAAAGTTTTCCAATAAAAAGTTAATAAAGTTTGTTTTTTGTCACCTATCCTGATGGAAAAAAGGGTACACCTTATAATATATTGATCGTGAATGTCTACATAATTGAGTTCATGCATACATGAACTAGTGAGTGCATAAAATTAGTACATTTACACTTTTACTGTATCATATTCAATATTTAAACAATTAATATAGATTGCTGATAGTTAAATTTCTTGACAATTTAAATGATGTGGATTCGCCAAAATTGATTTAGTGGACTACAATGATGGTAGTATATTAAATAGTATTATATTTATATACATTTTACAGTAGTGCCAATTTGAAATTGAATTCATTTAATACGTTTATGTATTTATAAACAGAGTGTCCCACCCCCCACTTCTAAGTGTAATCACTCACTGTGCTTTTGTAGTTAAAATAATGGTTTTAATTATTTATGCTTCGTGTATATAATTATACAAGTGGTTATTTTATTTAAGAAAATTAAAGCATGTTCCGTTTGATCACGTCTAAAATATATACGAAGAGTCGTTATAATGTCACGCAATTTTTTTGGCCCAGCGTAAAACGCTAAGTGGTAAATGTTATTCCCAATTTAAGGTCTATAAATAATAGTGAGCTCAAATACCCTTATACGAAGGGTCGTTATAAAGTCACGCAATTTTTTAGGCTCCTTACACGAAGGCTCGCAATTTAAGGTAAATAAATAGTAGTGAGCTCGTTTATAAACTGAAGTTGGTCACTTTTATATCGCGAAAATGTGCAATAAGTTTGCTGAAACAGGAATAAATAAATTTGCCATTTCACAAAATTAGAGACTAGAATCAAACGAAGGACTTATAAACTCTTAATCATGGTTTTCCAACTTTTTCTTGCAAAACAAAGTTTTATAATCACTTTGAAGATTAAAATGAATGTCGTCATTTTTTCATACCTCAGTCTTTGCTTTTGAATGTCCATATTTTGTTTTTAACTTACCAGTGTGACGTTCTTGTAATGGGACCCAATTTGTGAATCCAATATTTTGTCATGTAGTTTAAGTATTACAAGAACACAAATGCAATGTGTTTAGAGAGATGTATGTGTGTGTGTATGTGCGTTTGAAAAATTCATATCGATTATTTCGAGATCAAGAAATCATAACGACGGGGAACCACTTTTTTATTCGACGCATAATTATGTATCTTTAAACTGAATGAATTTCCAGCAAAATCGATCCAAATGTTTTTTTATTGCGTACAAAACAACCAATAAACCTAGCTCTATTTGTTTTAAAACTACGCAGCGTTAATTGTTAATACTCATTTAATAGCTTAAATTTGAATCTTGAATTCTAAACCACTGTGACGTTTTCCTAACAGGCCTTTAGTATTCATCATTTAAATCATATAAAATGGGTGTATGTTGGGCTCTCAACCAACTTCAACTTATCAAATTTGAGTGTTTAATAGGTCAGATGATAAATATTGAGTCACTGAGTATTCTTAGGCCAAATTATATGATATTCATTTCTAATGAGACATTTTTTTCTCCAAATGTTGTGATAGTTTTGTATCCAAATATTTTCTTATGATGATAGAGGATTCGTTTTGAGATCTAAGAACACTCAGTGACTCAAGACCTTTAATTTGAACTACTACACAGTTTTATTAAACACTGAAATTGTAGGAGAGCAAGGCGCGGACATTCAATTTTTCTCAAATTTTTTTAATATTTAGATTATTGTTTTTTTGATATCTTCATTGAGAAATTCGTCGACTGGACCTTGCAGGTTGCACCCCTTAGTTTGTTTTTTAATCATTAAAAATTACTTTAGTTCCTTGTGCTCGTAGAAATGACATTTCATTAAAGAGATTAAAAAACATCCTTTGCGGATAATTATTTTTAGAAATTTATTAAACTTTATTGTAGGAGACAGTAAAATAACTTAATTCTTATACCATTCAATAAAACTTTTTGAGTCGTTCAGGAGTATTTGAATTAGTGTTCCAAAATACGTAGCAGGTTGGTTCCTCTTGAAGTAGGCCACACTGTTTATATATATACATGAATATTATACATATTTATGAGACATTCTGGTTTAGCTTTATGTTTTGTTGTATATTTTAATAAAGATTGTACAATTTACATTATTTTAAAATTAAACTGTATTTTATTCACTCACCACTCACTGTATGTGAAATATACTTATTGAAGGTAAAAATATATAATTTAGTCGAATATTTTACAGAAAAACGGTAAACTAAGCTCTAGCAGCAGATGGAGTTTTATGATAAGTTGTGGGAGTAGGATAAATCAGGGAGAGATGTCCGTAGTTTTAAGGATATGTTGTAAAATACAAAATATTGGTGTTTAAATATTTATTTTAAAACAAACTTTAAATTAATTAAATTAATCAACAAAGTCTAAGGTGAAAAACAATTATGAAAAAAACTTCTCTGTACATTTCGATTGGGCTATCTTGTGGAGTCCAGGGGAAATGACCATGTTAGTTTTATAAGCGTTATTCCTTTTTTTATTTGTGTTTTTGAAGTTCTTTTGGCGCGTTTGGATGAGAATGAATTTGTGAGATCCCATAAAAACGGCATGATGAATGATTTACAGAATAAATGATACAGAGACTTTATTAGGAACTCATAATTAATTTATACATATTGAAAAATCATATTCTCCTGATACAAAAAGTTATTATTTTTCACTCTCGTTTACGGACTTGTCGACAAACTGGTCAACCAATGAATACGTTTTAGAGTTGACGCTTTGGATGGTGGTGCCATTTGAACTTGTATTTTTGACTAATTTTGATTATATGGGTACGTTGCCACTACAAACTCCATTTTGAAATACTAACTGCGATAGGCATGATGATGAGAGAAAGAAACATACTTTTTTTTGCCCTTGTTTTTTTGATGTGTTAATTTTTGAAGCTGTATATTAATCTTCCCCCCAATTACCCTATAAGAAAATGTTAAGATATGTATGTATTTGATTTGAAAGAAATGATGGACACATTTTTGATGTGAACTTTCATGCAATTTTTAATTCATTTTATAGATTCCATCAAAACTGGAAAAATAAAATTTTGGGTTTTTGAAGACATTGATTACGAATGTTGCACAAAATGTCTAGATTATTTAGTGCACTAATTGGCTACAATAAAATGTGCTAATTACATTACCCGGTTATTGTGATTCTGTAGAACCCTTAACAGCGCCAACAAATTGAAAAAAATATTTTATTGCTCTTTTAATATTTGCTAGGGTAATAATAGCCCAGGAAACATTTTGCAATCGAGTGGCTAGTTTACGATATATCACTGACAATAGGCCATTTCCAAAAAAACTTCGCAGCCAATCGCTAAACGGATCTTATTTTTAAATCCTACAGGTAAAAATACCCAGCCTTATTAACATGATTTTATACTAAAACCACAATTAATAAAATATTTTTGATTTTTCGTATTTTTGAAATACGATAACTATAATTCACAAAAAACCCCTTTAAATCCGAAGGTCAATATTTTGAACAAAAATCAATAGATATCATCAAGTCTAGTTATCCAATCGTAAATACATGTTACTTTTGGTTTTCACGGGACTTACTTAACCCCGAAAACCTAAGAACAGTTTTTGATTGGCAAGTTTTTAATTTTCTTAAATAAATTTAAAATATTTTAATAGTTGCTCGGTTGAACCATTTTCACACAACCAAAACCTCAAGTTATGGTTAACCACTTAGTTACATACAATTTTCAATTGAACTAACTAAAACTAAACTCTAGATTAATTATTTGGTGCAACACAAGTATTGAAATTTTTATTAAAAAAATATAAAATCATTAATTTTTTTTTCTTAAACAATAAAAGCACACATTTTTTTTTTCTTTTTGAATCTCTCTAAATATTATAAAATTCATATAAAAAGAAAAACTTTAACGATCATACAATCATAAAAAAACTTCTGTATTTTCTGGTTTAGTATTTTTTTTTTTTTTTTTAACACAGTCGAGTAATCAAACCAATAATAATATTCATCATAATAATAATAGTAACAAAATTTTGTTCTTCAGTATAATAATATACAACGGAAATTGTTACTTCTATGTAAGTAATACTAAGAGGTATATACCAGGGTAGATAAGTTTTGAAAACAAAAAAAATTATAGTAGGATGACACCCTACTTAGAAACGCAAGATATTATGATAAAAATGATAGGAAAAATAAATTACGGGTGATCTGAGTTCGGGAAATAGGAGGAAGTGAGTTTTTAAGGGTAAAATTCGGATTATCTGAATTTCCGGCAAAACTACATGTCTTAACCTCATAACCTCAAAATTTATGTGAAAAATTGAAATAACCAAATTTTTGGTTTTTTATTTTTTTTCTCCGAAATTTGGTGAAAACTTTTTATGTTCCAAATACACTATAATGTTTTTGGTTTAAAATATCAATTTTTTTATCTGATTTTGAATAAATACCTAATCTACAATCGAAAAATTTTGAGTTTATGTGAAAAAAATGTTAGTACAAAAGTTGTAGATCTTTTTATTACCTACAACTTTGCTATTTAACTTTTTAGTCTTTTACAAAATATAAATTTTAATTATTTTTTGGCATAAGTTTTCTGAATTCATACCAGAATTTGGGTGTTAGAATCCAAACAAATATAATTATGAATTTTTAACACATAATCAATGTTACCTCAATTATTATTTCAGTTTTAATATTAGGTAATTCATTTAAAATAAAGAAATATTTAATTTTATAATAAAATAAAATAAAAAATTAATTATTTATAATTAACATACAAAAACTTACATCGAATTTTTTAATACTGAACGTTTTTGACGCAAGTACAGAAATTTTTAAAAGCCATTTTATTATTTTTCACAAAAATGGAACGTAATTTTAATTTTAAATTACTAAAACTGGAGGTTTTGAACTATGAGAACTGAAAAAAATGACTCCGATGGATCAATAATCGAGTCAAAAGGTAATTTATGCATTTTTTTTTTTTCATTTTTTCTACTAACAAGAAATATTTATAAATAAAATTGAATCTAAAGTAGACGCTTGGTTACGATATCCGTAGCGCCTCGATATTTTAATGGATTTTGGTAAAACTGGCTTGTTTTAGATATTTATTTAAATAAGACGAGAGTGAAGAATACCCAATTTTCTAGTTTTCATCCTTTTTTCGTGTTATTCACGGGTAGTTTAATCACAGGTTGAACGTAGGGAGCAAAACCCAACACGACCCGTGCAAACTACACTCCACAAATCCATGGATTAATTTAATCACAGGTTGAACGTAGGGAGCAAACTCCAATACTACCCGTGCAAAGTCGACCTCAGAAATTCATGGTGAAAATGGCGTAGATGTATTTTTAATTTTTAATATGAAATATACAGGTGTTCAATTTTTTTAAACAAATTAAATTTCAGTTATTTGTGCTTGAATTGTGTTTTAATCATAGTCATTCAACAAAAAATAATGATTTAATCTTGTAAAATGATGTAAATTGTGGCATAAACACGATAATTTTTAAAAATAAGTGTCGATAACTCGAAAAATAGACGAAAACTCGAAAATTTGTATTCTTCATTTTCGTCTTATTTTGACTTGTTTTATCATTATCGAGCCACCACGGATATCGTTATCTCCACAAAGTATGGAATGCAAAAAAATATTGGTGGAGGATCACAGTAAATTTTTGTTTTTCCACTCATCTACCTGCAATAACTACAACTAAAAAACGGGAACATATTGTATTGGAATTTTTTCTGGACCTAAAAGAAACTCATAATTCGAATGTCGGGAAATACATCTCATAAATCAAAATTGTAGCTTTTAAACCATTAAAAATTAAAATATAAAACAGTGTTTTATTTATAAAGTCAAAAATTTTTTCTGTAAGCTCTTAACCTTCATATATTAAATATTTTATAGCTATATAAAATGTATATATAACATGTTTTGTGTATTAGAGTAATGTTAATAATATATTCTTCATTGGTTTACATTTTGAGATGAAAGTCTTGGTAAATTTTTTATTATCTACTCAACAAATAATAATTCAGAAAAACTATATTTGTTACCCTTACATGGAGGTTGCATGATGCGCACTCTATTTATACTTGTGGCGTATTTTTTAAATAATTTTTTTATTATATATTTTTATTATCCCTCAGAAAAGTAATGACTTTTACTTTCAAATATTTCATTAATTGCAATCATGTGGTTTTTCAAACAGATATATCTGTTTTATTATTATGGCATGTCATCTGAACATTTAGTTTTCGATATAAAATATAAAACTTTAAGTGTTTTGGGGGTAAAAGCTTTATTGCATGTCATCTGATCATGCTGATCATATTTTTTATTTTTTGAAATAAAAAATGAAACTTTAATTCATTCTGAGAAGGAATAGATTAATTTAATTATGATGCAGACGCCAATGACTAGTAATTCTTGAATACAATCAACGGCACTGTGCATGGCTATGAGGTCTGGAGCATATTACGTGCGTGTGGCTCTGCGCGACGCGACTTGACGCGATTTTTTTTAATTTTGTTTTTTGTTTTCTTTTATTAGTTTTTTATTGGTAGACTCGTGAAATATGCGACGCTGTCTCTCGAGCACTGTGCCATACATTTGTCCCATCTCGCTATCAGCGTAGCGTCGTTTTATGTTACAAAAAATCGTGCTATGCCATGTCACGTTGCGCTGTGCCTGCAATTTGTACCAGGCCTCATCCAGAATTTAACATAGAACAAATAGTATCAATTGCAATCTGCAAATCGCTTATTTTCGATATTAACAAAGAAGTACAAAGAGGCACATAACTAGGGAAATCAACATTTCAAAACTTAAAATTCACACCAAATCGGCTTAGAAGTAAGTATAGGAGTTATCCAGAATGTTCTATATCGATATATATAAACAGAGAATCAAAATCATTTATCAGAGAAAAATAATCCAACAGGGAAGAAGATCAAACATATTAAGCCAGATTCCCGTAAGCGTTTAATAACAAATATAAAAACATCCTTCGAAATTCTAAGTTGTCTTAGATTTATACACTTCCCAGAGGTTCGTAAAATAAGCTCTCAATAAGCTCTCAATAAGTTGAAGATACTTTTGTATTGTATGAAAATTAATTCAAAAATCGTTTTATCGGGACTCGAAAATAGTCCATTTACACGTTCTTTTACAATCTAAAGACTGTAGAAAAAAAACCATTTTTAAACAATAGTGACATCGAATTTTATTGTGTTTCATACAAATGCGTTTTTGCGTTTGTTTTTGAATTATGTTTTTAGTAGAATAACGATAAAAAGATCGCTTGTAATAATTTTTGGGGGAAGGAAAAGGTTTCTAGACTAGAAAACAATTAAATATATATGACATTCCTGAAGTGCATTTATAAATAACATATATATGGCTAGGTACACCATGATTTGTAATAAGGGTAATAAAACCAAGTTCAAAATATATATGACAGAAAATATTTTTTAATAAACGTGTATTCCGTTTTTACTTAAAGGAATTTTACAAGTGGATATTGCCTATAAAAATAATTTTGATAAAATAGTAGCCATACAACGAATAGCACATACAGTATCATCTTCTTTCTATTGGATGTCTAAAACTTGATATTATACAGGTAGAGTTTAATTCGGGCATTCCTTGAAATTACTTGTCACTTTTAGCAACGACGTTCTTTTATCAACAAAATTTAAGCCTTTTTTCCATGCGCACCCTAACAATTCCATGCTCTCCCTACCAAGGTAATAAGGTTTACTAATTATGTAGAAGATTATTTAGGAATCAGATTCAAATATTAGAACGGTAAAATATTAAATCATCTGCACATACACGCTGGTAATATCATTAAATACCGACATTGAACATAAATCGCCATCTGGTGACCTTTAGGTAGGTACAACAGCCTTTAGGATAACCTAAAATTACTTATGAGTTATTATGGACATCTGTATTCTTTATACTTGTGCCAAATACGACTTAGTTGACGTAACACAGCTTAATCCATCGGTAGCTGCCATTTTTCCAAGCTTTCGTTTTAATTTCGCCTCTAGAACGAACAGTGATTTTGGCTCGAAATTCACAAAAATATCATTGTAGCTTTAATTTCACCGAAATATTTCTTAATTAATCAATGGGAATTGTAATTAAATGGCAATAAAAGACACCGCAACACCGTTAATTTCATTTGCTTACTCGCACGTGGTCTATAAGTAATAATAGTTCGTATATCATCGCATAGTCAGGAGTTCTATACAATGTCTGAGTGAAAACATGTATGGTTACAAATATAAAATGTATATTTTTCATACAATAATTCAAGCGTACCTACTACAATAGAAGTTTAAGGACCATTTGTAACCAACAAAGACTATAAGTATAAACATATAAATACTTGTTTGTTGAAAGAATATACTTTATTCGCCATTCAACAACAATAGTTTTATCTTATATTTCCACATAAAAATGAACTTAATAAAGATTGCTATGCACACATATGTGAAGATATGTGAAGGTGTAGAAACTGATGAATTGTACTCGAGATTTATTTATGGCAATGATTCTGAGAATTTGCGAAATCTAAGCTCGTCGAATGATGGAAGAAAACAATTATTTTGATGAATAAATAATACTAGAATGTAATTATAATAATTTGGTATCAGAAAAAATTATGTTACAAATAAAAAAACGAGCGGGTCTTGAAGTACTCGCAGATTTATATAACATCAGACGTCTCCCTTTATTGATAAGCAAAATTAACATTTTATCCTGAAAACTGGCAGGTATTATTTGAAATATATCAATATTATTATAATAAATAATTAAACAAAATCTTATAATACAAAAAAAAAGTGCTTTGAAGAACCACCTTATTCCAAGATCAAGAATTGTATATATTAGAAATACGTATTTCTTTGTTTGAATTAGTTAATTGTACTTATTCTCTTAGCGTTATGTTAATCTTTGGTACTTTGGTAACGTTGCGAAATTATTTCTTTTCATGTATCTATCAAATTGCTACGTCAATTAATCACTGTATACTTATTTGGTCAAAAAATAGTAGATATTAGCTAGTTTCACTGTACATGTGTTATATTAAATTTTGTATGATATGGTTTAACATCGAATTACCCAAAATATATTACATTTATATTTTTTACAGTGCAATCTCAATATAATTTGTTAAACTAGCGTTTGTTACATTGAGGTTAGGTTCCTCTACTATTTGTTATAACGTGGTAAAAAAATTAGTTTTATTCACCTCAACATTACGTACTCATCTTGTTATAGCGAACAACTTCTACCAATAAATGATAACACATTAGGTAACAGTTTTTTTACCTTAGATTAATAATCAAAATTAAATACATGCAAGTCTGTCAAAGTTGATATCAAAAGGAGTTCTTACGTTATGTAGGTAATTTAATGTTAATTACAAAGATTCGCACCAAAAAACACAAGAATAAACCATAAAAAATCAACAATGTGGTTATGGTATCGTAATTTTGCTCATCATAATTAGAAAAAAGTGATAAATTGTTGTCTGTCTACCACCGGTAAGAGTTATTACTTCCAAAGCGTAATCCGAATTCGTGATAGATTCAACACATTTCTCTACATCTTTGTACTCACATGATTTAATCTTTTACTGTTTACTGGCAAACCCATTTTTTCCGAAAACTTGCGAATGTACTTGCGGGAACCCAAAATTTATTAGCTATGTCTAATTTTTTCGTCATATAATCTGCGTCAACATAATTCATGATGTTTTACTTTTTTGCGACTGATAAGGAACTCTTTTTCCGTTATTGAGTCCTTGCAACTAGAATCTTTAACAATACTGCCGAGCAGCACTGTTTACCATCAAACAAAACACTGATTGGTTTACAAATAAAACGTGTCGAAACCAGTCGTACAAACTATGAGATTAAGGATAAAATTAGTGGAAACATAATATTAAGGTTTTGGATTGGCAAAATTCGTTATATTGAGGCTAATCGCAAACTCTTCTCCTGGACAGTTGAAGAGTATTACGAAGAATTAGTTAAATCGAAGACGTCGTAATAATGTGGTTCTTTATATTAATGTTGCACTGTACTGTATATTATTATAAAGAGGTTATCTTATATTATTGTATTATGTTTATGCTATGTTATGCATTATGTTGTAGCATGTTTATGTTGTTTAGGAATAGTTATGAAAAGAATTATTATAAGGAATACATGATGAAAACTTCATAAATAAATAAGAAAACACAGTATCATAGATAATATAACTATTTACTTGTTTTGCTTTTGCTATACAAAGGATGTATAAACGATAATATATAATAAACCATATGTACAGTGTGTTCTAGGATGGGCCATAGAAGAAGGCACTAGGGAGAAGTTGTGAGATTAAATCTATCGTAAATCTTCTCTTTTTTGTAATCGCCAAATATGTTCATCTCCAGGGCCTTTTACAAAATGCATAGCACATTTCCAAACAAATTACAAGACAGGAATAAAAACATTTTTGAGTTTTTAGGTTTTTGAGGTTAAGTTTAAACCAAAAAGTCACTACACTTAACGATTGAAGGCTTAATGCCCAACAAAATTTCTGAAATTACTATGAAAAATAAAAAATCTAATTATGGTTGAATTCACATACTTTGGGTCAAATTTACCCTACAAAACTATTGGCAAGAGTCTCTCGGCCTAGTTGTTTGAGTTGTGTATTGATATATCAGTCATGCAGTTGATAGGTAAGTTTTATTTGTAAATTCTGTGTATTTTAATAATGCCAATAATTATAACCTGATATAATATTGACATATTTTAACTACAAAAGTGGCTGAATGATCCCGGGTTCGATTTTCGGTGTAAATTTTCATGAAAAATCAATCATATTCATGATCGTGGTCATACGCTCCTTGGATTCAACCAGCCAAAAAATGGGTACTCATCTTTGATTACGGGAAAATCGAGGATGTTAGGTGGTGTGCTAACATCAATTTCACTTTTTGGGCAGTGATTTCGTAGCTATGCATCTTAACATTGTATCGAATCCTAGGGCAAAAATAAATGGTTTGTTACAAATATTATCTTTAAATACATTGTCAGTTATTTTCTCCATTTTTCTTAAGTTAACTCTCAGAAAACCAAAAGTCAGTAAAAAAAGCCCTTCAAAATATGAAACTAGGCTCAATACCAATGAAAATTTGTAAATTAAATTAACAATGATACAATGACCGATCATTTTCTATAGAGAAATAGCACAACAAAATTTTTGAATATAAATGTAATTTATTTAACATTTTTATTCACAATCAACGCATTTGTGCACACTGACATTATTTATCTAAAATTTTAAAGGAAAATATATATAAGTTCCATGGACATCGATAAGACCTCTTACCGTCGAATGGCCCTTATACATTAACACATATGACATCATTTACGAAAAATTTATGTTTAATGAAGAATTTTAAACGTCCATATTTTGGCTACTTTTTAATGAATTTTTAAAAAATAACTTCAAATTCATGTTTGTAAAGACGCTGCTATTGATGTGTGCATCATCTCTATTAATATATAATCAGTAGAATAGTGAATATGCTGAATGATTCTGTATGAATACCAGATAGTTTAAGTACCCAATAGCAGAGAAAATAACAACAACGATATGATTTATATATTATTTGCATTAAACCAAGATTTGAAGAGCGTTACAAATTCGTTATATTACTATCATTTCATTATCATTTTATTTTCATAATATTTTCTTGTCAACAATATTATATCTCCGGCAAGCTAGCAAAGCAGAGTATTCAAAATTGAATTTAAATATGATCAAAATTAGTGGCTTTTGTGATGTCACTTCTATCAATGAATTTAATCAAAATTATCCAAAAAAAAAAAAAGAAATTTGTGCAACATCACTGCTTTATACAATAACGATTTGAGTTAATAAAAATCTTTTAAGTTATATGGAAGATACTAAGAATTTTACTGAGCGCGGATAAAAAAATTTTGAACACGGTTGACCCTAACTATCCCTGCAATTTCCCGTTAATTTTATACCTAACCACTTAAAATTTAACATATTACAATGTTTTTGATCTAAACATTTGTTTTTGAGCTTTGATGTTAAAAAAACACTTGTCCCGGAATATTTCGTTATCGATATCTCTCGAACCAATCAACCGATTTTTACGTTCTTGGAAGCGATCGGCGCGGTTTTTAGAGCTTTAATAATTATTCTGTTTTATTAAAAACGATCCGAAAATAAATGTTGGAGACATGTTAAGAAAACACTCGTTTCCAAATATTTCGTTAACGATATCTTTTCGAACGTCATATCATAAAAGCACCTTATTTTATGACTTTATAGCGTTTTTTGATTCCAGAATAACTGCGTGATATATCGGCAGCATTGCACATTTTTTTAATCAAAAATCTAAGCACCTTATTTAATTTTTCAACACCTTATTTTGAGCATATTTCAATTTCGAATACTTTCTCTATTATTTCAATATGACATTACTTGAAACTTTTTTTTAGCAGAGATTTTTTTGATAATTTTAATAAATTTGATTTATTGAATGGCCACCATAAAAGCACCTAAAAAACACCTAATTCTTCTACTTACAATAAAAAGGTTATTTTTTCACATTGCCAGAGGGATGCCAAAGGGATATCACGGTAGCAATTTATTTCTTCGATAAAAAATCGAGAACCTTATTGAATTTTGCAACAACTAAAAATCGATTTATTTTAAGCATATTTTTATCTAATTTTGTATACTTTGTTCTGCTATCTTAACGAAGATAAAATATTATTTTAGTGGTTTTACTATTTGCTATTTTTTTAACCTATTTTCAGTTTTCGTTTTTAGTATCATTTCAAAACTATTTTCTATTTGTAGAATGGTTAAAAAATTGTAAGCTTTATCATAAAAAAAAACATAAAATTTTTATCACTGTTGGTATTTTATGCTTTTTAAAGTTATTGAACTCCTATTTATCTTGATTCATGAATTAAGAGAACCTCAAACTTCAAAATTTGGAAAATAACCGGTTACAAAATACTTAAAAGTATTACGATTAAGACTGATCATAAGAACTTAGTCTCCGTGCTTGATTTATGTCTCAACAAAATATATTTTTGCGTGATACTGGTGTAAGACCTGGAGCCATATTGCGATGCGTGTGACAGTGCAATTAATTTTTTTATATTATTATGACGTCATAAAGTTCAAAAAATTAATTTTTTCGATATCTTGGCCGAGTTTTAATCGATTTGAGTTAACTTATTTTTGAAACCCACTAATTTTGTATAATTTGCCCTATTCAATCATTATAAGAGAATTATAGCCTAAGCCTAACTTTCTTGATTTTTATTGTAGATATGTTTAATTTAACCAATGGTCTAAATATAGTAGGATGACATACTTTGCATACTATAATTGGATAATCGTTAAGCGTAATTTAGCAAAATTAACCCTTTTGATTTTTATGACGTCATAAAGTTCAAAAAATTAATCGATATCTTGGTCGATATTTAATTGAGGAAACTTTTTTTTGAAGCCTATTAATTTTGGGTCATTTTTCATAATATTTATTCGCTTTGTCCAATCTTTATATAAAAAACTAAGCCCTTAGCGTCACTACCTTAATATTTATTTTAAAAATTTTGAAAGAAATCTAATAAAACTTCTTACTTTGTTTGCCAAAATATGATAAGAATTGCGCGTAATATACAGTCAAAATATAAAGAAGTACTTCTGATTAAGAAACCAAGATTTTATTGAAGTTTTCTTCCGTCAAATAATGAGAAGCTTTAAAATTAATAACATAAATGCAAGACATCAAATTAACCTAATTTATTTCAATATAAATAAACTCATTACATATACATTCTTACCATTAAATATAATAAGGTATTTTTGAACCTTAGCCTACAACAACACAGTAAGTGGGCTTTTCATTTACCTACCGTTCATATTAATATTCAAATTTTCTTTTCTTTCATCACATAGCTAGGCTGTAGTAATGCTGTAGTTAGGTCTTTTCCAACATAAAACATAAAACAATTTAGTGATGTTATATAACACATTTTAAGTTAGACATGAATATTATTTTGAATCTAAATTTTAATTAACAAGTGCCTATATACATATAATATGATTTTATCTAATAACATTGAGTTTGTGAGTTTTATATATTAAATTAGACCAGGGTCGATAATTTTTGAAACCAACAAAAATTTAGATAAGATGAAACCAATTGTAAACGGAAGAGAATATAACAGAAATGATAGGAAAAATAATTTATGGGCGATCTGTGGTTGGGAAGTGGAAAGGGGTGAGTTTTTAATGTTAATACATGGTTTATCACGATATCCGATATAACTACTTATGGAAAAGCTAAATGGGAAAATTGTAAGTAATAAAAAGATCAACAACTTTTATATTACACTTTTTTCACATAACCTCAAAATTTGTATGAAAAATTAAAATATTTTATTTTCATTTTTCCAAAAAAAAAAAAAAAAACTGTTTCACGAAATTTTGTGAAAACATACATTACTAGATATTTTCCAAATACACTGAAATTTTTTTAATTTAAAATATTTATTTTTTCAACTTCCAATTTGAATAAATATCGAAAAATCTCCCTAATTTTTTTAAGTATATATACAAAAGTTGTAGATCAATTTTACACTACAACTTTGTTATTCAATTTTTTTCTATATGACTTCGAGTTATACCGTGCTTAACCCTTAAAAATTCACTCCGTTCATCGCCATCAAGTGGAAGGAACCACAGATCGCCCGTAAAATAATTGTTCTTTCATTTTTGTCATATTATCTTCCATTACCAATGGTTTTCATCTTACTATAATTTTTATTCACTTTTTTGCTTTTGTAAATACTTCCGCCCTGGTCTATGTATGTTTGTATGTATATTATACATGTGAAGGGACTCGATGAATTTAAACGATGTGTAGCGTGACATTAGATATAATGAATAATATACATGTCAAAGAAAAATATGAAAAATACTAAACTAAAATTTTGATAAATGCACTTTATATGTGGATCTCTTTAACCCTTACTTATTAGCAGAAAATTTTTTGAATCGATCACTATATACCATCAGTAATAATAATTTGCAAATAGAACCAAATAATAGAGCGTCCATAGGAGGGTACTTTCGATACTGAAAAATAAAGCTTGAAATCTGGTAAAAATTTATGTAGAAATATCGTTAAATATTCTAAATTTAATCTATAAAAACCACATGAATGATTCGTTTATTATCTTGAAGTTAAAATTCAATATTTTCATCAATAATTTGAAGAACTTTTTTAAACATGCTAAACTAAATTTCGATTTTTTTGCCCCAATTTCCTAGATCAAATTATTTTGTATTTTTATAAATGCGATGTTAAAATGTTAAAAAACCACTCGTTACCAAATATTTCGTTTGCGATATCTCTCGAACGAATCAACCGATTTTAACCGGATTGGCAACAATCAACATGGTTTATCAAGGTTAAACTCTGATTAGATCGGAGTTGATCGATAGAGCCACCAAAGTTCAAACTGAACTTAAAACCAATAAGTTAAAAAAAAAATATCACTTAAATTTCAAACAAATGAATATTCGATTTTATATATTAAACATATCATGAATGAAGGACTAGCCCGTAGGGAAAAAAATTTTCCGTTATTTTATGCTTTAATTAACGACGTTATTTTTCCAACTTAGAAATTAACATAATATTTCCGAAAGAAACATTTAATTTTCGGCACTATCAGTATCACTAACATCTATACTTTGAAAAGTTATAAAAATAGGGTGAAATGCGATTTTCTGATCTGATAATAAACACCATAATAATTTTTTAACTAAAAAAGACGTGTGGCACTCGGGGACTGCCGCGGTAAAGCTATTGCATAGTATTTTGTATCAACTTATGCAATTATAATTTTTTTTTTTATTTATTTATTTTATTCATGCAGTATTGCATTTTCTTACACCTATACACCTATATACTTTCTCATAAACAGCTGCTTATTTATCGTCCCATTTCGGAGCAGCTCGTCTCGATTCGTCAAGCCACACCTCCTTGCCCCTCGGAGTGGGGAGCGTGAGGTTTTTTCGTTACGGAATTTCTGTATTCGCTCCCCGCGCTCAAGGCCCGCGATAGAAGCTATGCAATGATTCCGGTAATACTTGAACAATGCGATATGCACACTTTATATAGTTGACAGTTCGTCATACTGCTAGTGAGAAGAGATAAAGAAGTTTTATTTTGAATAGATAAAGAAGTTTTATTTTGAATTTCAAAATTAGATTTTGGTTGCTATGGAAATGATGATTTTTAACATATCAATTTTTTTCGTTACGGAATTTCTGGATTCGGTCCCCGCGCTCAAGGCCCGCGATAGAATCTACGCAATAGCTTAATAGTTTGTAATTTTTGTAAAACATACGTGATTATTCCAGTTGGCAATCCAGGGGTGCCATTGTTGTTATTTTTTAAAGCCTTATTGCCAAACACACACCCAGTAATGTAAACGAGAAGGTAAAGTACGAAGGGCTCATCTAAATGTGTGTGGTCTGGCACACTATTATCTAATTTAATTAATGTAGAAAATACATCGTATAGGTATACATAGAACAGATAGAAATCTAACTGCTATTTCGAAAAGCATACGCACATGTCAACATTTTATATGAAATTTTCTAGTAGTATAAAATAATATACCTGGTAGGCCGGTATTTAGACTGATCAATCGGTCAGAACTCACATACATTATTGAAATGTCATCAATGAATACATCCGAGAATTCTAAGCGCCATTAACAATTCATTACCAAAATTTATTTAATTTTTGGAAAATTGATCAAAACAGATTTTTAATTTCGATTTTTGCCCCAATTTCCAAGATAATTTGTATTTTATAGATACCTATTTCGACTACAAAGTATTCATCGTCAGTATGAATTAGTTAGTTGTAATGATTCTCTGAGGAGATATTACTTATTGAAAATTTGGTAACGGTCTGCACTGATGATACTGATGATGACTGCTTTGTAGCCGAAACACGTATTTATAAAAATACAAAATAATTTGATCTAGGAAATTGGGGCAAAAACTCGAAATTTATTCGAAAAATCCTGGAGTTCTCATTAATAATTATTAAAAAAAAAAACTTCAAGAATCTTGAATATAAATTTTCAAATATTCTAAGTAAACCAAGCTTTCAAAAAACTATCCTGTTGACATCTTATACAAAAATATGTTTAAGAATACTAAAACCCTCTTATTGTAATTTGCTCTTAAAAGTACGCAACAAAAAACGATCTTATCTAAAAATAGATAAAGTGATGTACAGAGGATATCCGTGGCCGCATTGTACTTTGCGTAGAAATTTGTTTGTACTACACAAAACGATACATTATTAGAGGTACCACCTGTATTTTACCACCTATTTTCTAAACATCGCTTTATTAAATTTCGGATGAGATTCTTTTTCATGTTTCGTACTTTTAAGAATAGGATTACCGTAGGAGAGTTTAATTTATTTTTTTAAAAAGTTTTTTCTAGGATAGAAAATTGAACATTTTCAAAAGTTTTACTGCTCAAGTTTTACTGTCCATTCATTCTTGTCATATATTGTGCATCCACCAATAGAAAGAGCAACAGAAACATAGACATTTTTTTCAATTTGAAGAATTGGAAAACAGAAAGTTATTTTTGCAAAGTTTGGTTTGTTCCAAGATCCAACCTGAAGTTACTTTTCGAACTAAGAATGATCGGTATCAAAAGAATTATAAAATTTTGATGAATATTTTAATTTTTTCTTAATTCGCTCATCCCTAAATGATCAAAATTTTGCTGTAAGCCAATCCTTTTCGTCGAACATCATTTTTACCAATATCTAAATTATTAATCAAAAAAGAAATTAAATAAATCTTTTTAGTATGAATTTTCCGTGAATGATAATTATCAAATAGCTTTGAGAGTGGCCAAGAACAGACTCTCGACCAATTTTTATACTTAATTCCGGTCTATTTGTATAAATGTTGGTATAAAATAATCATTAGATCTTTTTATGTAAAAAAAAATTTTGAAATAATTAACATCACTGTTTTATAAAAAAAAAAAAGTTAAAATGTTTTAATTAATTTTTATTTAAAAATTATACAAATTTCATACGGATTTTTTGTTACAACAGCTTTAATAATATCTGCAAACACTTCATAGTGCTTGTTTGCCCCATATATTATTTTATATAAAATCAAATCACGGCTATATTAATTATATCTTGTTTTGTAATATATTTAATCTCAACCATCATGTAGGGTGCAAATAAATTATCAATGGAAAAACATTTAAAAGAATATTTATAAGCTTGGATAATCATTTGTTGGTAGCAAATCTTTTCATTTACTTTTGTTAACAAAATTAAATATGAAAAAGCGCAAAAAATATTTGGTATAAAGTTTATAAAGTGAATTCTATCCATTTTTACTATAGTTTAGTTTACATTTTTTAATTTTGAGAAAATGAGAAATTTCAGATATGTTAACAATACTGCAAAATTTAATTTTGACTAGACAGTAAATTGGAATTTATTGCGAGTAAACGAGTATATAAAATTTAACAATTAATTTAAAATCTATGTCAAACTTCAGTGAAACTTTACAAGGGGAATATTCAGGTTAACTTAAAGTTGAAATAAAATCATTACCTTCCAGAAATCATCAAGTTTATGAATGGTCGTAAATCCAAAATAAAGTAATTGTAAGAGAATGGGGCGCAATTTTAGCGTGCAGTTCTCTGAAACTCAGAGTTAGAAACTATTTTGGGGGTCTCCTGGATTATTTTTAAAACTTATATCTCGTATTTTTATCCATTTTGGCATATTTTTGTTTACTTATGTTCTTAATTACCCTGAGACCGTCACCTATCTTGGTAAAATTGGAATCTTAAACAAAATCGCAACAATAATTTTCAGTCAAATCGTGGAATTGGTGGTCAAACTAATCTGTTTGTATATTGTCTTAATCTTTGATTTTTTTTATGATTCCTCCAAATTAATTGTTAATAAAAAAAGGCCATGAAACAAAACTAATTAAATTGTAGTTTATTACTAGAAAACAGTAATTTTAGTGAAA
Source organism: Chrysopa pallens (assembly GCA_020423425.1). Lineage (NCBI taxonomy): Eukaryota > Metazoa > Arthropoda > Insecta > Neuroptera > Chrysopidae > Chrysopa > Chrysopa pallens. The sequence goes on from CM035591.1 coordinate 139,067,576, forward strand.
TGCACATCAGTAAATTTCAATCAAATCGAATTCTAAAAGAAAGTTAATATTTATGGCTTCTTACAAAACTTACTTTAATTTGTTCACATATCCGATTAATATGGTACTCTTATTTAGAAATTCTTACAGATCTCATATTTTGTTTTCCTTCGAAAATTAGAAGAAACACTTCACAATTCTGGTTTCTTATACAGTTAAAAAAAAGACTACTTCAAGAATTGCGACTATTTTTTAAAAATTGTATCATGATGTCATACTTGAGATATCTTAAAGAAGTCTTAGTTTAGACTTCTGGGTATGTCCAATAAATTATATATGATTAATTACGTTGATTTTAAAATTTTATTATTACGAAGCCTTTCATGGTCCAATTTGGTGCGGAAAACTACGCAGCTCTTTAAGGAAACAGTGAACCTAGCAAATTGGAGCACGGTTTTTAAAATTACAGAGGACTAATTATAAATAGGTCTCTAAGAAATAAAAAAACTTAAAAATTCTTAAGTTAAAAATAAAAAAAAATACATTTCAAATACAAATGCAAATATCTTCTGACTATATGAAGTAAGTATGAAGTTAGTACAAAACGTTAAGTAATAAAATAAAGTAAAATAATTTTAATTAGTTTTATAAAATTTATAAATGATGATTACATTTTATGATTTATGTTTGTTTTAGTAAATATTTACTTAGTAGCAAAATTTAATATTGAGAATTATCATTTTGTTTGCATTACTATATCTTTTCTCTAGTATTTTACTGATAAAAAGATGAACGAACCGTGTCTATGCTATAGTGAATAGTAGTTTAGTTTAAGATAGTAGTTTAGTTCGGTGGCCATGTGGACTTCAAAATTTGGATATTGAAACCCCACATTATCGTTATTTGAATGCTCCACATGCATAATATATCAGAGTATATTAATTTTAGTTTGTAAGTCCACCTATTAATGAGCGTACAAGCAAAATTTAATTATAGATGTTCGTAGAAACACCCAATTATTCCATTTCCGTCTATCCGCCCCTCCGTCCAATCACTCCAAAACAAATGGAGATAGCGTGCTGAAATTTTGGTGACGAATTCCAAATTGCCCAAATTTTAAACTATAAAATAATAGCAGAAATATTTTCCTTACAAAAAATGTTTTTTTCTAAAAAAACAACTTTTGTTTGAAACATTTTTTCGTTAACTATTGGAGTTCTCCACAATTTTAGCTCAAATTTGGCTTATATAGATAATAATACATATTATTGTTGTACTTGCATTGTATAAAATTTGAACTGCTTATCAATATTCAAAAAATTAATTTTGTTGAATTTTGGCTAACATTTTCTCACGCTTTTGGGACTTCTTGTATTCTTTAAGGCTTTATTAGAAGGTTTAATAATCAAACAACCCTTATAAAGATAATTTTATCAAAGTGGCAAACGAAAAAATTTCTCGATTTTTTGTAATTTGCTTGAGTGGTAAAACTCTTTGAAAAAATACCATAGACCATATTGTTATATTGTTTTTGAAAAAATCTAAAAAAGGTTAGGATGTTCGATATGTGAATTTCTAAAATAACACCTATTCAATGATTGGGATGTTGGCGGTCAATATTTCGGATTAATATCAAGCGAGATCTCGAAAACTTACACATTCAATTGCGAAATAAGTATTTTTTTCTTTTTTTTTTGTTTTTCTAAACCTTACTTAGTTACCTAGAAAACCTTAACTGAGCAATAAAATTTTCTATAATGTTTTGGTAATTGTAAAAGTTTCTTTAAGAATCATAAAAATGAATTGAGGACTCAAAACACGATCTTCATTTTATTATTTGTAAAAGTAAACCACATGGGCCGATTAAAATACGCCATCAGCGCATCTAATCCCTCGAAAACTGTCAATAAAAAAGTTTTTCTAAACCTTCATTCGTTACCTAGAAAGAGCCAAATTTTTTCGAATATTTTTATATCTTTAAAGATTTCTTGAAGAATCGAAAAAACGAGTTTGGATTTGATTTGACGGGGGCTCAAAACTTCATTGCATATACTTCATTATATCATTGGATAAAAGTGAAACAGTTGGACTGACTAAAATACACCATAAGAGGATCTAATCCCATTTGGCCACCATACTAGTTATTATACATCATAGGAAAATAGACGAGACACATAATTTTAATAAAACTATTTTATATATTCAACGGATAGGACGACTATGATGAATGATGTGTTTCTAAAACTTTCTAATTCCACATATTACCTAACCAATATCAATGTAAAACTTTTCATTTTGAAAACACAAAACATTGATATGAAACTTTTATAAATACAAGTAGTATTAATAATCACATTTTAATAACGAATACAAACACTAAAGTTTTTACTTTAATCAGGTAACAACTAACTCTGTCTGAGCTGTTTACTTATTTTGTTTTATTTTTGAGCATAAGAATAATCATTAAGTTAATAATAGTTTTAAATTTATATTAAATTTAATTCAAGGTTAAAGATGCTTCTTAATATTAATATTAAGTTTCTTCTTTGATATAGTTAGTGGACTTTTCTAAAGGAGGACATGTATAAAAAAGATGCTCTCTAAAGCAATAACACGTTTTATTTTTTGTCAATTTTCGCGCACAAATAACTAAAGAAATACTTATCCAAATATTTTGAAATTTGACATGCAAGATTTTGACATTAAAACGAAGGGTTATTCTCTAAAAGAGGATTATTTAGTAAAAATTAAAATTTTCTTTTAGACCAAGGTCGAAACCTATAAAAATGGTAAAAATTGAAGAAAAAAAGTATAGTTGGTTGAAACACAGTAACGGAAGAGAATAGAAAAAACTGGAAGGAAAAATAATTTACGGGTGATTTGAAATTGGAAAGTGAAAGGGAATGAGTTTTATGAGTAAAATATGGTTTATTTCAATTTCTGGCAAGACTTTAAGGTCAATGGGAAAAAGTTAAATGGCATATTAGTTAATAAAAATATCTACAACTATTGTAATTTTTTATAACATTTAAGTGATGTTTTTTTTAGTTATTTGTTGACAAAATTTGAAAAACACTGAAACATTAAAGAATGTCTTTTAGTATAAGGTTTATGGAGGTCTCTATCGAAAATATAACCCCACTTAAATTAGTAATTGCGTATTTAAAAGACTGTACAAAACTTTTCACACTATACAAACATCCTTTTGTTTATGTTCTAGTCTCAGATTCAAACCTCAGGATAATGCTATGCCCCTGATTCTTTAATTTACTACGGTTTCACATGCTGAATGTGTATACTGAGGCAATAAGTGGTCCAATGCAACGAAGCTTCCTTTTCCTTTAATTAATGCATAGAGAAGATTATGGACAAGAAAAAGAAGAATAAAGTTGGATTTAAAATCAAAAAATCATAAATCACTTAGAGGGCCCTTAATCAAACTATGCAAGTCTGGCGTAATAAAAATTGAAAGATTTTGATGGGACAACTTAAATTTAAAATCGGTTAAAAAAGTCCAAAGAAAGTCTTTGTTCCAGAACCTAACATCTCATTTACCGAGATGCAAAAATACATAAAAGAAATAAATAAGTAAATTAAATTATATAAAAATATGATTATTGAACCTTTTATTTTGTCATCTTTGGATCATCTGAAATTGATGCACAAAGCTAGGTCATTGTTGCTCTTTTGTTTTGGAAAATACCATGACCAGGGGGAGACCGGTAAACCAATTTCCAAGAACCACTTTTTGAACTCAAAGGACCTTTTACATGACTTCCTTTTACTATAGTAAAAGATCTCTAGAAAAAATAACCCAAAAAGTTAATCTTTCAGTGTGTTAAAAAAAAAATATTATATAATAATTTCAGAACATACTAAAAGATTCAACAATAATTTTTTTGTACTTTGATTTGTGTAAACTAAAAATTATTAATTACTAGATTCGTGAAATTTGACAAATAAAGTATGAACGTGATTCTCAATAATGCATCATAATAATCATTTTGTCATCGTCATCATCATGAGTTCAACGTACAATCCAAATCCTAAGCAAATATTGAATATTAAATGTTCAAATAGGGTTAATTAAAAATGTTCTTCACTTCATTATAAATTATATTATTCATTCCATAAATAATTTACTACCCCAGAAATGAATTATTGGAAAATATTATTTTCAATATTCACCAAATAATTAATAGTAATTTATAACCCTGAAATTCTAGTAGAATTCGATTAGAAAACTAGAATTTAATATAAATACGAGTAGTACCGTTAATATATTTTACGGGAAGTTTGTAACGTATTGTGGATGAAATTGTCCACTGACTCTTAATTGACTGAACAAAGTGAGATTCATGTTTTACCTAGACAATTTTCCATTTCATTTGTGCTCATCAATTTTCCTTCACTTTTTAGCAGTGGCTTCATATTAATTAATTTTCAAATTAATTTTTTTAAACATCCAGTATTAAATAGTATTCCTTTTATAAGGTAATCGACGAAAATTCTATTTCCAAAATATCTTTACACTTATTAATTACAGTATATAAAAACCAAATTTTATTTTTGGAAGCCTGAATTAGATTTTTTCCGGGTTTTATATAGAAAGGCATAAATAAGTAACTTCTGACTGAAGTTAATCACAAATCTTCGAGTATTTGTATGTCTGTTTTATGTTCTAATAAGTTCTTGCCATTGAAATTTTATCTTATGGTTAGAAAATGTTTTTTTTTTTAAACCGTGTCGAATACTAAATTTAAAATTTTTAAATATAAAATTTTTTGTATAAAAAGTTATCTAGGTAAGATCTCCAGGGTCTTTGCGACGAACTTCGCAATCAAGAAATTAAAAAAAACAATTATTTGTTTATTTTAACGATTTTGGCTGATTTTTGCCTTTTTGTATTGTAGTTATCGTTAAAGAAATTAACTGGTTTCTCAGGCATCTATCAAGATTTGAGTTCTTGTGTCTTGGAAACTTAAAGTCATGTCATCGGGATTATCAAAATTTTTACCATTATAATAACATCCATACCGGAAAATGAATTCAAAACTTGCACCATGTAGAAATAAACATTCTTGCAGATTTTCTACACAAAATTCTAGTTGTTTCAATTTCTGGTGTAAGGTCTGGATTATTAAAATAAACCTTGCTTTCGGTGCTACCTTTAAAATTATTGGATTAGAAAATAGAGTAGACTTTGACCTCGCAATTGTTTCTTTAGGATATAAAAATACTTCATTAAAGGGCTTTTATTTATTGACCTCTAAAGATATTTATATTGACTTCTTGGAAAGTTTATCAAAACTCCGTATTACAGAACTATATAGATTAGATACCGTTTAGAGTAGGAATATATATATATATATATATATATATATATATATATATATATATATATATATATATATATATATATATATATATATATATATATATATATATATATATATATATATATATATATATATATATATATATATATATATATATATATATATATATATATATATATATATATATATATATATATATATATATATAAAACAGGTTCTGTGTGTTTGTTAGTTGTAGACCTAATTGTAAATTTAATATTATCTATTTTATAACCACATATACAATAAATTATTTACTTTTAGATGATATTAGGTAATTGAAAATGGTTTTAGCATTTCTACTAGGGGTTTGCTTACCTAATACCTACACATTTCTATGTGTATATTAGGTGTGCATTTAATATTATACCCATATTAATGTATATGTATGTATACGTGGTACCACTTAAGACTATAGGAAGGAATTTCAATCCTCAAATTATGATATGAATATAGGATTATATATAATGTTTTGTATGAATAACATACATATATAAATGTAATATGTAAGTCGACGCATTAATTTATGTTTGATACTAATGAATTTTGACGATTCATTACGTGGTTATGTTCTAAAATTCCCACAATAATTTAGACTTTCGTTTTTATATTTTTTTTATAAAGTATTAAATTAACTAAAAATGGAAACTATTAACTTTTTCTTATTTTCACTTTAAAATTTTTTAAAAATTACGGGAGCACTTCGACTTATAAAGTCATTATCAAGTAATGAATAATTATTATTTTGGAAATATAAAGTATTTTCGATATTTAAAATTTAAAATTTAATAAAGGAGAGTTATAATGTAAGTCCGTTCGTACTTCCGTCATCATGTTCATCCCAAACCAAAAAGAGATAACACGCTAAAATTTTAGTGACGTATTCTAAACATTAAAAGTGCGAGAATAAGTAAAATCGATCCTTTTTTGAAACATTTATTCGAAAAATGTTTGAGTTTTCCACAATTTTAGCTCAAATTTGGTAATTACAATACATATCTTTATTATACATGTATACATATATAACTGTATAGACTGGATATTTATAATATTTTATGAATGCTCATTTAAAATAGTACAGATAATAATATTCAATCATATGGTAGAGTGTCTAAAGAATTAACTCTGTTAGTTGTTATCTCCACTTTTTATTTCAATTTTCAGTACGAACCTCATTTACTATTTCTCTATGATGTATGTTAATAACAAGAATCCAATGTAGGTATACATAGTACAGTATTTGTAACAATAATAACACAATAACACAATAATAATATAACATTTACAATTGTTATTTGTTATATTTGTATTATATGTAAAATGTTATTGGTGTGTTATGATTTTGCACAATCATGATTAAATTGACTATATATTATTATTGAGTCTCTACTAGTTTTGTTATGTTTATTGTTCAATGTCCTTTCATACATTACTATATACACAGAAACCAAGGATTATTTAGTTTGTTCTATAATGAATATAGTATTATATAAATATAATGTGTGCTGCCTGCTAATGGTTACATGGTAAATAACACTATCGGTGTTATGTTACAATAACTAAAAACGACTTGTTTAAATTTCATTGGAAACAATACGTATGTATCAATTTTATAGGTTAGTTTATGCAACAAAAGAAACGAATTTAATACAAGTATAAGGTAGTCTACAAACATGTGTAACACTAAACCTTGCAACACTAAAAAATACTAAAGAGGGTCCAACGAAAATTATTTCTTCTATAACCGGCTTCAGAAAAGGCGGAAGTTACTTATTCGCCTGGATCAAAGTCCAGTCCGAACCTGGTAAGGTATGATCGATAGTCTCCATGCTCGGTTAGCAGCTACGTGACATAGAAGTCAACCTCTCCGTTTGTTCTGCTGAACTATATCGCGATGTCATGGATCCGACAGTATATATTACAGAGCGTGGAAACTATCGAGCATACCTTGCCAGGTGCGGACTGGACTTCAATCCAACGTGTCCGAGTTGCCCAAATGATAAGAAAATAGCGGAGCACATTTTCTTCTCTTGCCCTGTTTTGCTGCAGAGATAACGGAACTGGACGCAATTCTCTAGCGCTATGGTACGCAAGAAAACCTCGGCAGTCTGATGGTCCGCTGTGAAGAAAATTGGAAGGCAGCGATGCAGCGGCCAAGGTGATGAAGATTCTCCAGGCAGATCGATTAAGGAGACGTGCATATCGACAATTTGGCAATCCTCCCCTGGCGAATTAATGTCTGGAGGTGGTTCCATAATTTGTCGTTTTTTTCTAAATATTTCAGAAACTTTCTATTAACAAAACTGTCATTATCAAAAAGAAAGAATACATTTATTTCAAGCTGTTGTTTAATTTTATGATGCCTAAGCATATATAATAAAAAGTAAACTTTTATTTTATAATTAATTTTATATTTTTAATAAAAAATAACTTCCGGTGGTGGTAAATTAGGTAAAAGAGAGCAATATATATATATATATATATATATATATATATATATATATATATATATATATATATATATATATATATATATATATATGTTGGTCAGTCAGTCAGGTAGATTACTTTTAATCAAGCATAAAGAGAACATAAACATTCATAAAACTTAAAGGATATTTGGATTTTTTATTAAATTAAATAAAAAATCCAAATTTTACAATTTCAAATAAAACACCTTAATAACTCCCGTGTATTAAATGTGAAATAATAAATATCGAAACTCCATCCACAGTTTCTTCATTCACAATAATCTTACCTACTTTCCCTATATAATAAAAGCATAAATAATTATTCATTACTAGATAATGATTTTATAAGTCAAAAGTGAACTCTAGTAATTTAAAAAAAATTTTAAAGTAAAAATTAGACAAAGCTAAAAGTTTTATTTTATTTTGTATTTTTCAATCTTAAAGCTGTGTTAAATTATTACAACTTTTACGTTCAATATAATTAAAGAAAAATTGTTAATACTTATAATTCTGCCCAGCTTTCACTTCCCATCATACATTGTAAAATTAGGATACCTTACTCGATATTATCTTGCTGGTTTAGTAAATATTTATTATTTGTCAAGTTTATTATTTCTAATAATAATTAAGATTGTTATGATTCCAATAATCAACTAATATATATTTTATTTATTAACTGTAACAACAATATTGTTATGACTTCGTCTAGTTAATAATCTCAAAAGGTTTATTTTGTTATTGTTTCGTATTAAAATGATCGTGAATAACTGATATGATTTGTTAGTCATAACAACCATAATATAATAATTGAGATATAATTATATGCTGTTGTGATTATATATTTATCATCAATACATAGGTTTTTCAATCCCCACTAAGAAAATCGAAGATTTTCAAGAAAGTTATTGGTTCTACCCCGTTTGAAAAAATCGTGTTTTCATCAAATCTCGACATTTTGAGGTTAGAGAAAATTTCCCTGACTACCCCTACGAGATTGACTCTATGTCTGTATGTATGTGTGTGTGTGTTCGTGTGTGAAAGTATGTGAACCCCTTATAACTTTTGAACGGCTCGGCCGATTCCATCGCGGTTGGTGCCATTCGAAAGGACTTGATCAAACTTAGATTTTGAATATTATGGATCGATTCAAACTGGTACATTCTGAGAAATCTCAAAAGAACTAAGAAACAAATTTTTTTTAAGTGGTTTTTTTTTGGAATAATTTTTAAACTGCTCTATCGATCAACTCCAAAAACTAATCAGATCTTAACCTTCATAAACCACGTCGATCATTTAATCATTTAATTAATTTAGGTATTCATTTAATCGGTTCAAGAGTAAAAGATATGGAAATGAAACTTTGGAGGTATAGGAATAAAATAAAATCGTTTGATTGAGTCCCATTATTCAACTTTTTATCCTAAATAGTCGAAATGGTAAATACAAAAAAAAATTATTTTTTATATGAAAATAACTTTTGTTTTAATGAATTTTTTTTCATAATTTTGATTCGCACAATGTATTTAATGGTAGGGAAGTCCAAGCAGGGTTTTTATGGATTTACTGGAGTACGTTAGATTAAGATATAGAAGGTACCTTCCCCTTTGTTGAATATCACCAAAAATCTAAGCGCTCTACATTGTGGTGTACGTATAGGATTGCTGTTCAGAATATTAAAACGAAAAAGGCGATAGTTGGAATTAATCGAGCGCTTTAGATTAAGTTATAGTAAGTTGATGACGTGCTGAAAAGTTTCAGTTTTACTAATATGTCGATTTGATCGTGACGCACTGGAGTAAAACCAAAGATCCACGCTTGGGCTCACCTACCATCATGAAAACTAAATTAATCCATCATGAAAACAAAAGATGACCCTTGTCATTTCCAATTATGCACGCTATAAAATCTTTTGACTACGACAAAATAGATAGTTTTCTTTAAGAAATTGTATATTTTACATTATTACGATGATTATTTTACATTCATATTCATACAATCCGTCCTAAAGTAAGAATAATAATATATTCGGTATATCTTTTAAAATGTTCTCTATCCACTACAAATTCAAATGAATAAGTTGAATTTCAAAATTGGTTTTATATCTATTTAAAATACATTAGTAAAGTTGTATTTGCTAGGGTTGAGAATAAATCTTAAATACTAGGTAATGATGTCTCACTTTTCATTTTATTCACTCTTAAAAGATAAAATAAGGAGACCATAATGACTTATATTGCATTGCAGCTGAAATATTGAAATCAAATCGAAAATTTCTGCAAACTCATAAACAGGCGCTACAGATATGTGAGTCTTGGTCACGTGAATTTACCTGCAAGCAATACTATTCTTAACTTTGATTCTCCAGCAAATCGTTCTCGTATTTTTGTTAGATCACCCAATTCTTCTCGGCCATAGTCTTTCAATTTTCCTGGAAGTGTACGTTTCTTCAGTGTAAATTACTAGCGTCTTTCATTCATTGAACGAAGTCCTTGATCAACCAAGTCAACGTTCAGGATGTCTGATATTAATCTGTTTTCGCGTATGTGCTTTTTTTCCACGTAGGATTGTTCAGTTTTTACTAACATTGGTTATTACAAATTGAGCAAGTCTCGTGGATTTTCAACTAAGCTTTTCTGGTTGTTCAGAAGTTAAGATTAGCAAAAAATGTTTGCTTTTATTATCATCAGGCTTTGAACTGTGCATCTTTGACGCATTTTAAATCTAAAAACTTCGACGATCTTTATTATCCAAAATACAGGAGCACTTACATTTCAAATTGAACGAGTTTTAAAGAAAACTGACAAAAATTAGAATTGATTTGAAAAATCTACTCTTCTTCTAGAAAATTTTTGACGAGAACGCTTTAATATCATAATTTTCGATGTTTTTGCCCCAATTTCCTAGTTTTGTATTATTTTATAAATGCATATTTCGACTACAAAGTAGTCATCATCAGTTTTGATGCAAAGTACTCATCATCAAATTTTTTCGGATAATCATTACAACTAACTAATTAATAATGATGATAACTAAAAACATTTTGGTGTATGAAATAAATCGAAATTTAAAAGAAATTCGTATGATTTGGTCATCCTTGGATGTTATTAAACTAAAGATGGATGGATTGTAGAATGATAAGTCTTGAATACGTCACATAATTCTTGAACACGTCATCCATATACAACTACCAACCACCATTCATTCAACTGTTTAACCAACTATTCAAAATATTCCATTTATTATGGTAATGCGTATTAACCACGCTAGATTATAATATCATGGAGTTGGGAATAACAACACCTTACCTACAATCATAATACTTCTACTATTATTATTATATAATACGCCAACAAAACAAAATGATGAAAACACCAACTATCACTGGAGGAGCATCAGAACCTATAAAGTAATACGAATATTGCTACCCCTTCCCTACGGAAAACTTTATATCAGCATAGTGTTGGTTCTATAGTGTATGTTTGGAATCAAGGAACCACCTGAATGTGAGTGAGAACTTACCTTATATAGGTAGTATGATGATTATTCGCATTTTATAGTAGAAAATCTTCTTATAGTCATCAACAATATTATAAAGTGTTGTTGAAATAGTCAGTGTAAGAAATCCTTCAATCATTTGCATGTCTAAATTTGATACAGAAAAAGGTACGGTTTATCGAATGTGGAGAAAATGAAAATAATTATTATTCCTTATTTCCACAATAAAAAAAACCGATTTCAAAAAATAAACTATAAAGTAAAAAATAATTTGGAATCTTCTAATTTCTTTTTGACACATAATCTTTCTTCGAAGTCGTCGATGAAGAATAAAGTGTTTTCTTTACGAGGACGACGGGTTCAATACATTCAAATTAAGAATATTTTTTACTTTTTAGCTGATTTTTTGAAAAGAGGAATAATATTCTCTCTTCTTACACTACATGCCTGTTTCTTTAAAATTAAAGTATGATGCCTGTTTCTTAAAAACTAATCATTTTTGTTCGAAATATTTTATCGTCAAATAGTGATACTTAGCTTTATGTTCATTTTTTTAAATATATTAAATATATAACCCCTTAAGAAGACCAATTAAGGAGATATATAATAAAGGAGAAAAATAAATTTTGTAGCCCACAGAAATGCTCATTTATCTCGAAATCCATAATTTGATTATTTAAACAATTAACAATTTTAGTTTTGATCTTACTTGTTAGTGAGAGGAGCAATATCTCGTGAACGGAATCTCGAACCGCATTAATAAGCCATAACCTAAAATGCTATAATCATTTGTATTGTTATTTAAATTTATACATAGTTTCGTATGTATATTAAGCAAGTTGTGTGATAGATATCACTTTTAGAGTTACCAATTTCTTTATGATTTAGTTTATTATTGTTTACTTCGATATTCAAGTCATAGCTATTTTCGTTTTCTAGCACGAACGATTAAATTATTTAAAATAAAGCAAAACTATTGTATTTTTGTTACTAAAAAAGATAGTACCGTAATTTTGAAGAATATCGTAAAATTAAATATACGTATTCCATCGTATTCTAAACATAAAAAGTGAGCCTAAGTTCGTGAATGAGCAAAAGCAGGTCATTCAAGGTCCAATGGATGCTTGACCTAACTTTTAAACTGAAGAGAAAAATTCAAATGTAAAAATTTACATTTAATATTTTTGATTGAATCCGCCACAATTTAAGTTCAAATTAAACAATAAAAAATAGAGCAAACAATGATATTCAATCATATGTCGATTATCTAAACAATTAACTCTGTTATTTGTTATCTTCACTTGTTTCAAATCAGTAGTATGAATATTATTAATACCTTTTTTATTTAGTTTTCTCTTTTATCTATATATTTATATTTTTTTTTTTTTTCAGGGAGAAAACTATAATTTTCCAATCAAAAAGTGAATAATATTCCGTTTAGCTAAAATTATATCTTTCTTGTTCGTTTCATTATTGTCTTAGCCATTTTATCTCTTTCAATAGGGTAATTTTGAAGGTATTTTTAACTAATATTTGAGTGGAATACAAACACAAGATGGGAATTCATATTGTAAGAATTAAAGTGTTTGATATTTTATTTATTGTCTTTAATGTGATACAGGAGGAAAAATGGTATGTCCGAGCAAACAAGTTTAATGCTGTATACTGGAAATTGACTATGTATAAAAGGGAATGAGAAAGGGGATTCATTAGCGTCAGATAGTTCGTTACAGACACCCCTTCCGCCTGAACCTGCTATTCCTATTGTAAGATTCTCTGTCATATCCTATATAAGGACTGGCTTCGACAAACACTAACTGTTCCCAGTTGAAACTGACCGGAGTACAGTTAAGAAGAGTAGTAGGTCTTCTGGAAGGACACGGTCGGATAACCTGTCCCCTTCATAATTTGGGAATCTCAGATGACCCTTTTTGTCTGGAGTACGATGAAAACTCCATTCACGTCATTTGCATCTCAAAAATCACTGCTCTCGATAAGATCCGATAGCATCACCGGCTTTAGATGATTCTTTCTCTGGTACTTAAACCGGAAGAAATCCTTACTGGAGTCTTCGATAGAAAGGTACAGAGGACCAAAAGATCTAGATGCATTATCTCATGTTGACTATGTTTGTTCTTATTTGTACTTCCAATACACAGTGTGTTGCAAAAAACGGCCTTAATAAAATTAAGAATCAAAATGTGATTGACATTACAACAACAGTCTTTTAAACGACCAATCATTTGCTATAATATAATTTATATCATTGTATTCATATAAAGGTTTAAAATTCAATTAAAATTTACACAAATTACGTTATGCTAATACCAAAATGGATGATGGTGATACATGTAATTAATATAATACAAACGTAATTTACAGTACCCACATTTCCCCAATTAATTGAATAATTGTATCTCACATCATCATATAAAACAACAAACATATATATACATAACCTTTGAATTTAAATATTATTTACTAAAGTTGTTACAGCAACAACTGTTGATAAATCACAAGTTTTTGGTTTTAAATGAAAACTTTCATGTTGTTACTCTATTCTTGTTTATTTATTTATTTATTTATTTATGGTGGTGATGAAAATGAGATGAGGAATTAGTTTATATGATTTACCTCATTCCCTCGCTCTCACCTTGTACCGTTAAAACAAAACCATAAACCAGAAGAATTTTGAAGATTGAATTATTATGATATTATTATTATTATAACTTTATTCTTTGGATTGTGAATAATATCATTTATTTATTTTATTATAATTATTTTTTATACTTGTAGATGTTACTTCTATGTACAGGCAAATATAGTTTAAGATTCATTCGTATTTCAATGATTGGGCTCACTAAAAATTGCATTCAATGCAGTGATGGGTTTACGCCTAGGCCCAAAAAGACAAAGATAAAGACAGTCTCCCTTGAAAATGAGTTCAGATTACTTTCTATAAAGAATTTTCTATATAATATAAAATAATTCAATTTTTTTATTTTCTTTTCAGTCTAAGAATAAGATGTTAATTGTTTAAAAGATCAATAATAGTCTTTATCGAGTGAAATGTTCTTTATTTTTTGTTTCATTACTGAAATTAATCATATGCTTATAAAGCTTTAAAAAATTTACTAATTTCAATTTCTTCGATAATTTATCTGAAATAGATACAAATGAATTGAAAAATCATGCCAATAAACTAGTATTCTGATGACTTAGAAGAAACATTAGGAAACGGATGTATTCATTTACATTATCAATTCGAAGATGCTTCAGCAAATACGGAAGATGTACGCTCTGCACAAAATATATGCAATTTATTACATTCACGTAGTCTTCGAGATGTTTACCCAAATGTTGATATTGCTTTACGGATTTTTTTGAGTATTCCGGCTACAAATTGTTCAGGAGAAAGATCTTTTTCTACTTTTGGAAAAAGTGAAAACCTATTTACGAGCAAGTATGGGTCAAGATAGACTTAACGCTCTTGCATTACTGTCTATTGAATCTCAACTAGTCCAAGAAATTGATTAAGATGATATAATGGATATTTTTGAGCGGACCAAAGCCAGGAAGGAGAAATTTTTAAATTGATTAGTATTAAAAAAAACATATTTATTTATTTGTCTAACGTTTAATACTTATGTATCTGTAATATTTAATAGTTATAATTAAAAATTATATTCTAATGGAATAAAGTTATGAAATTTAAAATGAATATATTGCAATATATATTATTATAAATTTATTCTAACATTAAGGGCGGCGCGATAAACAGGGCCTAGGGCGGCATCAAAACTAAATCCGTCACTGATTGAATGAAAAATTAGTTTGAATATGAATTAAAAAATTTAATTTATTTAATAAAATAATAGATGTCTCTTATATTAGCTGTAGTACCTTTTATTAAAATCAAAGAAGATTCTAGAGAGCAAAATTTGTTCTTAATTACAGTGTTTCAATTAAGGCGAGAGTTTTGGGCATGACACAAAATTAAATATATAAAACGTATTTAATTTTAAAGCTTGAAATTGAAATTAACATGTAATATCCAGAAAAAGTAATGAAAAGTAATTGAAGTAGCCAGGCGACATTCTTAGTCGGATTGTCTTTGATTACGGTAAAATCTCTATTATATACTTAGTTTAAAAATTTAAAAGTAGCGACATCTCAAAGATAAATTTGTGCATAAAAATCGACAAGATGTAAAATAAATAATTATTTTCGTAACTTTCGTACATATCTCAAAAAATAGTAATGGAATTTGGCATGCATAATTTAAACATGAAAATTGGAAGTTTGTCAAAAAAAAAAATTATTATTTTTTATTTAGAAATGGTTTTTTGAGGAAAAACTTTGACAAGCTATCCGTTTTCTCGACAGGGTCGTGCATGGCAAATTTCATTATATCAACGACAATTAGGGCCGAAACAGAGACCAAAATAGTCGGGTGCAAACAATAAGTTACCATTTCACAGGATCATACCTGACCCCGAGAATATAAAGGATTTCAAGAATATCAATATTACAAACTTCAACATACTGAATGCAAGAGGAATAATAATTTGCAGATTTCTTGGAGTAGTGAAGCCCAGAATTAAAATTTCATGACATGTCATAAATGTGTCTATGAATTTCATTTAAATCCGACAAAGTTTTTGGAGTATACAGAGCACTAAACTTATACATGATTGAAATAGTAAAATCAATTTAAATTTGGTTTTGTTCGGTTAATTATGATTCTATACTGAGGTTATTTAAATGAATTCTTTTAATGTTTTTTTTTTTTTTTATCAAATAAATTAACATAATTTGTAAATAAATGAATATTTTGTCTTCGTTCAACAAAGCGTTTGTTATATTTACATAAAAATATCATTGTCAATTTTATTTTATTGTTAAATCTTCAACTAATAATAATTGTCTCTCTCGCTGCAGAGAAGGATTATATATTTTTTTCTGTTCGGATTTTATTTATTTTCATTTTAAATATTCATACTTTAAGATATTAAAATGATAATTTTATAATATCTCATATTTTATAATATATTTGTTTTTTAATTTCAATTTATAAACAATTGGTGAAGTTCTCGTACTTCAAACTGTACGGCATAGTACTTATATATTATTTAATTTTAAAAAGTTTTATATTGTCGTGGTGTATAAACGGTTTCCAAACAGATTATACAAATTAATTCATTGAATTTAAATTTTGGAGAGGTTTCTTTATTCGTTTTGATAACATTGCAATATTTATTTATATTAAACGATTCACTACTCAAATGATTGTATTTGGGGGAAAACTAAGTAAAGAACGCGGTTTTATGGCAGCTCGAACCTCGGAAAAAATGACTACCAATATTTCTTCTATGTTGTTTCGGCTGAAACTGTAAAACTTCAATGTTTATACAAGTTGTGGGTGGCAAAGTTAGTGCTATAATTTGAAATTTCTGGCATATTTTGTTAGAGATGAAAAATTTAGACAATTTCTTTCACTGAATTTGGAAGTATAAAATCGATTTCAATTACTTTGTAATGTTGTATTGATCAAATACTTGAGCTGATGGAAACTTACGACTATTTTAATAAAGTTTTAAATTGTTACTCTCTAAGCACTTGGCGTCCTTCAAATTAATGATTTAAAAAAACGTTGGTTTTCAAGCCTAGCAAAATTTGTATTAAAATAAAAAGTGCTAAAAAAAGAAATCTGATGTTATCTTATCTTGCACCCTAATTAGATAATTTATATCCCCGAAACGAGTGGTAAAAATTTTCGGATGATGATTGTTAAATACATCTCGAGAAAAAGTCGAATCACTATATTTGTTACAGCGTCAATTCTTTGTTGAGATTGTTTACCAAAACAAATCACAAACTTTGCTACCATGTAAGAAGAAATCAACATTTAGAGCCAAATATTTTGAGAGCAGCAATTCAAAACTCAAAAGAGGTCAGAAAGCACATATCCCCAATATAAGAAATTAATGCCACGTGTGCATAGTGTGTTTGATGGACTTGAGAAAATATATTATTTCAATTTTATAAAATGTTTTGCTTGCCGAAAGCTGTTACCAGGACAACAGTAGGATGCAGTAGGATGTTTCCTCCATCTGGTTTAAATTACCTTCTAATTAGGATAATCGGCAAATAGGGAAATGTTATTAAAATGTGAATTTGCGAACATCAGTATTAAGATTTTTTTAAACTTACCGCTAAAATCCAGTTTTCATCAGATCTCGACGTTTTGAGGCACAGCTTTCCTGACTACCCCTGCGAGGTTGTCTCTATGTCTGTATGTATGCGTGTGTGTAAAAGTGTGTGAACCGCTTAAAACTTTTGAATGGCTCGACCGATGGCGATTCGTGCCATTCGAAAGGGCATGACCAAACTTAGATTTTGAATATAATTTGGATCGATTCGAACTGGTAGATTTTTCAGAAAAAAATTTTTTAAATGTGCTTTTTTGGAATAATCATTAAACGGCTATTTACCTTGATAAACCACGTCGATAGTCGCCAATCCGATCAAAATCGCTTGATTCGTTCCAGAGATATCGTGAACGAAAACTTCGAAAAAATTATTTTTTTTACATAACTTATTTTCGGACATTTATTTTATTTTCGGATAATTTTTGATGAGAGAAAATAATTATTAAATCTCGAAAAAACCACGTCGATCGCCGCCAAGAACGTGATCATCTGTTGATTGGTTCGACAGATATCCTTAACGAAATATTCGGTAACAAGTGTTTTTTTAACATTAAAAAAATTTAAAAGCTCAAAAACATTGTAATATGTTAAATTTGAAGTGCTTAGTTACAGAATTAACGGGAAGTTGCAGGGATGGCTATTAGGGTCAACCGTTTACAAATTTTTTTTCTCCGCAATGAGTAAAATTCTTAGTATCTTCCATGAAATATAACAAAAAAACATTTTTATTAACTTAAATCGTTTTTATTATATAAAATAAAGTTATGTGTGATAACATTATTTTAATTTTTATAGGTAAAGTTTACAACAAAAATAAAACAATTAATAATTATGGCGATCCCATAAGGAAACGATAAAACTACGATAAATAAGAATAACGAGAATACAAAGAACTACTTCTTTTTTTTTATGGCCAACAAAAAATTTTATATATAATTAACATTTTCGTTTTAACAGTCCACAAATTTATGGGTAATAATTGACGGAAAAAAAATTCAAAAGCAAAAAACCATTATCAATACATAAATAAAAATAAATGTTTTTAACATTAACACAAAACTAACGATCGCATTTCTTCAGATGTCTTTTTATTGATATCTAGTTTATTTTTTTTATATTATCATACAGTCGTCAGCCATAGAATTTTCAATAAAATACCGTAATGAGAACATCACATTACTTGTGTATACGCTTATACACTGATGAAACAAGTGAATATAACAACTGACAAAGTTAATTGTTTAGATACTCACCATATATCAATGATCTATTTTAAAATATTAGCATTAATGGGTTATTTACAGTTAGAAAGCCGAAAAAAGAAGTTGAATTTTCCATAGTATTTTCTGAGAAAACTTTTAAATTTATTCATCTAAAAATTTGTACACATATTATGATACCTTTTAATTGTAACTAAAGGCTTAGTAATAGTAAAAATATTTATTTGGAAAGGAGCTACAGCTGATCTTTGGGAGCTCCTCTTCAAAAAGACGTATGGCGGTGACCACTGTATCTCTGAACTGGATCCTCTGAAATTAAAAAAACCAAACAGATATCGTTAAGTTATGTTAAATCTAGTAATTAATTGACAAAATGGTGGTTTCTCAAAAAAAAAATCGATTTTTGACCAAAATTTCGGCCTTAAATTGTTTATAAAAAAATTGTTTTTTTATCAGTGAGAAAAACTCTTCGATTAATTATTTTCTTTTTTTCTTCGATTTTCTTTTTTTATGGTTAACTCTGCTGGACTCATTGAGCCCAATGGACCTATTTTGCTTATTCACAAGCTTCAACTCCGTCTTTATGTCTAAAATACGTCAACCAAATGGCATTTGGCTATCTCTTTTCTTTTTTGAGTAATCTTGATGGCGAATAAACGTACAGATATGCGTAAATGGAGTAATTAGGTGATTGTATGAACACTTATACGAAAATTTTGTTTACGCGATGAATATTTTATAGCGTTACAAACTTGTGTCTAAAAATATTATCCTCTGATATATCATGTATATACATATATGTCGAGTAAAAAATCAAGCGTCAGTCAAATTTTTCAATATTCTTCGACTACTAGTACTAATTCATTGTTCCTTTCATTTTTATCATATTATCTTCCGTTTCCAATTGGTTTCATTCTACTATAATGTTTTTTGTTTTCAAAAATTATCTACCCTGGTATATGATGCTAGTTTCGAAATTATACCGTTTGTGACAACCTTAGAATGAGTAAAAAAATATTGATATCTACTGCAATCCAACGTGGAGTAAATTGATACTCCCTTTAGCTCGTACACAGAAGTAAAATCCAAATAGTGTTATGTTTAATATTTTCATATTATCACATTTCATAACAATACACTTCGTAAACATCTTGCTTTCAACATCAGCTCACGCCTCACATTTCTTTAGTTTGTCAATGAAGCATGAAATGTACTAAAAATTATTCAGTTTTTTTGTTCATATTTGTTTCTTCTGGTGTTTTCAAAGCCTTGTTGAAAAAAAACTGTTTTGAAGTATTCTCATTGAGGAGGATATAATCTATAATTCCTTATCTACGCCTTAAACACCATATTCTTCGAAGGTATTTGATTTTTAATCATTTTATAGAATGATCAACTTTATCCTTTTTTTCCACAATCATGCAAGATATTCAGTATCCATCCAGGTTTGGCTGTTAGGAAGGGTAAGGACTTAGTAACCTTAAACAATTTCAGTGTTTATACACGGGTTTTTTAAATTTGTCGATTTATATATATATATATATATATATATATATATATATATATATATATATATATATATATATATATATATTTATATTTATATATTTTATATTTATATATTTATATATATATATATATATATATATATATATATATATATATATATATATATATAAATTTTCCAATATCTCCGGCGTCAAAATTTTCTACTCATTTATCTAAACAGACTTAAAATAAAATATTTTTTATAAAAGTTAATAAATTTTCAGAATTGAAGCAGCTAAATGTTTCGTCATTGATAATTCAAAACACATAGAAAACCAAAAACTATATTAAAACTATATTCTACAAGGTTCGCCAGGATTTCTGGACATTCAAATATATTTTTATATCGAATTCATCAAGGAAAACCTAAATAATAAATAAACTAGTTGCCACCATAAAAAATAATTTATTAAATTATCTACAAACGATAGATTATAAAATTAAACATGAAAATTAATTGATTAAAGATGTTAATTTTATCTGAATGTTAAAACACGTCAGGCTTAATAACAATGGTCTTAAATACATAATATGAGTATATTACATCTACATATACATAATATGAGTATATTATATTTAGTCTCAAGTTTGTAACGCTAGAACATATTGACCGCACAATTAAAATATTTGAAAAGGTGTTCATAAGAATCTAGTTAATTCATTTCCAAATGTCTGTCCCGTCTGTATGTCCATCTGCCTTTTATCATGCTAATTCAAAAACGAACAATGATAACGCGTTGAAATTTTGGTGATGAATTTAGGTCATAAAGCCTGAATTTAAGTTTGAGAAAGTGCAAAATCAGTCAATTGAGTCTAATGGATTCAGCACCCAACTTTTGAACCATAAAAGTTTGAAGAGAATGTGGAGACTAGAAATTTAGAGTGTTTGATGAATGGTAATGATTAAAAATTGATACTCAATCGTATTTCGAGTATCTAATTAATTAACTCCGTTAGTTGTTACATTCAGTTGTTATAATTAAAAAATTGGAGGTTTAAGACATGCAAATTTTGATAAATTTATTGAGAAGTACTAAAAACAACACACGGGGGATTACGATATTCGTGACGAAACAATTTTTTGATGATTTTTGGTAAAAGAAGCCAAAATATAACGAAAAAGAAGAAATTTTTCGAGTAATTCACATTTGTTTTGGCCTCTACGCTCAACCTGTTATTAAACTACCCACGTGATAACTCGAATATTGGTATTCTTAATTTTCGTCTTATTTTACCAAAATTCTTCAAATAATCGTGTTCCATGGATATGCTACACATGGTAAACGCACCACATTATAGTTTGATTGGTCCATAAAATCTGGTACACATTATCCAGTATCATCAGTGTGCTCGCTCATATTTGACCGACTTTTTTGCTTCTTTATAACTTTATTTTGTTAGTCATGTTGACGACAATTTCGATCTGACTAACAAGATGAACACAACTTATTATTTTGTGTGTTGATAATTCGAAGTAAAAAAGTTTACAGTTTTCAATTTGATATATTTGAGTATTACTTCAATTTTTCTATTTTTCTATCACAAAATTTTTACATTCTTTTGAATATGATTTATGTACTTTATATTTGTTTTTTTCTCTCTCTATCTGTGTTTTTTTCCACTTCGTTCGCTATCTCATTTCCTCCTTTATTTATTCACAAATCTTCATGTTATAAATTATATTATGAATTTTCATAACAAAGACTTCTTGATTTTGCCAATTTTTACTGTTTTGTTATACATCAATGCAATTAATGCAATCAAATCAGAATTAATGCGCTAAATCAGGGGCTAACGACTTTATATTGATTTACTTCGCATTGGTAATTGGTCTTATAATGAGACCAATTTTGCGAATAACAAATTTTTCTCTACGTATCCTTATGTATGTTATTTTGGTTTTGTCGAGATTATCTTATTTTGGATTATCTCGAGATAGGTTCACACTACGTTCCTTAAAACTGAACGATCTGTGAATATTTTGTTGAGAATTTGAAAACATTTTCTCCTCATCGAGCAGACTTTGCGGATCGTACCAGGCCCACTTATCTATGAATCTGATCTAGAGGTCACAGTATATTAATACTCAAAAAACAATTTTTGAGCTAAATGAACATTTTGCTGACTAATAGCATTATTTGCTTTGAAAATGTGGCGTATTCTAAACTTCTAAAGCCTTAAGCTCGCTTAAGAAAAGGCCAAATTCATTTTCTTTATCTTAAACAGGAAGCATTTTTTCTGCAAGCTTATACAATAAAAAATTAAAGCAGACAAAATTTTCTTCATTACACTTCTGTTTTTTGAAACGTAACAATTTCGCCACGAGTTCTCCTTTTTTGTGACTAATAATTTCACCCATTTGACTACCGGTTCCAATTCAGGCAGCCGCATTTTGACGGTTGAGAAGACAGTGTGATTGTCTTCTGCTGGATTAGAGCGAAAACATACTAACAATAGAATTGTCACCTTCTGCTAGAAGGCATCTTTGGCTTCCGGTGATGGAGTGTTCTAAACGAGGATCCAAGGGTCTCGAAACCAAGAACGCATTGCCTTTTAATACATTATAATTTTACAAACATCTGTCTGGTATTTTCCTTGTTCGATTGTATTAAATGTAAAGTATATATTGATATTACATCGACATTTTACGAACGTATTTTTAGTCAAATCAGTTTTATAAGTAAAATAAAATTTTAAGTTTACCTATGATATGGTTTCATAGATAAAATTTGCATCCGAAAAACTTTCAAAAATTAGTTTTTATGTTTGAAAATTGTCTGATACAATTCACGTACAAAACTCCTCAAAATACAAAAAAAAATTTAGAATATTTTAATTTAAATTTTAGCAAAATATTTATTTTAAGAATTTCGAAATTTTATATATTTATTTGTAGTATTTATTGGCAACAATGGTTTTTATAGGTATAATTTATCGTTGTAGTCATTATTTTGGGTACTTTGAATAATAATAAGTATTTTTGGATGACACTATTTTAATTTGGAATTAATTTTATTAAAAATTAAATAACATTGTAATTACAAAATTCTTGAAATTTTTACATTTTGGATGAGAATTATTAACTAAGCCGTTTTCGAGTTATGTTGGTCACCGACTTTGAAAACACCATTTTGAGAAAAACGCGTTTAAAGTTTGAAAAGTACTTTCAATCACTCTGAATCGCCTTTTCAAATTTGCGTGTTACTTCGAAAATATTCACCGGAACGAAAATTTCTGTGTGTATTACCTCTTAATATATACATTTATAACTGTATAGATTGGATATTTATAATATTTTATGAATGCCAATTAAAACAAGACCAAATAATGAAATTCATATGACTTATCTAATCAAATAACTCTATTAATTGTTATCTTCAGTTGTTAATTAAGCCTTAAAGATATAACAAGATAATCATTTTTAATAATCAATTAAATTTCGGTAAATTAATATGTTTACTTCAAGTATATAGTTGTTATCTTAAAATTGATAAAGTTCCTTTTTTCAAGTATAAATTGATTAAAACTTACACTTCATTTTACGATATCAGATCACGCAATTCATATCATGCCAAACCTAACTCAAAATATTACATTATACTATGTTTATAAGGCATTATGTCAAATAAACAAGTAGCAAGTTCTTATAACATATCTTTATTACCAATATATAATATGAACGTAGGCCAAACTTAAATATGACCGGAAAATTATTATTTTCTTTAATATCCGCTTCAAACAGGTAAAAATTTAATAAGTTTGTGATTTATATTTCTTTACTATGTGTAACCAAAATCATTATTGAAATGTTATATTGAATTGAATTGACTTTTTTTTTTCATATATATTTATTTGTAAATAAAAACAAATTTTTTAAACTTACCAAAAATACTTTGTATACCAGGGTAGATAATTTTTGAAAAAAAAAAAAATTACAGTAGGATGAAACCAATTAGAAATGCAAGATAATATGATAAAAATGAAAGGAAAAATAAATTATAGGCGATCTGAGTTCGGGAAGTAGGAGGGGGTGAGATTTTAAGGGTAAAATTCGGTTTATCTGAATTTCCGGCAAAAGTCCTATGGAAAATTTAACTTTTTATGTTCCAAATACACTGTAATTTTTTTGATTAAAAATATTTATTTTTTCATCTTATTTTGAATAAATATCGAACAAGCACCATCATTTTCAATCGAAAAATTTTGAGTTTATGTGAAAAAAGTGTTAATAAAAAAGTTGCAGATCTTTTTATTACCTACAACTTTGTCATTTACTTTTTTTCCATACGAGTTTTAGTTTGGCCGGAAATCGAGATAAATCTTGTTTTATCCTTAAAAACTTACTCCCTCCTTCTTTCCGAACTCAGATCGCCCGTAATTTATTTTTCCTTTCATTTTTATCATATTCTCTTGCGTTTCCAGTGGGTTGCATCTTACTGAAATTTTCTTCCACTTTTTATCATTTTTTAAGGCTTCTACTCTGGTCTAAAAGTGATGATCAATACTGTTTTATTACCTATTATTATTAATTGTTTAAATAACTTTCTAACTGTTTAAATTAAAATTGCCAACAAAATACTATGAATTTTAGCAAGTATTATATTTAAATTATATTTATTCTGTTAAAATTGTTATAATTGAAAAAAAAAAATAAGTGAAGATAAAAATTAATTAAGTTAATTGTTTAGATACTCGACATATGATAGAATATCATAGTTTGGACTATTTATAATTAGCATTCATTGATAATTGGCTAAATTTAAGCTTAAATTGTGGGGCGTCCTAACATTTAATGAAAAAAGTTTTCTAAGCAAAAGTTTGTTTCAAAGAAAGGAATATTTTTTTGTATTTTATAGTTTAAAAGTTAGGTTAAGGATCCATATGACCTAATGGACCGCTTTTGCTCATTCACAAACTGAAGCTCACTTTTTATGTTTTGAAAGTTCAGCAAAATATCAACTCTCGTTGTCTCTGTCTGTTTTTGAGTTATTGTGATAACGGAGGGACAACCGGAAATGGACCAATTAGGTGTTACTTTGAACACCTATACCAAACAGTTGTTTGCCTGGTCAATATCAGGTAGCGTTACAACGTTTAGACATACCAATCAGCAGAAGATATTCGTTTGGCATCAATGCTCTCGACGTTCTTAATATCAATCGATACGCAGGGTATACAAGTCCAAAAAATGAGAATAATATGTTTTAAACTTGAACATTAAACTAGATTTGAAAAAATTTATTTTATGTTAGAATGTAGACGTTATCGAAATTGTATGGAAATATAGGAGAATCGAAACAGCAAGTTCCGATCTGCTAGCACATTCGACATGACTATCCCAAAGAACTGGATTATTTTTTGGAAATACAGATAAAACTGTGTCGTTGCGTATATTTTTGCCTGACCTCTCAAATTCTATAACAGACTTGCCAGTAATATTCAACACAAATAAAAAAAATAAAATAAAAGACAATATATTAGACAAGAAATTTAATCACGTTGCCTTAGACTATAAGTTTTGCCATTCTGCATTAAACTGTTAATATAAATATCTATAATTTTCCGTTCGATAAGAGATAAAGCCGTCTCTAAGCTAATAGACAGAACCGTTTAACATAATTATCGACGAAGATGATTATAAAAATCGGTACCGTTCATAAATGAGTAATGAACATTATTAAATTGTCATTTGAACTGAACAACAGATAAAAATAATAATAATGAATAACTTAATTAAAATATAGAGGTAGATAGTTGGAACACACATATACATACGTTGTATGTAAGGTGTATTGGAGGTAAGGTAATTGAAATGTCTCTCTGAACCACTTCTCTATCTGATAAATAATTAATTGAAAATCAAATCGTTAAACGTTTAATAAAATAGAAATGTAATAACATGGTAAAATACTACCTGTATTATCAACAAATATCTGTGAACTAGTTACCTTCTATACGAATAAAAATTATAACTCGATTTACATTATATGTCAGAGTATATTAATTTTAGTCCAACGTTTGTAACACTAGGAACGATTGAAACAAAAATTTTGTTAAATGCGTTCGTAGAAACACCTAATTAGTCCATTTTCGGTTGTCCGTCCGTCCGATATCACAATAACTCGACCTGAAATTTTCGTGACGTATTCCACACAGAAAAAATGAAAGTTTCTTGAATAAACAAAATCGGTCTATTGGGTCCAATGGTTACTTTACCCAAGTTTTAAACTATAAAAGAAAAAGTTAAATACAAAAGATGTTTAAACTCAAATTAAGACAAATTATCACATATTGGTAACTACAATAAATATTATTTTATATATGGGCTGTATAGGCTGGATATTTATAGTATTTTATGAATGCTATTTAAAAAAAGTCCCAACATTGATACCTAGTCATATATCGACTATCTAAACAATTAACACTATTAGTTGCTATCTTTGAGTTAATTAAGCATTTTACCCAATTTAGCTACTAATTTAATTCAATCGTTGATGAAAGAAAATTCCTTTTTATGAAATCTATTATAGTTAATTATCAAAAGTAGAGCTTACATAAGTGTTTTTATGAGAGTAGCTGTATTTGAGAGCTGAGAGTAGCTGATATAGCTACTCTGTATTTTCCAAAATAAAATTAGAATAATTAAAAATTTTAGTATAAAAAATTGTAGTATTTTAATACATTTTAATAAGCTTTTAAGCTTTTTATTTAATTTCACCTATTCATACAAGCAATATTTAATTCGTTTCTGAACCATCGACCTGGAATTTAGAATATTACGACATAAAAAAATAATAAAGCGGGTGCTGTAAAGCATAATTCTTGTTGACTTCCATGCGGTTAAACTTTATTTTGATAAAATTTTCATTTATTTTTATATTAAACATTCAATGAAAATTATTTAATAGCTCTTCTATAATACCATAAAAGCCTGTATTTAAAAATTTTTTTTTACTTTAAAACTTCAAGAAGTTTGAAGCATTTAAGGCAGTGAGAATTCGTTACTAATCGGGTGTAGCAAGTTTAATTATGATATGAAACCTTTTGAATTTTACAAAATCTCGTTAAAATATTTTACTTTTTTGAAGAAAGCTTTCCATCTAAACACATACTCAAACTTAACAGACATACAATAAAAATATTGATAAATACTCTTTTATATTATCCAACATAATATTGTCTGATTCACACTCAGTATAAGACATTTGAACTGAAAATATAAAATGCAGTTTTCTTTTTTAATTAAATGCAAAAATATCTCATCAAAATTATAATTCTTATAATTATTTCCTAAAAACGTATATGAATCCACTTTAAAGCTTTACTTAATCAATCGGAAAATCAATTATTAAAATAGGATCAATTAATAAAATAGGATCAAATTAATCAATCGGAAAATCAATTATATAAAAGAAAAAAGGACAGACCAGCTGTTATCTCTTCCTGTGCCCATTTTTTGAGGATGTATACATAAACGTGACGTAAACAGATGCCCATTTTTTGAGGATGTATGAGCACACGGGGTGTATGAACATTCAACTAGGTAGGGTTTGATTGAAAAACCACCGTATCGGGTATCGACCAAGGGATCATTGGCACGAAAGCTCAGTGTGATAATCATTGATCCACACTGCTCCCTATGCCCATTATAATTAATACATCTAATGGACCCGTGTGCTGCTCCTCAACATTAATGGTTGATATTAATTTAATACCTTCAATTTGAATCTTTAATTCGAAGAAAATGTGACATTTTCCAAACAAACCTGATACTATTAATCATTCAAATCACACAGAAAAGATAATGGATACATCCAAACATCTCCAATGCTACAAAAGTTACAAAAGACTCAAAATCTTGCATTTCAGCTAATAAACGCTCAAATAGGATGAGATGTAGAAGAGCAAGACACGGCCATTTAACTCGTTATTATATATATCCTCCACTCAACGTTATTTATCTCCTGTTCTAATGAGTATAGAGAATTCGTTATGATCTAAAAACACTTAGTGATTCAAGATCTTTCATTTTCAGCTATAATAAGATGAGATAGAGGAGAGCAAGGCGCGAACATTCAACTCTTTAAGGAGTTTTTTGCTTTCAACGTTAGATGTCTCCAGTTATAATGAACATTGAAAGTCTAAGAAAATTCAGTAACTCAAGAATTTTTTAAGTACTCAAATGGGATGAGATGGAGGAGAGCAAGACGTTGATCATAAACTTTTTCATCAATTCCATCAGGTAAAGACTATTTGAATATGTGAACCAGACATATAAATGTAATACTTATTTATTGCTTGATATCGAAAGAAGGTATATAAGAATTAATAATCGTCTCTCTCTCTCTGAAAGAGATAACGATGATGGTAAAGCATAAATATGGTTAAAGCAAAAGCGTTATAGTTAGAGCAAAGCCAGTCTTGTACTCAAACATATACACATGCAATCCACATACAAATAGTTGTAGTATTCGTTTCTTCTAAATTAGGAAGGAAATGATTGCTACCTTCAAGGCATGTAATTACTTCCGAATAAGTTAGCAAGAGTCTTCTCTCCATCCATTCTACATATTTTACAGTTCATACACACACTACTAGTTCTATGTATATAATGGTATGTACATGAACCACACCAGGTGTGTACGGGCGTACAGACATATAAATATATAGGTACATAAACCTTAGTCAAGAAAACACCTATCAACTATTCGGTCGATATCGTGAATCTTCGTCTATATGAAAATTATTTATCTAAATTTATCTAATAATTTTAATATACAAAACAAATTTTCTGTTCAGAGTGGTTCAGTTTTTAAGATTCAATAAAAACTCGAAAAGAGGCATCTGTATTTATATAGTTGATTTTATTCGAAATAGGGAAGCGGTTTTACTTCACGATGAATTTGAAGTTACTTTTTAAAATATTAAAAGAAGGCAAATTATGGACGTTTAAGTTTCTTAATTAAACAAAGTAGGGAATTTGCATAAATGACGTCACTCATGTTCATCTCCATAGTGATTATACATAAAGGGTCATTCTACGGTCAATGGTCCTAACATGATGTTCACGGAACTTATATATACCTTCCTTCAAAATTTAAGATAAATAATGCTACTAGTAGGCATAAATGAAGTGAATAAAAATGTTATATAAATTACATTAATACTAACAAATTTGGTTGCACAATTTTTTTATTAAAAAATGATCGCTTATCGTAGAATAAGCTTATAAAATAGATTTTGCCCGAAAGAGATAGAAATCTTTAAGAGCTAAGAATTTAAGAATTTCTCATTTTCTCAGCTTATAATTTCTCATTTTCATGCTTAAAATAGCAATTGTATTTATTGTATCTTGACTATTAGTATGAATTAAAATAGGTTTAAACTTGAATAAAAAATTAAAGTAATTAACTAATTTTTTATAATTTAAATTAACAAAGATTTTATTATTACAAACTGCCTATTATCATCTTATATGGCATGCGATTAAAAATCAAAATTTTGAAATTTTTTTTCATAATTCATAATTCCCATAATTCATACCTTTTTTCTTAATAATTATGTTTATAAATTAAAATTATTATACATTTCAGTATTCTATACTAATCAAACAATCTGATGGACATCTTGGAATTGAAATTGGCCTTCCCGTTCAAGTATCATAAATGAAATCGAAATATAACAGAGAAAAATTCGAAAAAAGTTTAAATTTTGACTTAAGGACATAATCACTTTAATATTTATTATTTTTTAATATTTATTCGAAAATAATCGCCAAATAATAAAGTTTTTAGTGAAGAAAAACCTATTTAAAATTTATTATGAAATTAATTACGCTATCCAAAATATTATTCTATGGTCGTAAAGATCTGTATATATAAAGATACCGTAAAATTTCTCACAAAAACAGTTTCTTATCTCTTCATAGCCCCATATTTCGAAGGCTTAAAAGGCGTCCAATAATTTTCGAATATTGTATATAATGTATATAAAATAATTTTTATATTAATTTTTATATTTATACACCGCAATTTTCTAAGATTCGAGAGCTCCCGTTGCCATAAAAACAGAGCGGTAAAACAGCCTAGAAATTAGATAGCATTGTCCTAATAATGTGACAGGATGTCCTAATAATAAGATTTTAATTTCCATTTCTTAAGTTTCCAATATGAATAATTTTCCATTACCACATTGTACTTATGTTGTGAGAAGAAAATTGTTGAAAGTTAATTTCATTCAACATCAAATTTATGATTTACGAAAAATATTATTACTATAATTTATATTTTCATTAATTTAGGTTAGGTATGAAAATTTTCATTTTCGTTACTACGAGTTTATTGTTACCCTAATATTTCATTATTTATTTTCATATATTTCAGTTTTAATTAACTAAATACGAAATATATATATATATATTTTCAATTTTAAAAAATAAGAAATTGAGCAGCTTTCAAAATAAAATGGAAATAGTAATAAAACATTGTTCGTGAAAATAAGTTGAAAATTTTTAAATTTTGTTGTCAATGTTATACAATACAGTACGTATTGATGATACAGTTTTTTGAATACTATCATCTATTTTATTATTATTAATGAGAACTCTAGGAAATTTCGATTTTCGCCCCAATTTCCTTGATCAAATTATTTTGTATTTCTATAAATACGTATTTCGACTACAAAGTAGTCATCGTCAGTAGCAATTAGCTAGTTGTAATGATTCTCTGAGGAGATGTTACTTCATAAAATAAATACAGTTCGTCTTACAATCTATAGCACCTAGCTTAAGAATTAATTAAGTCAGAATTTAGAATAGGTCCTTTATCTAAGTTCATCGTGTCTTTGTCATATTTTTGAATGTAGATGCTTTCATATGCATCTAGTTCGGTTGGATTGGATACCGATTTTAAAAGTTTAGATTTGTAGATTTGTAGATTTTATGATTATTTTCAATGACATGAGCAGTTACACATGATTTATCGGTTCGCCCACATTCATACTGATGATGACTACTTTGTCGTCGAAATACGTATTTATAAAAATACAAAATAATTTGATCTAGGAAATTAAGGCAAGAAATCGAAATTTATTCGAAAAATCCTAGAGTTCTCATTAATAATTATAAAATATAAATGATATATCTAATAATTGTCTGAAAGTATTATAGCCGTTTTAAAATATCAATTCATAGTTTTCACAGGATACAGATGTTTTGAGGTTCCGAAGCATCAAAAAATGATTTTCAGAAATTGATCTGTGCATGTGTGAGTGTCTGAATATTAACTCTTCTAGTGCCACAAATCTTTTGGTTGGAAATTAGATCACCTTGTATTCACATCAGACACACACATAAATTAAATATTCCTACAAAAATGCAAAAGTAAAAAATAGTCCTGTGACGCGTGGGAGTAGCTGTTCATATATAATGTCTGTACACCAATCTGTATAGCATGTCTTGCACAAGCAGCAATATCTTTAAGAAAATTACGGCTGATCAAAGCTTAAATGCTATCAAGATATATAATATCAGTTTACCCTACTTACTGTGGTATAAAATCACTCGATAATAAATATTATTCTTTTTGTTAGTAATAAAAATAATTCTTAGTTTCAATTCAATTGAGGTTAGCCGCTTGTAAAATGTTACAAACTTACGTATTTATTCAATTCAATATAATTTTATTTACTGTTTCTGATGATGCAGTTCACTATATCATGAAAAATAGTTTTCAAATAAATGTTTTTTTTTTTCATTTATTTAGTGAATTTTATAAAAATTTTCTATTGAATTAATACGATAGTCATAAAATAAATTTTTTTTGTGAATATTTTAAAAAATTTCTAAAGCACAAGTTTTTTTTCCCCATTATATTTAATAATAGTTTTTTAGCAGTTTATGTATTATATTTTTGAAACTAAAGAATATCAATTTATGTCTTTTATATTTATATCATAATATTTAACTTTATATCTAAATATAAACATCTGATGATGAAGGAGAAATTCTCCGAAATGTATAATATAAATAATAAAAATATTTAAGAATCCTTTTTTTAATTTTTTTTTTTTTTTTTTTTGGTTTTTTTTTGTTTATTTTTTTTTTTTATTATTATTTATTATTAAAATAAAACGCAGATGTTGTAACCAAAGTAACAAAAAGTCCGAATACAAATATAATTGTAAATATTTTTAAAAAATTGTTCGCGTTAAACAATTTTTTAGATAATTTTATATATATGCCCATTAGAATAAAATTTAAAAAATTTTTGCCTATTTAACAAGATCCGAATAATTTTGTACTTAATATTAATGAGAAAAAGATCCTATGATTGTAAAAAAAAAAAAAATTTTTGAGATAGAATTGTATCTTGATGAATCTGATTTATTCAGAAGTCGTCTGAAATTTCACCAACCCAACACAACAATTTAATTACATGTTTTGTTTCAACGATTGAATAGGCAGCTTATACTGCATCCAATTTTAGTTTTAAAAACAGAAGTCGGTTAAATTTAAAAACAGAAGTTAGCGCTTGAGCTATTTGTCAAATCATTGATTTATTAATGCAAAAACTAATTTGTTCGCCTTTCATTAAAATGAAATATTACCTATTAAACAGTATTTTATTATTAACTTTCAAGTATTTTATTTACTAAAATATGTATTTTTTTAAATAGTTTTGAATAGCAAGAAAATTTTAGCCTATGAAACACTTGTTTTACAATTTTTCACATTTACTGTGTCATCTTTAGCAGTTAGCTCTTCTTAATCATTTGTGTTTCTGCTCTTTTAAAATGCTTTTACATATTCGTCGCTCCAATTTGAGACTCAAGACACCAAAACTATACTAGTTTAGTCAAATTTGTTTAATTTCGAAGAATAGTTTATAAATAAAGTAATGAATATTAGCAGAGGACAAAAGCTTGTATTTATTGGGAATATTTTTCGAGTTCATATGAAATTTTTACGTAGATAAGTCTTCTTAAATAATATTCAATCATCGGTCAATGAAGTTCCAGAGATAAATTTTTTAGATTCCTTCATTAAGTTTTTGACCTAAATTTCTTTTTCTTGAATGGAATTGCCTTTCAAAACTGGGAACTGTACGTATATACTTTCAAATCTTTAAAAAGTAAGCCAAATATGGATGTATTCAAGAAAGTGACGAAAAATAATCTTAAGAACTATATAAGTTCTTTGTAATCATTGTTAAATTTTTTTGTTAAGATGTAAAAGTCAGTTTCACAGTCTTGTATAATAAAAATTATAATATTCAAAAAACTATTAATTACAGTGTACACAAATATTGATTATGTTCGGAGGAGATTGCCAATCCAATTATTTTCAGAATCAATCAAAGTGGTTTGTAATATTTTATGATTAATATTTTATTAACGTAGGCTACTAACAATACGAGCAAAGTAATTTTGTAATTAAATCAAAAAGTAAGTAAACACCGAACACCGGTTAATGGATTATCCAAAATAAAAAAAAATTTTATTATGTTTACACACATCTAGTTTCACGGTGATAAAATTTGAATAGAAATTATTACTTTTAAAATTATACCTTGATTGGTATTGTAGATGGGCTGCATTTAAACCTAAAAATTATTATAAACTTCAAGCATTTTCATATCATTATGGCCATTTATCCCGATTGAATAAGGCGAGATAACTACATTTAGTCTTGTAAAGATGAACAAAACAAAGTATACTTTTTTATGCTGTCCAATAGAAACGACACCTTATCCAACTGTACGTCAAAGCTCAGTAACAGTTTAATTTTAACTAAGGCTATTATAGACCTAATATCCTTCTGAAACGCTCATAGCCATTGAACAGCCACATAACCAAATAGGATAAGTTCAAAACTGAAAAAGATAAATAATAAAAAAAAAAAAAGATATTCAATATTAGAATTTGGATTAAAATATCGCTGAAAACTTTTGGGCTATTTTATATCAGAAAAAGAACCAGGAATAAATTTCCGTTTTGTAACACAAATTTTCATTATAGTAGATCCCAAAAATCTTTCCTCACAAATTCAAAGCAATGTTCTCCTCTACAAATACACATTGATGTCAAAGTAGTGTTGATCATAATACAGCCCTAACTATATATATATACATATAAAGGTATGTCAAGAAAGTCTTACTTCTAAAATTCTACTAAAACTTTGTTTGTATAGAAAGATGTATCATATCCATAATCATAATCATCATCTTCTTCATATATTCTACATCTTTTGCTTGGTTCTATGTTGTCGATAGTGTTGTTATTATACATGTAATATATATATATATATATATATGTCAGGGTCAGATCGCCTAAATCGTTTTCTTAACGAAAAAAACTAGCGATTAGTGAAATATCTGATTATAGCGTGTAGTAGGTAGTCACTTTACGCGATCTTACTGAATCTTTGAAGACGCGAATTTACTCTAATGCTTTCATTTAAAACCAGGTCATTATCAATTTTTCGTTTACTTTGTGGTTAAAATACTCAAGTGATATTTGGTGTCGTGTTAGCATGGTTCTGCTTAATTATTTGTGTGGGTTTTTGGTCCTTACGCTACAAAAATATCTATTTTTCCGTGTAAGCTAGTAGTAGTTTTGTTGGTATCGTTGTGAAACATAGATTTTGAATACAATTTGGATCAATTCGAATCAGTAGATTTTGAGAAATTTGAAAAAAAAATAAGAAAAGCAATTTTTTTTAATGTGGTGTTTTTTGGAATAACTTTTAAACTGATCTTAAATTGTAAGCCACATCAATCGCCGCCAATCTGGCTAAAATTTGTTGATTCGTTCGATAGATATCGTAAACGAAAAATTTCATACAAAAGTTTTTTTTTTGCATAACTTTGACATTTCTCTTCGGATCGTTTTTGATAAAATAGAATAATTATTAAAGCTCTAAAAACCGCGTCGATCGCCGCCAATAACGTAATTGGTTGATTGGTTCAAGAGATATGGTTATTGAAACAAAATTTTAAGGTCAAAAACATTGTAATATGTTAAATTTTAAGTGCTTAGGTAGATTATTTGTATTCTTGAGAATCAGATTTTATCGTGAAAATACAATTTTTGCAATATTACACCGACACATATACAATGTTGTTTAGAATGACGTATATTAAACATACACATGGTGCATCAGCAGAGAAATATGATGTGCTACGATGAAGTGCTCAGCAAGTTCCATCATATAACAACAAATTCAATCAAACTTCACAATAAAGAAGAAAAAAGAAAGTCATGTGTTGTACGTACTACGTTGTACGTACGTAGTGTACATACGGTGGTGGTGGTGGTGCTGGTACATTGTTTATGGAAGTTTTATATTTTTTGTTGTTGTTCATACCATATTTACAGACAAAATTTTAAATAAATCCAAATTCTGTGTATGGAGATTAGTTGATAAATAATGTATGGATGTTTGAAAAAATATGATTATTGACAAGATCTATTTACAAAAATATAACTTTCGTTAATGAAACATTATTTAGAATAATAGAAAATTATGAAAATTATAAGTCGATAGTTTTAACCTTTACATCACGTGACTGAAAACACGAGCTGTTATGGTTTGACGTCATACTGGTATACACTAATAGTTGTCATATGACAGTTCATGCTAATTAATAAATAATTTTTAAAAGTGTTAGGTTATGTGTTCTAAAAAGTATGTAACCAATATTATATCTCCAAAACGTACAGACAGTGTTTTTAGTTTTATAGAAATTTATGAAATTTTAATGTAATTTTATGACAAGAAGATCGTATTTAATTTGCAAAAATATTAAGAAATCAATATTTTTAATAATTTTTGAATATAGATTACTACTCTATTACATGTGAACTAAAAAAACATTGTTAGTACAGTGTGGCTTTCATTTCTATTTTTAAGAGATTATTTACGAGATCAATATACTAAAAGATAATAGGGAAGATGCACAATTTATCACTTCACTTGAAGCGTCTTTCATTCATGAACATGAATTTGAGGTTATTTTTAAAAAAAACATTTAAAAATAACCTAAATAAGGACGACCAAAATTCATAATTAAACAAAGAAGATTTGAATAAATGACGTCATAAGGGTCATTATACGGTGAGTGGTCTTATCAATGTCCATTGCACTTATATACATTTACATACACTTTTCTTAAATGTTTAAGATAAATAATAATAAATAACCCATCAAACAATCTAAGTAACTCCTTTATAAATTTCGATTTTTTGCCCTAATTTCCTAGATCAAATTATTTTGTATTTTTATAAATACGTATTTCGACTACAAAGTAGTCATCATCAGTATGAATTAGCTAGTAATAATTCTCTGACGAGATGTTACTCGTTGCTAATTTGGTGACGGACTGCACATATGTTTGTTGGTGTATGCTCAATTGATTCCAAGTATAGATACTTGGAATTCCAAGTATAGAAAAAATAACTCATTTATGTCACATATTAAAGCATTGTAATTTACGTCCTTCCAAACAACTATAGTATCTATATGTTTTTGATAAACTCAAAAACTACTAAACGGAAGTTGTTCGTTTCATAAGGTTTTCATGAATAGATTAATTCATGAATAAGGTTTAAGTCTTTGTGTAAATTTGTTTCAAATATAATGATAAAACGCAGCACTGGGACCAGAAGCCTGAAAAAATAAAACTTAAGGCGGGTTTACCTTGCGAACTTTTTGGTCTTAAAGTCTTCCGTACTTGCCTTGCAAACGGTGCGAACACTTTCATAGAAGGGTGAATTAATGCCGGAGGCATTCTCCTTCTGATTGGCCAAGAATTCTTTCTCTCCTACTTGTATCTTGTGTAAACGTTCGAAGAAACAGTAAGAAAAGCGATATTTAAAAACATTTTATGAAATCTGATACGTTTTTGTACGTGTACGGTAGCAAAATGGCGGGCTACCAGCTAGTCGTTATTATAATTGAAAACTTTATTATAAAATGCTTAAAAATGCTTTTAATAATTTAATAGAACGTTTCGTACTCCGAAAATTTAAATTAAAACTTATTAAATTGAGTAGGAAGGATATATGAATGATGCTAATAGGATAAAAATTCTTTAACACGAAATATATAAAAAAAAAGAAAAAGTTTCAAATAAAGTAGTATCTAACTTTCACATCCTTTTTATCAAACAAATAAGGTTGGTCCCCAACAATTTTTTCTAACTTAACCCATACATAAACATAATCAAACTATAGCAGTCTCAAACAAGAAGAAGTCAACCAACAAAACCAAGTAGTAGTAGTCACTACACTGGTAAGCAAAATGAACCAATGTGGACTGTCTACTACTGACTACTACATTATTCTTATAGATACAGAGAATACTAAGAAAATGTACATAGAAAAAAATTTTATGAACTTGGCGGTGTTAAAAATTAATGTGTAGTTTTTTCTATGTTAATTTTTCACTTGTTTTATTTTCTGGCTTCAACTACTTCAGCCATATAGCTATTAACCAAAGGGGATTTTTTTTTTTTATACATCAACAGTACACAGTACTGCTAGGTGGTCACCCATGCAAGTGTTTGACCACTGAGACAAAAATGTTTAATTTCATTTAAAAAGGCGATGAAAACCAAAAACAAATTATTATAATTTTATATTTTACGAGTGTAAGATTTGATGACACTTAATTTGAACATTATTTTTAGTTCTTTCCTTACACTTTTTCCGCTATTTTTATATTTTTAAAATGAACTTAAAATGAAATTTACTATCATTTGACTATCAATCAATCAAAACAATTTTGATTAATTGTAAAATATACAATTAATAAAAATATGTAATTAATAAAAACTTCTGATCTATAAAATCCTCCTTGATTTAAATATATTTAAACATAAATGAATATGCACCTATTGTTATATGAAATAACTTTTATTTTTATTAAATTTTAAACCAATTTAAAATCAGACCAATTATTTAAAAATGTACAGTTCTAATTTTCACTGTAATGGCATATATATTTTCTAAAACACTCTGTACAGATAAACCAAACTAGATGATGCCTTCTATTCGATTTGATATTCGTTTATTTTCATGTTCTCCATTCTGAATAACAATAAACAAGTTTTACTAGAAAGTTCTATATGCTACTATACTGGTAACTAAACTTTCAAGAAACACGTCTTTTTCACAAAATATTATTAATATATATTATTATTATTATTTTTATACTGTTTTTACATTTAAATAAGTTTTTCAGTTACAATGTTTTTTTCTGTTTTTTTTGCTGTTTTGTTTCGCTTGTTATGATCAAATTTGTTTTCGTTCTTTTTAGCTTGTTTTCTGTGAGTAAACAACACAACACAACACAGCCCCAATGTTTTCTGTTGTGTTGTTAAAGCACAAACACACACCAAAAAAAAATAACTAAGGTAAAACTATTTAACATAATATGTAAAGTAAATTATTTTATGTAAAGTTTTTCGAGTTTCGAGTTCGAGAAAGAAGTAGAAGTACCTAGATATATACGAATATAGGTATATCATGATAGTATATTATATATAATATAAAATTTAAATTTTGATGTTACAAAATAAACTAATTGTCTCTCTAAGGATAAACTTTTTATGCTTATACGACACCAACACATTCTTCTACAAGTTGAGGAGTGCTTTAAGAAGACGAGTCAAATGGTAACAATTGTCTATACTCTACGATTTTTACGCGTAAATTGTTGTGCAATTTTTTTAATAGACTTTTTGTAATTGTTTTTTTAAGAGTTTTATTAGTATTAAGATGTAAAAAAACTATCCAGAAGTTTTAAACTTCCTGCTAAGAAAATCGAATATTTTCATGGAAGTTATTGGTTTTACCCCGTTTTGAAAAATCGATTGTTCATCAGATCTTGACGTTTTGAGGATACAGGAAGCTTCCCTGACTACCCCTACGAGGCAGTCACTATGTCTGTATGTATGTGTGTGAAAGTATGTGAACCGTTTATAACTTTTGAGCGGCTCAACCGATTTCACCGCGGTTGGTGCCATTCTAAAGGACTTGACCAAATTTAGATCGATTCGAACCAGTAGATTTTGAGAAAAACAGTAAGAAAAAACTTTTATTTTAATATGGTTTTTTTGGTATAACTTTTGAACAGCCCAATCGATCAAATCCAAAAACTAGTAGGATCTTAACCTTGATAAACTTCGATGTAAACAAATTTTACATCCAAAATTTATGTGAATATTGAATTAAAATAATAAGGGCAGTAATAAAAGTTTGTATATTATTTTTGCTAATATTTTTATTATTTTAAACTAAATTTCTCGGAGCCGAACCCTCTTCATTACACAAATTCACAAACCTCACGCGTTCCAAGTTGCCAGCTCCAGCCTGTGCATAATCAATTGACACCACACAAATGAGACGAGAGTGAAGAGGTTACATAGAAAAAAGTTTATAACTTACATAACAGTAGAGTGGCTGGTTATATATATATGAAACCGACAATCTGAAGATATCTTAAGATTCAGCGTTCGAATATCAGCAATCGATCCTTTAATTAATTACTTGTGTAGTAGGCGTTTGTCTATTATTTAACGTTCCAAATTGACTCGTCTAATATGAGTGCTTTTATAAAATCGTTACATTTTCATTCATAAAGTGTTTATATATTTGTTTTCTTTTCTTTATGTAAATTCACTTACGGATTATCTAATTTACATGATTAGGTTTTCATAACTTGACTAAAAAGTGCCGATCAAATTACAAAACTATTTTAATATTATTATATTCATTTGGAAACAATATAATACTTATTTTGGGGAATTTTGATCATTCTGAATCTGTCTGAAAAATAAAATTAAATATTTATTTTATACTTTAAGGATAACTTAATATTATAAGTTTTATTGAGGAATGAACCATGTTTTTACATAAAGTACAGCTGTTTTTCTTGCTATTTTAGGCACATAAAAATTGAAAATATTTTGCTAAATTTGGACACGATATTTTTTGTGAAAAAATTTTCAAAGCAGTGTTTTTGTTTAAAAAACTACATAATTTACGCGGCAATTTAAAATAAATGTTTCTTTGATTTGGATAGAAATTTAAATTTAGGTAAATCAAATCCTGCAAAATAATCATGTTAAATAGGATTTATTTACTGTTTTGGAACAATTATGTCGATAAGTAAAGATTACACGTAAATTATCATAGAAAATAATTTTCATTAAAGTCCAAAGAAAAAAAACATTAAATATTTTAAAAACTTTCTATAGTTTTCCTCAAAAATTTTCAAGAGTTTGATTTCAAAGCTTTTACGTAACGAAAATAATGATGCTAATTAATCAATCTTTGATCACCAAAGCCTGAAAATTTTTAATCAGATAATAAGAAGTTTCCAAAATAAAATACAAAATTATCCTCAAAATATTTTCCGTAAAAATCTCATCAATTTGATAAAATTTGGCCAAAACGAAGTTTGTGAAAAAAAAAACCGGTGCCGATTAAAATTTCGATTCCAAACTTAATAGCCAAACTTTCAAATAAATTTTAAGTATTTTGGATTGTCCAAATTAGCTTAGAAAATTATTGAGATCAGAAACAATGTAGTCTCGGTTTTAAAAACCATGTTGGTCTTTCTAACATTTAACTTTCTAACATAAGCGTCCCAATAGTGTATGCATCTCTCTTCGAGAAAATATTGCCCTTACGTAGTATTAATTTTTGTTTTCACTCTAGAGTTATTGCTTGTGTATCTCCATAGCCAATTGTGATGAAAAGGACATTTGGAGATTTTTAAATTCCGTGTAAGAGGGATTATCCACAGCCATTATTGACATAAAGGAGTGTGCTTCAAAGATAAGCTATTAACTAAAATTATATGTAATATATATTGTGCGAAAATTGAAAGATTTTACATAATAGAGGGTGCTTAATTATTATGTTTCAACCTTCTTAAGATAATTTTGAACCTTCGCTAAGACTAAGCTCCGTTTTAATGCAAAAAGTTTTAACATTACTAACGACAGCTTGAAGTTCTATTTCGTTAATGTTGCTTTGATTTCTTGTGAAACGAATATGATTTATTTCTTAATAAAAAAATATTTTATCAAAGTAAGCCCCAACACTGTTGATTAAACAAACACTCAACTGATGTCTCGAATGAGACATTATGATGATGTTAGGTAATTTACTGGATAGAATTGAAATAAAAATTCCTGTATTTTAAATAGACACTTGAGTTTCTTTTTTTTTTTTTTTTTTGTTAATTTTTGTAATATACTTATTATTTTAAGTTTTAAATGGAAAAAAGCCACTCATTCATATTTCTAAAGAGGTTTTCTTATGACTACCTGATTTTTATCTCATTTTACTATTAATAAAAATAATGCTTTCAAGTACAAAAATAATATTTTCCAACAATTTTCATAACATAAAATTGTATTTTATTAATAAATATGTATATATTATTTTTATTCTAGATACAAATAATTTTATGACTGTATGCTTGCTTATACATCGTAACATACCGTTTAAAAAGTATATTATCAATGTTTCCTATCCTGGTGATACTTGATCTTGCATGTTCAACTTTTGATGTCAATTACGTTTACCTTTCTTGGTGGCAAAAAATCTTTGAGCTAAGAATTACTTTATATTCTTATAAATTATTTGTGTAGTATTTTTTAATTGAGGCGTTTAGTTCTTGTGAAGAAATTAATGGGACCGACTATCCAATTATCCAAGCTGTTATAATTGTAGCACATTACAAATTTTTGATTTCATCGAAAAAGAAATTTTGCAACATTAGTTACGGCCTTAAACATTTTTAGTGAATGCGAATTTAAGAATAAATTTAATAAAACTGCAGACATTATTGGGGAATAAGTTCTGCTGGCGGTGCAAGTCGAAGAATTTCATTTTAGAACACACTTCTTCTAACTTCCTGACCAATACAGGTCATAATTGACATTGAACACAAGACGACAGTGTTA
The DNA here is from genome assembly GCA_020423425.1 of Chrysopa pallens. Lineage (NCBI taxonomy): Eukaryota > Metazoa > Arthropoda > Insecta > Neuroptera > Chrysopidae > Chrysopa > Chrysopa pallens. The sequence goes on from CM035591.1 coordinate 139,109,856, forward strand.
CAAATTTGTGACAACATTAAATTTTCTACAAGTCCTTTAGATCAATAAACTAAATAAAAACCCAAATTTAAATAATCAGATAGATCTGAATAACTCCCCTTAATTAAATTCGAAATTATAAATTATGAAAATATATTTATCAACTCCACCCACAGTTTCTTCATTCACAATAATCTTACCTACTTTCCCTATATATTTCCAAAATAAAACAATAATTACGTCAAAAGTGCACACGTATTTTAAAATGAAAATTAGATAAAATTTAAAAACTTTCCATTGTTATTTTATAATAACGCTTGTTGATTTAAATATGCCGTAATGAAATAGCAATATGTGTGTATTTACCAACGTCTGTTTAGAAAAGTTAACAGTACACAAAAAAATAATTTTTCAGAAATTAACCCATTTGTTTGTAATACAGGAGCGTCCATAAACCACGTAATCGTATTTTAGCCCTTCTTAGACCCCCCACCCCTCATGTATCCTAACGTAGCATTATCTGTGACCCCCCCACAGATGGAACGTGGTTTTTTTTCGCGATATTTTCTACTTTTTACTTCACATTAATTAAAAAAAAAAAAAAAAAACGTTTATTTTAAAGGAATAATAATAATTTTTGCTTAATATATTTATATATATATTTTTTATTTATAAACAGTCTGACTCAAATGGTAGCTTTAGCCACTCTTGTAAGTTATCGATTATTGGGATATCTTCTTTATAAAAGGCCAATTTTTCTACAAGTTTTTTTCTACATTACCAGGAAATGACACTTTATCATGTTTGAAAGATTTCCATTATTCATTGACACATCAAAAAGTGAAACTAGACTCAAAAACATAACAAAAATTGAAAATTCATTAAAGAACAAAGAAGTTAGAACATGTCAAATATTAGATCTTATTCATAAAAACGATGTTTAACATATAATTTTTAAGGAGATACTAACAATTGACCTCATAAGTATTCCACCCTCTTTGGATGGAATAGATATTCACAAAGTACTCTTAATTAACATAGTTTCGTAAACAGCGTTATATTAAAGATTGATTTTGTTTTCAACAAGTTTTAATACGAATAAGGTAATAATAATAATAATAAAACAGACAACTGCTTGCTTGCTTCTTGCTACTTATATAATATAAACTGTATTATAATACCAAAATAGTTATAGTTATGTGTATATAATAGTGAAGTGTATTCAAGTATATATGTACAGTTATGTATTATGTATTATACGTACATAATTTTATAGTAAAAACATAATAATATATCAGAGGATGATTTTCTATAAATGCAAATGTTGTCATCACATATCAAAACATGTGGTTGCAAGTGCTGTTTTTCTCAACATTATACCTCCTCAACATAGGTATACAACATACAATCGCATTCAAATATACAAATATTCAGTCTTTCTCTCATATATTTATCTATACTCTACCTATTAGTCGAGCAGTTAAGTAAAAAACTTGTAAGTTTCGTGAATTAATTTTAAAATATGCCATCACTAATTGTAAGGGGTTATATACAGTTAGAAGGCCGAAGAAAAGCGAATTTTCCAGAATTTTTTCTGAGAAAACTTTTAAATTTATTGATCTAAAAATTTGTACATATATTATGGTATCTTTTAAATGTATTTTAAGACTTAGTATTAGTAAAAATATTCATTTTGAAAGGAGCTACAGATGATCTCCGGGAGCTTCTTTAAAAAAAGATGTTTTGCGTTGACCATTATATCTCTCAACTGGATCCTCTGAAGCAAATACTGAATACGAATGTCCCAGATCAGCCCAAAGGTCATACAATACAAAGCTGTCGGTGGGGTTGCCTTGCGATCTAGTAGAACTTTTTGGGATTAAGGCCTGTCTTACTTTTCTTGCGAGCAAAGTGGGTACTTGGCTAAAGGCCGAATCCAGACTGAATCCAATTTCGCATAATGAATAAGCAATACTTAAAGTGATGAGGTATTGCAAAAAATAATGCAAGTGAATTTTTGTATGCTTTGGAGAATTACTTTGTGCAAAAAATAAAAACTACGTTTTTGTTTGACCAATTTTTTATTTAAAAAAATTTAATTTAAAGTTATTTTTCAAGGGCATAAAACTATAAAATTGAGAAAAAACTATTGTATGTCAATTAAAATTATGCATTTCAAAAAGTGGAGAATACCACAAGTCCGTCTCCAGGTTATCTAGTAATTTTCGAGGGCCATTTTTGTTTGTAAATATTTCGAGACTTTCCTGGACGCCTAGTTTAATCCCTATAGGAGGGACAGATTTAACTATAAAATAGGAGATAATATGTTATTTCGTTTTATTAAATAGTTGAAAAATTACAATCACCAAACACATTGAACCTATAAAAATATGTTAATATTTGAAAATTATGCTCTTAAAAATAATTTGATCGCAAAACGTACAGGTCTTATACACTATTATGATATACCATTCCCTATATCGGAACGGTAAATGTACAGTGCTATATATTTTGTTGCATCGTTTACCATTCATATTTCTATATATATGTACGAAACGGTACATTTATATGTTCAAAGATAAAAAAAAAAGGGTATCTTTACTCAAAAAATATGGTTCCAAAACATCCATTGTTTTATAACAAAAATAAATACATAAAATTATAAAATTATAAAACTATGAATACAAACACTTTTCCAAAATGAAATTCTCTTGAGAAGACTTATTTGTAAATTGTTGGATACTTAGTGCAGCGACAAATCTAGGAGGCAGAAGGGAGGAAGATTGCCCCAGACGTTATCCAGTAGGTGGCACCAAAATAATAGTTATGTGATAGGTGTCTTGGGATTTGTACACGAGGAAGCTGCGCTGGATGTAAATTTTGCTTCGTACGAGAGAAATTGTAGATCCGTCCCTACTTTAGTGTACTTTAGAAGTAAATTAATTCTTCAGCAGAATCAGAAAAAACCAAAAAAAAATTGTCTAAGCTTTCATATTGTCGATGTGATGAAATTTTCGAAAAACTGTGGTCAATTTATCCCGCCCTTGATGCAAGTTTACATAGGATTTTGTTTCAATCTTTTCGGAATTATAAACGAGAAGAACGTCCAGCCAACTTATACTTCTACGTTTCAAAAATTAGAAAAACAAAAATCTAATTCAAAACAAAATTAGGTCAAAAATGTGCAATTTGATAACCCGAAAATGGAAATTGAAATGCTTGGTAGAAGCATCTTATAAAGTATAATCAATTAATTAATTAACACTTAACAGTTAATTGAAGAAATTAACAGTTAATTGAAGCGAATTATTTTTTAATTCTTATCAAATACTGCATACAGCAAACCAAACGAATTTTTTCGAAGTTCCTTAAGTTCACTATCATCTTAAAAAAAAGGAATATTCGTATAAAACCACATTTTATATACGATTATTTAGCAAAGTTATTGATTGTACTTTTGAATTTCAAGTATATATAATATTATTATAATGAGATGCGTCTTATTAAATACTTCATGAAAATTCCTTAAAGTCTGCGAATCATTTTCAGTTTATTTCAATTGCACACAATACAAAGTTCAACAGAATATATCTAGTTATAGTTTTATATTCCAGTTTATCATATGATTTTACACACATATATTTGTTTGACTATGCACATCGTTCGTATATGGTAAAACAATTCGATTCGTATTTTCGAGTACAGTATATTTCAAAATGATGTAGTTCTATGAACGAAGATTCATAGGAGATTCAAAACACAAAATTTAACATATTAATGTAGCATATGCCGTTCATCTTTGTTGCAAGGAAGGTGAGTTGAAACATTATTTAAAATATTTTGTGGACGATTTAAGCAACAGATTTACGTAAACTGCGTTGTGGTAGAAATATATCCTGCAGGACATCAATTTTTATATATTTGAAGCGGGTGAAAGTTGACATCCAAAGGGAAAAAAATGGGTGCGTGTGCTTATGTACGCGCGTCAGAAGTTATACTTCTTTGGCATCATTAAAAAACAATTTTTAATTGCATGCAAATAATTAATTATAATAAAATACTAAAGAGGACTGGAGAAAGATAGTCAACACAGTCAATAAAGCTCATTTCAAATTTGAATAATTAAATAAATAAATATATATTTTTCTTATATTAAGTGTAACATAAATCATCATAACAGCTTCAACCTGTGAACTTTGTGTGACGGTTATGCACGCGCATCTTAAAATTTCACTGTCATCATTTTTCATAACGCGTTTAAAGAAGTATAACTTCAAATACGTTCTTTTAGACAGTTTGGACCCTATTTCATATAAATTTTATATCTATTAAAATTCTAAAACATTTAAATTTTTGAAAATTTCACCGACTTCAAGAAAAAAATAAACTTAAAAACAACAAATTATTTTTTCATATCTTCGCTCATATATATCAATATTATTAATTATTTTTGCGTATGATTAATTGTATACCTTCATATTAATCCAATAGAAAAGATGAAGACAAAATTTCTGGGCTAAAACAAATTTCAGTGATTTAATGTTACCACAAGTTACAAGAATACAACACTCATTTACTGGCATTTGTTTTTGAAAACTCCCGCCTTAATAGTTAACCAGTCTTATAATATAGATTCAGTTTGTCTTGTTTGCTACGTTATTAGCCATAGCGTTGAATTAATATCACACGACTTCGTAAACGAAGACTTTTTGAAACGCCGTGTCTCTTATATACGATATTTGTATGCATGCCGCATATGTTTGTACTTCTGTTCTGTCAAACAGGAATAAAGATATATAAAATTTCTGCTTTAATGATATATAGATGTTATACATAGGTAAACCTAGAAAGTACGTAGTTGCATTTATACAAATATATAAATAATAGGCTGAGTGCCTGTAATCATTGTAAAATATCCTCCTAAAAATTTCTATATGACTTACTTACTTACTATTAGTGTAACAACTTTTTCCTCTACAAAAATTTTTCAAAGTGGGCCGTTTTTTTTTCGGAGCTAGTAAAATTTTTGATTGACTCCCCAGACATGAAGTTAATAAACATCAGTTTTCTTGTAGGAAGATCATTCAATTTATAGTAGGAAGATCATTCAATTAAAATGTAAAACCCATTTTCTCCATCACATAATAAAACCAGATAGATAATCGTTGTCCGACAACCTGAAAATTATGAAAAATATATTATAAAAGACATCCCGTTTTGCCAAAGTTGCAAAAGTCGTTTTTGCGTCATAACAATAATAACACAAAAATATATCTATTACTTATAATCCTGTGTGAGCAATCGAAAATCTAACGGACGCCAGGAAAGCATACTAGCCCACTTATCAAAAAAATTATTACACTAACGAAAACTAAGCCATATTTACATTTTTAGAAGAGTACTAGCACACTCAGTCACGCGTTGCTGTCACAATTTGGAGCAACCGGTATTTGTTGTGAGACATCCGCTTTTGGTTGTGAGCACCCGGTATTTGGTGTAGATGCTTCGCTTCAGAAAAAAGTACGAAACCATTGACAACAATTATAAATACACCCGGTATTTGGTGCAGGACCCCTGGTACCTCAGCCCCTTGACCCACGGGGCGGCCTTTGGCTCCGCATCATAGAGATTTTGTATATTGAATGCTTTCAATATTTTTTAATTCTTCAGAACGATTATTGTACAATTGACTATCAATAAACTCTGGAGAGTTTTTATATTTTTGAAGCCTATAAGTTCTATGATAATTTTTTTTATAAATAGTTGTGTATGCCATAAAATATAACTATTTCTACTTTTAGAATTTATTTCTCTTAAAGTGAATAACATATGCGTCTCGATACCCTAGTTTAAATATGAGCCGAACAAGTCTTTTTTGTAGTATATTTATTCGTGAACAATTCGAACATTGTCCCCACAATATAACGCAATACTGCACTAGATAAAAACGCATAATACACAGACAATACTACTGCAGTTTGTTTTAGCTTTTTGATATTATGACGAGCACCCGGACTATAACAAACTGCTTCATATATTCTGTCAAACGTACACACTATTTTTTAAACAGGAATATTATTTTTTTAAAGAATTATTTTATCGGATTTTCATACTAGGGCCACCAATGAATATCAGCAGTATAATGGATTTGATCCCGCTAGTTTTTTAAGAGGTAGGAAATCTTCTGTATGAAAATTTATTTCATTAAGAAAATATTTTGTGTATTTTCTTAATGTTTTAAAAATATGATAGGTCCATCATTATTTCCAATTTTGCCCAATTTTTTTTAAGATACATGTTTCAAATTTATATCAAAAACCAGATTTCGGTAAGTGGAATGAAAGTGACTGGCGTTGACTAGGCCAAAATGTTAGCTAACAAGTGTCGATCTCTTTGTAAAAAAAAAAAAACAAACAGATCAATACTTTCATTTCGTTTGTCGAAACCTTTTTTTTATATAAATTTGGGCTATGTATCCAAAAAAATAAAGATAGCACTCGGTGCCGCCAAACGGAAGTTACATACATACGCGCTAAATCTAATATTACACATAGACCGAAAATTTTCCATATATCTGATTCATAAGTTTTTCCTACGCCCAGCGCTCGAATCAAAAATTTAAGTAATAAAATAAAAATTCAATAATTATTTCATTAACTCCAAATTCCAAAGTTTCTGTCAATTATTCATACTAGGGTAGCAAGAGTTGACCTTAATTTTAATTTATTTGATTTAATTTTCTCCCAATGCATTTTTCAAAAAGTTTTAATATTGAGGGCAGTACTTACTTATTTTTTTTTCTTTTTATGAACAATACAAAAATGACCAAGTGTATATTATTGATAATGGATTTTTATATATGATACTTTATCGAGAGATCGTTAACAGATATTCCATTTATTTATTATAAATATAATATTCTTTCATAGATTATATTACAAATACAATTCAATGCTTTTATTATTTTAGTTGAATACACAATTTTAACAGTGCGGTTCATTTATTGCAATTGCTTTATGTTTTGTAGTATTTTGATAGAAATATATTGTGTTTGCTTTATATTTTCTTTTTTGTGATCTACATGTTTCGATTAGTCAGCTCGTTATGTCGCTAATGAACGTCCTTTATCGAGCTTGTGGATTCGATAAAAGTAGCCGAAAAATTATCAATGAGTTGGTGACAAAAGGACTACGGAATAAAACGTAAAAGAGCTTCACTTCCAGCAAACATCCAAATCAAATAGACTTCATAAAGAAGTCTTTATTAAGACTTGTCTTTTAAGAAGTCGTAAATAAGAACTCTGTAAGTAGTCATTTTTCTGACTTCGCCAGAATTCACAATTATTTAAGAAGTCTTTTTCTTAATTTTCGAAGGAAATAAGAATTATGAGTTTTGTAAGAATTCTTTTCCCTGAGTACTATCAGAAATATGAGCACTTTAAGAAGTGTTTTGGTTGTCAGACCGTTTCACTTGGTAGAAAGTCCCGACAGATCAACTTTTTATCTAGAGAAATGTACAAATGAAGTACAAATATTAATTTTTGCTTACCAGAATTAATTTTATTTATCTATCTACACCATTCATTTTAAACTAAAAAAAAAAAAAATAATAAAATACACCATTAAATTCGTGTATTTTATAATTTCAAGTAAGCGTGGAAGATTCAGGTGATTGCATTTTCAGAAGTACATTGATGTGACCACTAAAAATCAAATTCAAGTTCACATTAAAATATGTATATTTGCATTACGATGATAATATTTACAGATTAAATCTACTAAATATAAATGGATTAAATCAATTATTATTATTTAAATATAATTGTGTGTCATTCATATTCAATTATGTGGAAGAATTGTGTGAAAAATTCATACAGATGGTTTGTTATAATAAATATTTACTTAATCACGCCACAATTATTATTTAAATGTTATGATGCACAAAGCCTTATCAACTGCTTAATTTAGATTAACAACCTTGGATAAACTGCTAAATGAAGGCTAAAGATAAACAAATCTTCTTGAGTTAAAAGAAAATCTATAAAAAAAAAATAGATTTTGTATTTTAAGTCAAAGTATCTTTGTTTTAGTCTAAAATTTGTAACACTAGAAATTATTGATCGCATTAACAAAATTTTGATTTAGATGTTTAGATAGAATCATTTTATTAGTCCATTTCGGTTTATCCGACTGTCAAATAACACAAAAACGAAGATATAGCTAAAATTTTGCTGGCGTACTTAAGACTTTAAAGAAACCGTCACCGAATTAGCAACGAGTAATATCTCCTCAGAGAATCATTACAACTAGCTAATTCATACTGATGATGACTACTTTTGACCCACATTAGACCCCCATTGTTCCAACAAAGTTAAGCAACATCAACAGTTATGGTTTAAAACTTAAGTAATGAATAAATTGGACTCAAATGACCGATTTTGTTCATTCATAAACTTAAACTCGCCACTAAAATCTTAGCTCATTATCTCTTTTCATTTTTGAGTTATTTTTGATGACGAACAGATGAAAACTGACTAATTAGGTAATTCCACTAACTCCTTACACAAACTTTAGGCTAAAATTAATATACTCTGACATATTATGTGTATATCAACTATAAAAAAATCGATTATATTTTCTTAATGTACATATATTTAAGAATACACACAGAAAATTTCTTATCGTTCCGGTGAATATTTTTCGGTGAAGTTAAACGGAAATTTCAAAAAGCGAATTAGAACCGGAGATCAGCTGTATCCCCTTTCCAAATAAATATTTTTACTAATACTAAGTCTTAAAATACATTTAAAAGATACCATAATATGTGTACAAATTTTTAGATCAATAAATTTAAAAGTTTTCTCTGAATTAATTCTGGAAAATTCGCTATTTTTCGGCCTTCTAACTGTATATAACCCCTTAAAACGCAATTCTCATACTTTATTCTACCATATTACTTCACAATACTTATTTGTGCAAGATGTTTCATACAACATTTTACTTTTTTTTACCTATCATTATCAAAAGTTTAAACAGTAAAAACTTAAACAATTTTGTATAAAAATTAAATCATTAAAATAAGTTTTATTTGAATTTAAAAACTTTGTCTCTCCATTTTACAATTATTTTATTAATTTATGAATGGTGGTGTTATGTAAAAATACGTACCGTACCGTACGTATAGGCCTTATGAGAGTAAATACAAGGTTTTTTTTGTTTAGTACATTATCGTGAAAACCATGTGGCTAACACCATGGTTTATCCCAAGGCGCTGTATTAAATGAAAATATATTTTGTTTTTTTTTTTTTAATACAAAAAACTTTTAATAACATTATACTCGTTAAATTATGAAAATAAAAGAATATATTAAATTTAATAGGAAAAGTATTTAAAACACTTCTTTTTCACGTTGAAAAAATTTTATCATAAAAAAAAATATAGAAATGTATTTGATTTTAATCTGTTATTAGACATGTGATTTCATTTTATATCTTGCAGATTCATACGGAGTAATGCGGATATATCAAATTTAATCATAGATTTGTTATAATTCAAAAAACATAAAGTTAATTTAAATTTGGTATAGGTCCTCATAATATCACCAAATTAGGGAGTATTTACTTTTTAATCATAGACCCTAATTACAGTCTTAAAACTGATATGAACAAACAAAATTATAATATATAATTTATCGATTAATGTGGCTTTAAAATTACACATTGAAATTAAATCATTAAGTTAGTATGGTTATAATTATTGACCCATTTTTCACATTTAAATTTTTTAATATAGGTACCAGAAGATTACAATTTGCAAATTTTCATTGAAATATAAATTTTTCCTATGTATTACTATTTGAATTTAGTTTAAAATGTCTGCAAATATTTAAATATCCATTATTTGTTCAAATAATTTTACAATAAATTTACATTACAATGGGTCTTAGACCCATTGTAATGTATAATGGGTCATTCTCAGGTAAATGGGAATATATATGGGTCATTCTCAGATAAAATTTTTATGATCTTCATTCATCTTTTAAAAATTACAAACAAAGTATGTTTAAATATATTGCATCTACTTTAAAAGCATGTGATCCTAATTAATTGCAATGTTATAAATAAGGAATCTTTTTTTTTACATAGTAAATAAATACTCTCGATAAAATTTGCCCCCCATATGTCAGGACTGAATTTAAATCAAATATTTAACGATAGTAAACCTAAGCGCATTACATTTGACTTAAAAATAATAACCATCGTTGAAAAAATTATCTTTAATTTTATCTTTTATAGTTGGGTCAAAGCTGCATTGGATCCAATGGACCGATTTTACTCATTCACGAACTTAACCTCATTTTTTATGTTTTGAATACATCACCAAAATTTCAGCTCGCAACCTTTTTTTGTTTTTCAGTTATCGTACTAACGAACGGGCGGACAGCCAGAAACGGACTAATTAGGTGCTATACGAAGACCTGTAATTAAATTTAGTTTGTGCGATCAATGTTATGTAGCGTTACAAATTTTAGAATAAAATTCCTGACAAATTGTGTCGAGAAATTTTTAATTATTTGAGTACATTTTTACACCAAAATAATTACTTTTTCGGAGCAAAATATAACGGAAAAATAATGAAATTTTATTTTTTCAGAATTCCAAACACCATTTGAGTTTATATAATTTTATGATTTTTCTCTGCTTTTGTTCATATTCATTTTATTCATATTTATACCAGGGTAGATAATTTTTGAAAACAAAAAAAATTATAGTAGGATGAAACCAATTAGAAATGCAAGATAATATGATAAGAATGAAAGGAAAAATAAATTACGGGCGATCTGTGTTCGGAAAGTAGGAGGGGGTGAGTTTTTAAGGGTAAAATTGGGTTTATCTGAATTTCCGGCAAAACTACAAGTTCTATGGAAAAAAGTTAAATGGCAAAGTTGTAGGTAAGAAAAAGATCTACAACATTTGTATTTACACTGAATAAATATCGAAAAAGTACCCTAATTTTCAACAGAAAAATTTTAAGTTTATGTGAAACAAGTATTAATATTAAAGTTGTAGATCTTTTTATTACCTACAACTTTATCATTGAACTTTTTTCCATACGACTTTTAGTTTCGCCGGACATCGAGATAAATCGTGTTTTATCCTTAAAAACTTACCATCTCCTACTTCCTGAACTCAGATCGCCCGTAATTTATTTTTCCTTTTATTTTTATCATATTATCTTCCGTTTCCAATGGGTTTCATTCTACTGTAATTTTCTTCCACTTTTTATCATTTTTTAAAGCTTCTACTCTGGTCTAATTGTCGTCTATGTATGTGTTACAGAGAAAATAGGATACGTTATGTTCTTTTTTATTTTTTTTATTTCTCACACATACCATCATCAAACTAGAGCTACTCACATAGCTCTGCTAGATAGCAAACAAGTAAAGCAAGAGTAATTTGTTGGTAGTTAGTCTTGTGTCAATGTGACATATTGAATGGCAAACAAATAAAGCTTACTAGTAGAAAAAAAAACAAAATAAAACAATTCGATGTCAATTTGATTTTATTCAGTTAGTCTAAATAAAGATTAAATAGATGCGACAGTTATATTACAAAGAACAATCTTCTCTTTACTCTTTCCATCTTCTCTTGTTCTCTCACTGTGTATGCGAATCAAATAAATTTGCTCTCCTCTATGTTTACAGTTACCAGTTGTACCTTCATCTAATACTTGATCTAATTTGCATTTATACAGCGTGCTTTATAAACTAAATAGTATTTAAGTAGACAAAAAGCTTGTGTTGATTAAAGCTAAATTATTGAAAATCAAACGAAAATACACTTTCATTAGACGGTGGTGAGAAAAGTCTTCGATTTCAACATGAAGATAGCAACACTCGTAAATAAATGCTAGAGAATGTAGATGTGCATCGTTTGGCAGTTACTCACCAAGATTTCAGCCATTTTGGATGCGTAGTTGTTATGTGACATTCGTTTAAGAGAGTGGATATGAGAGGTAGGTGGAGAGTTGAGGAAAACACTAAGTGTCGAACAATCCCATTCCAATCAAAATAAATTAAAATGAAAACATCTTTATTAAAAGCACCACTTTTATTTATGCGCTAAAAAAAAATTTTTTTATCATATAAATTATGTTAATGACGTTCTTAGTTGATAGTTAAAGTTATTTTTTTAAAAAATCTTGTTTTTATAAGGTCTTTTAATTTATTTTCTACTTTTTAATTATCTTCCGTCATAATTTCCATATTGTACATAAGGCGGGGCCACTCTATTTTTCGAATTGTCTATCGCAAAGCCTAAAGGTAAAAGTTTTGGATGCTTATGACTTACTTATTTTGCTTACGTATAGCTCAGAAACAAGCGCATATACAAATAAGGTATATAAAAAACTTCTAGAGTGCCTAAGCATGGAACGTCTCATCTTAGGTATACATACAGCGCATATGAAAAGTTGCTATGAAATTAGACAAAAAATACAACCTAAGGACGTAGTTTTTATCGTAAAGGCTCTTAAACGGAAATATACGACACACATTTCACGTAGATGGACCTTACGATCTACTGTTTAGACACCGTACAATCGTAGCCGGAGGAACGGGTGTCATATCAAATGATGGTGAGACGAATTGGTATTCTTTGTGGGTGGTAAATAGCCCAGGAAAGCTTCAAATAGACAGCAGAGGAGTATTCTGGAGGAGGCCATTGTTAATAAAAACATTAGGGATATTTAAGTATTAAATATTCCATCATTTTTTTGTTGTACAAATATTAAATTCCATTTTTGTATTCGATTATACAAAAATTGAATTTTTCAAAAGCTTATCAGGTCCGAACTTTTTTTGAAATCTAATTTTTTTTTTTAAAGTGAACTGAAGGTGAAAGTCTTTTACACTTACAGCAAAACAGATATATCCTCTCTTTCTCCGGATACTAATTTTTGCGGATATTAAATTTTAAATTGTCTCTGAATAAGAGACAAATAATGTATGTCTCTAAAAAAATATAATACTAATTTTATAGCCAGGAAAGTAATTTAAATTACCTAATTAACATTAATGATTTATTTGCATTCAATGCATAAAAAATTTATTTATTTTTATTCAATGGGACGAATTTGAAATTTATTTTCATGGAACATTATGTATTGCGAAATATAGAATAAAAACGTCAATGAACTTAAGAACATTCCAACTTGTAATTTTCTAATGAAAAGACATTCTCTAGATAGATTCTTCTACGTAGTTTTTTTTTTATTTAAATAAACGAAAAAAAATTGTTTTCTAACATTGGTTTTATTCGTTATCATCGTATGGCAACTCTATACCAGGTAGAATCAATTCACACTCACATTCTTTGTTATTCTGACCATGAAGCATATACATGCTTTCAAAAGAGTAAAGAAGAGGGAACGAAGACTGAATTTCTTTACAAGAACTCAAACATGAACAAAAGTAAATTTGGTACCAAATAATCGATTCTGGATCGATTTTCAGAGAAATCTGAGATTCACCAATTCTAGTGATTTTCATACTTTTATGAAAATCGATTCAGAATCGATCAATTAGTCAGCCAATTTCACTTAAGTTTAGTATGCTTCCTTATACTCTAAAAAACCAAGACCACAATACAACCACGCTGCTTGGAACACCTCTAGATTATGAATATGGAGAATGATTTACTTAAGAATATTGATTTGACGAGTGATATTTCTATATTTATCCACATTTAATTACGAAATGTGGTAATGCAAAAAGTTTCGTTTTATTTGGATCCCAAACTTTAAAACATAACGCCATACAAGGGTTCCGATGTTCACATTTCGTACGAGCCGCGGTAGCTTAATCCGGGACTAGTTATGGATTAAAAATAATATTATATTTATGAAAAAATACTTATATATGAATAGAATAATTTTTAACATAGATTTCTTTGAGACCCTTCAAATACTAATGAATCCTGGTTTTCTAATAGGCTTTTAATTACAGACACCGTTTAAACGATTGTATTTTAAATTTCTATTTTTGAATGCTTCATTTTTACTAATATTGATTTCATCAGACACTTGGTGATGGCCCTGGTTTATTAAATAATTTTAGACTAAAATTTGTCTATTTTTGAATACTTGGCTGTATGTCTTATCATTTACCATCACGATAGCCCTGTAGCCCACAATTCTAAAGAGATATATAGTTAAATTGCTAATGAAACCGTAGACACTGGTTTCTAAAATTTCTAAAGTATACTGGTTGAGGAAAATTTGGAACTGCGCATATTGTCTAGTGTCCATTCCAATGTGCTTGGATTATATTTGGTCTGAGCTATAAGCCTTACAAATTCTGAAATGGAAAGCATACACACGTCGAGACAATATTAAGAACACAAATAAAATAAAACAACTTGCAGGACCTCCGTTAATTAAGAAAATTTTATTTATAAATACCAATTATTTAAGAGAATATGAGTTAATGAACTTCAATGTACTTAATACAAAAAAATTTAAGCATTCAACTTTTGTATCATACTTATTTTGTGATTAGTTTACTCAATGTTATCCTCAAATTGGCTCTCAATTTATCCTCAAATTGGCTTAGCTTGGGCGATATTGGCGATACGAGCGATATTGGCGATATGAGCGATATTGGCGATACGAGCGATATTGGCGGTATGGACGATACGAGCGATATTGGCGATATAGGCGATACGAGCGATATTGGCGATACGAGCGATATTGGCGATATGGGCGATATGGGCGATATTGGTGATATGGGCGATATTGGCGATACGAGCGATATTGGCGATATGAGCGATATTGGCGATACGAGCGATATTGGTGATATGAGCGATATTGGCGATACGAGCGATATTGGCGATATTGGCGATATGGGCGATATTGGCGATACGAGCGATATTGGCGATACGAGCGATATTGACGATACGAGCGATATTGGCGATATAGGCGATACGAGCGATATTGGCGATATTGGCGATACGAGCGATATTGGCGATATGGGCGATATTGGTGACATGGGCGATATTGGCGATATGAGCGATATTGGCGATACGAGCGATATTGGCGATACGAGCGATATTGGCGATATTGGCAATTCGAGCGATATTGGCGATATTGGCAATATGGGCGATATTGGCGATTCGAGATATGGGCGATATTGGTGATATGGGCGATATTGGCGATACGAGCGATATTGGCGATATGAGTGATATTGGCGAGACGAGCGATATTGGCGATATGAGCGATATTGGCGATATGAGCGATATTGGCGATACGAGCGATATTGGCGATATTGGCGATATAGGTGATATTGGCGATATTGGCGATATTGGCGATATTGGCGATACGAGCGATATTGGCGATATGAGCGATATTGGCGATACGAGCGATATTGGCAATACGAGTGATATTGGCGATACGTGCGATATTGGCGATATTGGCAATTCGAGCGATATTGGCGATATTGGCGATATGAGCGATATTGGCGATACGAGCGATATTGGCGATATTGGCGATATTGGCGATATTGGCGATACGAGCGATATTTACGATAGTGGCGATACGAGCGATATTGGCGATATGAGCGATATTGGCGATAGGAGCGATATTGGCGATATTGGCGATACGGAGATATTTGCGATATTGGCGATACGAGCGATATTGACGATACGAGCGATATTGGCGCTATTGGCGATATGGGCGATATTGGAGATACGAGCGATATTGGCGATATTGGCGATACGGAGATATTGGCGATACGAGCGATATTCGCGATACGAGCGATACTGGCGATATTGGCGATATGGGCGATATTGCAGATACGAGCGATATTGGCGATATTGGCGATACGGAGATATTGGCGATATTGGCGATACGAGCTTAAAGCTAAGCTATAAGCAAAGCTATAAGCTAAGCTATAAGCTAAGCTATAAGCTTAGCTATAAGCTAAGCTATAAGCTAAGCTATAAGCTAAGCTATAAGCTAAGCTATAAGCTAAGCTATAAGCTTAGCTATAAGCTTAGCTATAAGCTAAGCTATTGGCTAAGCTATAAGCTAAGCTATAAGCTAAGCTATAAGCTAAGCTATAAGCTAAGCTATAAGCTAAGCTATTGGCTAAGCTATAAGCTAAGCTATAAGCTAAGCTATAAGCTAAGCTATTGGCTAAGCTATAAGCTAAGCTATAAGCTAAGCTATAAGCTAAGCTATTGGCTAAGCTATAAGCTAAGCTATAAGCTAAGCTATAAGCTAAGCTATAAGCTAAGCTATAAGCTAAGCTATTGGCTAAGCTATAAGCTAAGCTATAAGTTAAGCTATAAGCTAAGCTATTGGCTAAGCTATAAGCTAAGCTATAAGCTAAGCTATAAGCTAAGCTATAAGCTAAGCTATAAGCTAAGCTATAAGCTAAGCTATAAGCTAAGCTATAAGCTAAGCTATAAGCTAAGCTATAAGCTAAGCTATAAGCTAAGCTATAAGCTAAGCTATAAGCTAAGCTATAAGCTAAGCTATAAGCTAAGCTATAAGCTAAGCTATAAGCTAAGCTATAAGCTAAGCTATAAGCTAAGCTATAAGCTAAGCTATAAGCTAAGCTATAAGCTAAGCTATAAGCTAAGCTATAAGCTAAGCTATAAGCTAAGCTATAAGCTAAGCTATAAGCTAAGCTATAAGCTAAGCTATAAGCTAAGCTATAAGCTAAGCTATAAGCTAAGCTATAAGCTAAGCTATAAGCTAAGCTATAAGCTAAGCTATAAGCTAAGCTATAAGCTAAGCTATAAGCTAAGCTATAAGCTAAGCTATAAGCTAAGCTATAAGCTAAGCTATAAGCTAAGCTATAAGCTAAGCTATAAGCTAAGCTATAAGCTAAGCTATAAGCTAAGCTATAAGCTAAGCTATAAGCTAAGCTATAAGCTAAGCTATAAGCTAAGCTATAAGCTAAGCTATAAGCTAAGCTATAAGCTAAGCTATAAGCTAAGCTATAAGCTAAGCTATAAGCTAAGCTATAAGCTAAGCTATAAGCTAAGCTATAAGCTAAGCTATAAGCTAAGCTATAAGCTAAGCTATAAGCTAAGCTATAAGCTAAGCTATAAGCTAAGCTATAAGCTAAGCTATAAGCTAAGCTATAAGCTAAGCTATAAGCTAAGCTATAAGCTAAGCTATAAGCTAAGCTATAAGCTAAGCTATAAGCTAAGCTATAAGCTAAGCTATAAGCTAAGCTATAAGCTAAGCTATAAGCTAAGCTATAAGCTAAGCTATAAGCTAAGCTATAAGCTAAGCTATAAGCTAAGCTATAAGCTAAGCTATAAGCTAAGCTATAAGCTAAGCTATAAGCTAAGCTATAAGCTAAGCTATAAGCTAAGCTATAAGCTAAGCTATAAGCTTAGCTATAAGCTTAGCTATAAGCTAAGCTATAAGCTAAGCTATAAGCTAAGCTATAAGCTAAGCTATAAGCTAAGCTATAAGCTAAGCTATAAGCTAAGCTTTAAGCTAAGCTTTAAGCTAAGCTTTAAGCTAAGCTTTAAGCTAAGCTATAAGCTAAGCTATAAGCTAAGCTATAAGCTAAGCTATAAGCTAAGCTATAAGCTAAGCTATAAGCTAAGCTATAAGCTAAGCTATAAGCTAAGCTATAAGCTAAGCTATAAGCTAAGAGATAGATACGAGCAATATTGGCGATATGGGCGATATTGGCGATACGAGCGATATTGGCGATACGAGCGATATTGGCGATATGGGCGATATTGGCGATATTGGCGATACGAGCGATATTGGCGATATGGACGATACGAGCGATATTGGCGATACGAGCGATATTAGTGATATGGGCGATATTGGCGATACGAGCGATATTGGCGATACGAGCGATATGGGCGATATGGGCGATATTGGCGATATTGGTGATACGAGCGATATTGGCGATATGGACGATACGAGCGATATTGGCGATATTGGCGGTACGAGCGATATTGGCGATATTGGTGATATGGGCGATATTGGTGATACGAGCGATATTGGCGATACGAGCGATATTGGCGATATAGGCGATACGAGCAATATTGGCGATATTGGCGATACGAGCGATATTGACGATACGAGCGATATGGGCAATATGGGCGATATTGGCGATATTGATGATACGAGCGATATTGGCGATATGAGCAATATTAGCGATACGGGCGATATTGGCGATACGAGCGATATTGGCGATATTGGCGATACGAGCGATATCGGCGATACGAGCGATATCGGCGATACGAGCGATATTGGCGATATTGGCGATATGGGCGATATTGGCGATACGAGCGATATTGACGATATGAGCGATATTGGCGATACGAGCGATATTGGCGATACGAGCGATATTGGCGATATTGGCGATATGGACGATATTGCCGATACGAGCGATATTGGCGATACGAGCGATATTGGCGATATGAGCGATATTGGCGATACGAGCGATATTGGCGATATGGGCGATATTGGCGATACGAGCGATATTGGCGATATGAGCGATATGGGCGATATCGGCGATACGAGCGATATTGACGATATGAGCGATATTGGCGATATGGGTGATATGGGCGATATCGGCGATACGAGTGGTATTGACGATATGAGCGATATTGGCGATATGAGCGATATTGGCGATACGAGTGATATAGGCGATACGAGCGATATTGGCGTTACGAGCGATATTGGCGATATTGGAGATATGGGCGATATTGGCGATACGAGCGATATTGGCGATATGAGCGATAAGGGCGATATCGGCGATACGAGTGGTATTGGCGATACGAGCGATATTTGCGATATGAGCGATATTAGCGATACGAGCGATATTGGTGATACGAGTGATATTGGCGATATGAGCGATATTGGCGATACGAGCGATATCGGCGATACGAGCGATATTGGCGATACGAGCGATATTAGCGATATTGGTGGTACGAGCGATATCGGCGATACGAGCGATATTGGCGATACGAGCGATATTAGCGATATTGGCGGTACGAGCGATATTGGCGATATTGGCGATATTGGCGATACGAGTGATATTTGCGATACGGGCGATATTGGCGATATTGGCGATATCGGCGATATTGGCGATATGGGCGATATTTGCGATACGAGCGATACGAGCGATATTGGCGATACGAGCGATATTAGCGATATTGGCGATACGAGCGATATCGGCGATATTGGTGATACGAGCGATATTGGCGATATTGGCGATACGAGCGATATGGGCGATATTGGCGATATGGGCGATATTGGCGATACGAGCGATATTGGCGATATGGGCGATATTGACGATACGAGCGATATTGGCGATACGAGCGATATTAGCGATATTGGCGATATGAGCGATATTGGCGAATCGAGCGATATTGGCGATACGAGCGATATTGACGATATTGGCGATATGAGCGATATTGGCGATACGAGCGATATTGGCGATACGAGCGATATTGGCGATACGAGCGATATTAGCGATATTGGCGATACGAGCGATATCGGCGATACGAGCGATATAGGCGATACGAGCGATATTGGCGATACGAGCGATATTGGCGATATTGGAGATATGGGCGATATAGGCGATACGAGCGATATTGGCGATATTGACGATATGGGCGATATTGGCGATACGAGCGATATTGGCGATATGAGCGATATTGGCGATATGAGCGATATAAGCGATACGAGCGATATTGGCGATACGAGCGATATTGGCGATATTGGCGATATGGACGATATTGGCGATACGAGCGATATTGGCGATATGAGCGATATTGGCGATACGAGCGATATTGGCGATACGAGCGATATTGGCGATACGAGCGATATTGGCGATACGAGCGATATTGGCGATATTGGAGATATCGGCGATACGAGTGATATTGGCGATATGAGCGATATTGCCGATACGAGCGATATTGGCGATACAAGCGATATTGGCGATATTGGCGATACAAGCGATATTAGCGATATAGGCGATATTGGCGATATGAGCGATATGGGCGATACGATTGGTATTGACGATATGAGCGATATTGGCGATATGAGCGATATTGGCGATACGAGCGATATTGGCGATACGAGCGATATTAGCGATATTGGCGATATGAGCGATATGGGCGATACGAGCGATATTGGCGATACGAGCGATATTGGCGATACGAGCGATATTGGCGATACGAGTGATATTTGCGATACGGGCGATATTGGCGATATTGGCGATATCGGCGATATTGGCGATATGGGCGATATTTGCGATACGAGCGATACGAGCGATATTGGCGATACGAGCGATATTAGCGATATTGGCGATACGAGCGATATCAGCGATATTGGCGATACGAGCGATATTGGCGATATTGGCGATACGAGCGATATGGGCGATATTGGCGATATGGGCGATATTGGCGATACGAGCGATATTGGCGATATGGGCGATATTGACGATACGAGCGATATTGGCGATACGAGCGATATTAGCGATATTGGCGATACGAGCGATATCGGCGATACGAGCGATATTGGCGATACGAGCGATATTGACGATATTGGAGATATGGGCGATATAGGCGATACGAGCGATATTGGCGATATTGGCGATATGGGCGATATTAGCGATACGAGCGATATTGGCGATACGAGCGATATTGGCGATATGGGCGATATTGGCGATACGAGCGATATTGGCGATATGAGCGATATGGGCGATATCGGCGATACGAGCGATATTGACGATATGAGCGATATCGGCGATACGAGCGATATTGGCGATATTGGCGATACGAGCGATATGGGCGATATTGGCGATATGGGCGATATTGGCGATACGAGCGATATTGGCGATATGGGCGATATTGACGATACGAGCGATATTGGCGATACGAGCGATATTAGCGATATTGGCGATACGAGCGATATCGGCGATACGAGCGATATTGGCGATACGAGCGATATTGGCGATACGAGCGATATTGGCGATATTGGCGATACAAGCGATATTGGCGATATTGGCGATACGAGCGATATGGGCGATATTGGCGATATGGGCGATATTGGCGATACGATGCGATATTAGCGATATTGGCGATACGAGCGATATCGGCGATACGAGCGATATTGGCGATACGAGCGATATTGGCGATACGAGCGATATTGACGATATTGGAGATATGGGCGATATAGGCGATACGAGCGATATTGGCGATATTGGCGATATGGGCGATATTAGCGATACGAGCGATATTGGTGATACGAGCGATATTTGCGATATGGGCGATATTGGCGATACGAGCGATATTGGCGATATTGACGATATGGGCGATATTGGCGATACGAGCGATATTGGCGATATGAGCGATATTGGCGATATGAGCGATATAAGCGATACGAGCGATATTGGCGATACGAGCGATATTGGCGATATTGGCGATATGGACGATATTGGCGATACGAGCGATATTGGCGATATGAGCGATATTGGCGATACGAGCGATATTGGCGATATGAGCGATATGGGCGATATCGGCGATATGAGCGATATTGACGATATGAGCGATATCGGCGATACGAGCGATATTGGCGATATGAGCGATATTGGCGATACGAGCGATATTGGCGATATGAGCGATATGGGCGATACGAGCGATATTGGCGATACGAGCGATATTGGCGATATGGGCGATATTGGCGATACGAGCGATATTGGCGATATGAGCGATATGGGCGATATCGGCGATACGAGCGATATTGACGATATGAGCGATATTGGCGATATGAGCGATATTGGCGATACGAGCGATATTGGCGATATGAGCGATATAAGCGATATTGGCGATACGAGCGATATCGGCGATACGAGCGATATTGGCGTTACGAGCGATATTGGCGATACGAGCGATATTGGCGATATTGGAGATATCGGCGATACGAGTGATATTGGCGATATGAGCGATATTGCCGATACGAGCGATATTGGCGATACGAGCGATATTGGCGATATTGGCGATACAAGCGATATTAGCGATATAGGCGATATTGGCGATATGAGCGATATGGGCGATACGAGTGGTATTGACGATATGAGCGATATTGGCGATATGAGCGATATTGGTGATACGAGCGATATTGGCGATACGAGCGATATTAGCGATATTGGCGATACGAGCGATATCGGCGATACGAGCGATATTGGCGATACGAGCGATATTGGCGATATGAGCGATATTGGCGATACGAGCGATATTGGCGATACGAGCGATATTGGCGATATTGGCGATACAAGCGATATAAGCGATATAGGCGATATTGGCGATACGGGCGATATTTGCGATACGAGCGATATGGGCGATATTGGCGATATTGGCGATATGGGCAATATTGGCGATACGAGCGATATTGGCGATACGAGCGATATTAGCGATATTGGCGATACGAGCGATATCGGCGATATTGGCGATACGAGCCATATTGGCGATATTGGCGGTACGAGCGATATGGGTGATATTGGCGATACGAGCGATATTTATTTAGGGATATAAGCTTATAGCTTAGCTTATAACTAAGCTTATAGCTTAGCTTATAGCTTAGCTTATAGCTTAGCTTATAGCTTAGCTTATAGCTTAGCTTATAGCTTAGCTTATAGCTTAGCTTATAGCTTAGCTTATAGCTTAGCTTATAGCTTAGCTTATAGCTTAGCTTATAGCTTAGCTTATAGCTTAGCTTATAGCTTTGCTTATAGCTTTGCTTATAGCTTTGCTTATAGCTTAGCTTATAGCTTTGCTTATAGCTTTGCTTATAGCTTAGCTTATAGCTTAGCTTATAGCTTAGCTTATAGCTTTGCTTATAGCTTTGCTTATAGCTTAGCTTATAGCTTAGCTTATAGCTTAGCTTATAGCTTAGCTTATAGCTTAGCTTATAGCTTAGCTTATAGCTTAGCTTATAGCTTAGCTTATAGCTTAGCTTATAGCTTAGCTTATAGCTTAGCTTATAGCTTAGCTTATAGCTTAGCTTATAGCTTAGCTTATAGCTTAGCTTATAGCTTAGCTTATAGCTTAGCTTATAGCTTAGCTTATAGCTTAGCTAATAGCTTAGCTTATAGCTTAGCTTATAGCTTAGCTTATAGCTTAGCTTATAGCTTAGCTTATAGCTTAGCTTATAGCTTAGCTTATAGCTTAGCTTATAGCTTAGCTTATAGCTTAGCTTATAGCTTAGCTTATAGCTTAGCTTATAGCTTAGCTTATAGCTTAGCTTATAGCTTAGCTTATAGCTTAGCTTATAGCTTAGCTTATAGCTTAGCTTATAGCTTAGCTTATAGCTTAGCTTATAGCTTAGCTTATAGCTTAGCTTATAGCTTAGCTTATAACTTAGCTTATAGCTTAGCTTGCTTACAGCTTAGCTTACAGCTTAGCTTACAGCTTAGCTTATACCATATGCCATACTCAAAGAAAATTATTGTATTCATTACCAAATTCTGAGGACTTTAACATTTATAATTTCAAAGAAGTTTCACGATTCCACGATTCCAGGTGGAATCCTGACAATTTTTCAAGTCGGGCAATTGGGTCTCATGGATATATAACAAAAATTTTTACATTATTTTAACACAAATAACTTTTGTTTGAAACATTTTTTCATAGACTTCGCTACAATACCAGCTTAAATAGCTCTTGAATAGCTTTTAAATAGATTCTTTGAGTCGTTTTTCGTATTGTCGCTACCATTTGTGCTGGTAGCATTTTTGGAAATTTCCGCAACAATATCGTACCCGCGTAGACCTACTAGGTAGTCATTCGTGTCTGAATTTCCTAATACCATAATTCAAAGTAAGTTCAGTTAATTATTTGCAGCATCCACTATCTTTTAAGTATAATCGTGCATCTCTGATTCTGTTACATCTTGTACAATGTAATATGTTTAAAGCCATTATAACACTGTAACACTGTAAACTGTTACAGTTACAATCAATATGGTGGTGTGTTAACATTGTTAACACATTGGTTTTGATACGTACGTACGTATGTATATATGTATGTTGATATCAAATAAAGGTACAATTTATCACCTGACAATATGTTCCCATAATAGTTTTGTATTCCTTTTTATTCAAACTTATTAGGTGCTACGAACTGAACTAACTAATGCTGTTTATCAACTCAGAAAACATTGTAGCAAAATGTAACAAACTATATGTGTAAATAATAATGCAGAATAAAGACGGTATAAATTTTGATTATAATGCAGCTTAAGGACGATGCATATTTGAGTATATAATGGGCCGGTTAGCCAAAGTTTAAATATTAATGTGAAGGTAATGGTGAATGTGTATGTACATAATCTGTATATTTTAATAATTAATATTATTTAAAATTTTAACGATTTGAAATATAAAAATAATTGCACAGATTTGACGATGTGTGTAGACACGTTCAGTTGGAGTTACGAGTTGAAGACGAAGAGTTCATGGACCAATGATATTGTGTATGTAATTTGTATGCTTGTACGGTGGCGCCATTAATAGCTAGACTTCTGTACTATATTATGTTTGGACAAGGGTTGCCAAATAAATTTAACTAGCTGGCCCAGAAAAGTCAAGAAAACGTCGTTTTGCCATATAGCTACTTTCAGCTATATAGCCATTAACCAAAGGGGATTATTATTTTTATACAACAACAGTACTGGTAGGTTGTCACCTATCCAAATACAGATGTCTGACTGCTGTTGCTTAACTTTATTGATTGATCTAAGCCTGTCATTACGTTACGTCAGTCGATCGGGTCTGCATCGTATTTAATCGTGAAAAATAGTATATGGAACTGCAGAACCACGAATGGTTCCGGTTGTACTTGAACGAGGTTTCCATGGAAATGATACTAATAGGATTTGTAACATACTTTAAGTGAGTGTTTGCAATAAAAGAAATTTTTGGTGTGGACTACCCTTTTCACTTAGGGGTATAAAAAGGTCATGATCTATGCCCGGACATACTGAATATACACAAAAAATTTCATAAAAATCGTTCCAGTCGTTCTTTAGCTATAAGTGATGTAACGAACAAGACTTTGTTATATATATATATATATATATATTTATATATATTTATATATATTTATATATATTTATAAATATAGATTATTAAATTTAATGCTATATCAGAGTTGACCAAGGGCACTACAAGTGCTTCGACAACAGCAAGTAATTTTCAAAATATTAGCTTGAATCCGATTAAACTTTAAGTTTTAGCTTCCAATTTTATATAAAATTTAATATACCTCATACATTTCATGAATATATAACGTTAACAATTGTATGAATTTACCAAACGATCATTTTCCAAGTGTGAAAATGAATTTTCCATTTTATTCTCCACTTTAATAACGTTAATTAATATATTTTCTTCATCGTTTCGTGTGGTGATAATTATCATCACTGGGTTTTTTTTTTAATTAATGTCCAAGTGATTTTCATAATATGAAAATGAAAGTACAATTATTAGGAAAAAATTTAATATTACAAAAAAAAAGAATCTTAATTTTCTTAATTACCTTTGTTAATGTAAATTGTATTTTTTGTCGTCATTAGTGTTAAACAAAAAATCATCTCACAGGAGTTTCGTAAATGAAGTAAATTCTCTCTTACGAGAATAATTTAAAAAAAATATTATAGATATTGGTTTAGAATGACCCAATTAATCCATTTCCGCCCGTCTGTCATCAAGATCGTAGTAAATTCTAGATCTAAGAAGTAAGATCAAGTTCGTGAATGAGCAAAATCTGTCTATTAGGTCCGATGGATCCATAATTGATAAAAGAAAAATTCAAAAACAAAAACCTTCTTTTCGCTAAAAACTAAACAGCTGTAGTTTGAAATATTTATGGATAAAATGGTCGAATTTTTAGAATTAAGCATATAATTAGAATTGATATTTAGTGAGGCTACACTTCTTTTGGCGCATTTGATGAAGATCCAATATCGGCGATATTGGCGATACGAGCGATATTGGCGATATGAGCGATATTGGCGATACGAGCGATATTGGCGATATTGGCGATACGAGCGATATTGGTGATATAGGCGATATTGGCGATATGGGCGATACGAGCGATATTGGCGATATTGGCGATACGAGCGATATTGGCGATATTGGCGATATGGGCGATATTGGCGATACGAGCGATATTGGCGATATTGGCGATATGGGCGATATTGGCGATACGAGCGATATTGACGATATGAGCGATATTGGCGATATGAGCGATATTGGCGATACGAGCGATATTGGCGATACGAGCGATATTGGCGATATTGGCGATACGAGCGATATTGGCGATACGAGCGATATCGGCGATACGAGCGATATTGGCGATATTGGCGATATGGGCGATATTGGCGATACGAGCGATATTGGCGATATGAGTGATATGGGCGATATCGGCGATATGAGCGATATTGACGATATGAGCGATATTGGCGATACGAGCGATATTGGCGATACGAGCGATATTGGCGATACGAGCGATATTGGCGATATGGGCGATATTGGCGATACGAGCGATATTGGCGATATGAGCGATATGGGCGATATCGGCGATACGAGCGATATTGACGATATGAGCGATATTGGCGATACGAGCGATATTGGCGATACGAGCGATATTGGCGATATGAGCAATATTGGCGATACGAGCGATATTGGCGATATGGGCGATACGAGCGATATTGGCGATATTGGCGATATGAGCGATATTGGTGTTGTTGGCGATATGGGCGATATTGACGATACGAGCGATATTGGCGATATTGGCGATATGGGCGATATTGGCGATACGAGCGATATTGACGATATGAGCGATATTGGCGATATGAGCGATATTGGCGATACGAGCGATATTGGCGATACGAGCGATATTAGCGATATTGGCGATACGAGCGATATCGGCGATACGAGCGATATTGGCGATACGAGCGATATTGGCGATATGAGCGATATTGGTGTTATTGGCGATATGGTAGATATTGGCGATACGAGCGATATTGAGGCGATATTGGCGATATCGGCGATATTGGCGATACGAGCGATATTGGCGATATGAGCGATATGGGCGATATTGGCGATATGAGCGATATGGGCGATATCGGCGATACGAGCGATATTGACGATATGAGCGATATTGGCGATACGAGTGATATTGGCGATACGAGCGATATTGGCGATACGAGCGATATGGGCGATACGAGCGATATGGGCGATATTGGCAATACGAGCGATATTGGAGATATGAGCGATATTGGCGATATGAGCGATATTAGCGATA
Organism: Chrysopa pallens; assembly: GCA_020423425.1. Lineage (NCBI taxonomy): Eukaryota > Metazoa > Arthropoda > Insecta > Neuroptera > Chrysopidae > Chrysopa > Chrysopa pallens. The sequence continues at coordinate 139,137,185 of CM035591.1, forward strand.
CGAGCGATATTGGCGATACGAGCGATATTGGTGATATTGGCAATATGGACGATATTGGCGATACGAGCGATATTGGAGATATGAGCGATATTGGCGATACGAGCGATATTGGCGATATGGGCGATATTGGCGATACGAACGATATTGGCGATATGAGCGATATGGGCGATATCAGCGATACGAGTGGTATTGACGATATGAGCGATATTGGCGATATGAGCGATATTGGCGATACAAGCGATATTGGCGATATTGGCGATATGGGCGATATTGGCGATACGAGCGATATGGGCGATATTGGCGATACGAGCGATATTGGCGATATTGGCGATATGGGCGATATTGGCGATACGAGCGATATTGACGATATGAGCGATATTGGCGATATGAGCGATATTGGCGATATGAGCGATATTGGCGATACGAGCGATATTGGCGATATGGGCGATATCGGCGATACGAGTGGTATTGTCGATAAGAGCGATATTGGCGATATGAGCGATATTGGCGATACGAGTGATATAGGCGATGCGAGCGATATTGGCGATATTGGAGATATGGGCGATATCGCTCGTAACGCCAATATCGCTAATTGGCGATACGATCGATATTGGCGATATGGGCGATATTGGCGATACGAGCGATATTGGCGATATGAGCGATATTGGCGATACGAGCGATATTGGCGATATGGGCGATATTGGCGATACGAGCGATATTGGCGATATGAGCGATATGGGCGATATCGGCGATACGAGTGGTATTGACGATATGAGCGATATTGGCGATATGAGCGATATTGGCGATACGAGCGATATTGGCGATATTGGCGATATGGGCGATATTGGCGATACGAGCGATATGGGCGATATTGGCGATACGAGCGATATTGGCGATATTGGCGATATGGGCGATATTGGCGATACGAGCGATATTGACGATATGAGCGATATTGGCGATATGAGCGATATTGGCGATATGAGCGATATTGGCGATACGAGCGATATTGGCGATATGGGCGATATCGGCGATACGAGTGGTATTGTCGATAAGAGCGATATTGGCGATATGAGCGATATTGGCGATACGAGTGATATAGGCGATGCGAGCGATATTGGCGATATTGGCGATGCGAGCGATATTGGCGATATTGGAGATATGGGCGATATAGGCGATACGAGCGATATTGGCGATATGGGCGATATTGGCGATATTGGCGGTACGAGCGATATTGGCGATATTGGCGATATCGGCGATATTGGCGATACGAGCGATATTGGCGATATGAGCGATATTGGCGATACGAGCGATATTGGCGATACGAGCGATATTAGCGATATTGGCGATACGAGCGATATCAGCGATACGAGCGATATTGGCGATATGAGCGATATTGGCGATACGAGCGGTATTGGCGATACGAGCGTTATTAGCGATACTGGCGATACGAGCGATATTGGCGATATTGGCGATACGAACGATATGGGCGATTATGGCGATATGGGCGATATTGGCGATACGATACGATATGGGCGTTATTTGCGATACGAGCGATACGAGCGATATTGGCGATACGAGCGATATTAGCGATATTGGCGATACGAGCGATATTGGCGATATTGGCGATACGAGCGATATGGGCGATATTGGCGATATGGGCGATATTGGCGATACGATCGATATTGGCGATATGGGCGATATTGACGATACGAGCGATATTGGCGATACGAGTGATATTAGCGATATTGGCGATACGAGCGATATCGGCGATACGAGCGATATTGGCGATACGAGCGATATTGGCGATACGAGCGATATTGGCGATATTGGCGATACGAGCGATATTGGCGATATTGGTGATACGAGCGATATGGGCGATATTGGCGATATGGGCGATATTGGCGATACGATGCGATATGGGCGATATTTGCGATACGAGCGATACGAGCGATATTGGCGATACGAGCGATATTAGCGATATTGGCGATATGGGCGATATTAGCGATACGAGCGATATTGGTGATACGAGCGATATTGGCGATATTGGAGATATGGGCGATATAGGCGATACGAGCGATATTGGCGATATGGGCGATATTGGCGATATTGGCGGTACGAGCGATATTGGCAATATTGGCGATATGGGCGATATTGGCGATACGAGCGATATTGGCGATATGAGCGATATTGGCGATACGAGCGATATTGGCGATACGAGCGATATTAGCGATATTGGCGATACGAGCGATATCAGCGATACGAGCGATATTGGCGATACGAGCGATATGGGCGATATTGGCGATACGAGCGATATTGGCGATATGGGCGATATTGGCGATACGAGCGATATTGACGATATGAGCGATATTGGCGATATGAGCGATATTGGCGATATGAGCGATATTGGCGATACGAGCGATATTGGCGATATGGGCGATATCGGCGATACGAGTGGTATTGTCGATAAGAGCGATATTGGCAATATGAGCGATATTGGCGATACGAGTGATATAGGCGATGCGAGCGATATTGGCGATATTGGAGATATGGGCGATATCGCTCGTAACGCCAATATCGCTAATATCGCTCGTATCGCCAATATCGCTCGTATCGCCAATATCGCCCATATCTCCAATAATTAACGAGTAAATATCATATCATATACAATAACGATACGAGTGGATATGAGCGATATTGGCGATACGAGCGATATCGGCGATACGAGCGATATTGGCGATATGAGCGATATTGGCGATACGAGCGATATTGGCGATACGAGCGATATTAGCGATATTGGCGATATGAGCGATATCGGCGATACGAGCGATATTGGCGATACGAGCGATATTGGCGATACGAGCGATATTGGCGATATTGGAGATATGGGCGATAAAGGCGATACGAGCGATATTGGCGATATTGGCGATATGGGCGATATTGGCGATATTGGCGGTACGAGCGATATTGGCGATATTGGCGATATCGGCGATATTGGCAATACGAGCGATATTGGCGATATGAGCGATATTGGCGATACGAGCGATATTGGCGATACGAGCGATATTAGAGATATTGGCGATACGAGCGATATCAGCGATACGAGCGATATTGGCGATATAAGCGATATTGGCGATACGAGCGGTATTGGCGATACGAGCGATATTAGCGATACTGGCGATACGAGCGATATTGGCGATATTGGCGATACGAACGATATGGGCGATATTGGCGATATGGGCGATATTGGCGATACGATGCGATATGGGCGAAATTTGCGATACGAGCGATACGAGCGATATTGGCGATACGAGCGATATTAGCGATATTGGCGATACGAGCGATATTGGCGATATTGGCGATACGAAGGATATGGGCGATATTGGCGATATGGGCGATATTGGCGATACGATCGATATTGGCGATATGGGCGATATTGACGATACGAGCGATATTGGCGATACGAGTGATATTAGCGATATTGGCGATACGAGCGATATCGGCGATACGAGCGATATTGGCGATACGAGCGATATTGGCGATACGAGCGATATTGGCGATATTGGCGATACGAGCGATATTGGAGATATTGGCGATACGAGCAATATGGGCGATAATGGCGATATGGGCGATATCGCTCGTAACGCCAATATCGCTAATATCGCTCATATCGCCAATAGCGCTCGTATCGCCAATATCGCACATATCTCCAATAATTAACGAGTAAATATCATATCATATACAATAACGATACGAGTGGATATGAGCGATATTGGCGATACGAGCGATATCGGCGATACGAGCGATATTGGCGATATGAGCGATATTGGCGATACGAGCGATATTGGCGATACGAGCGATATTAGCGATATTGGCGATACGAGCGATATGGGCGATACGAGCGATATTGGCGATATGAGCGATATTGGCGATACGAGCGATATTGGCGATATTGGCGATATGGGCGATATTGGCGATACGAGCGATATGGGCGATATTGGCGATACGAGCGATATTGGCGATATTAGCGATATGGGCGATATTGGCGATACGAGCGATATTGGCGATATTGGCGATACGAGCGATATGGGCGATATTGGCGATACGAGCGATATTGGCGATATTAGCGATACGGGCGATATTGGCGATACGAGCGATATTGGCGATATTGGCGATACGAGCGATATCGGCGATACGAGCGATATTGGCGATATGAGCGATATTGGCGATACGAGCGATATTGGCGATACGAGCGATATTAGCGATATTGGCGATATGAGCGATATGGGCGATACGAGCGATATTGGCGATATGAGCGATATTGGCGATACGAGCGATATTGGCGATACGAGCGATATTGGCGATATGGGCGATATTGGCGATACGAGCGATATTGGCGATATGAGCGATATGGGCGATATCGGCGATACGAGCGATATTGACGATATGAGCGATATTGGCGATACGAGCGATATCGGCGATACGAGCGATATTGGCGATACGATATGATTGACGATATGAGCGATATTGGCGATATGAGCGATATTGGCGATACGAGCGATATTGGCGATATTGGCGATATGGGCGATATTGGCGATACGAGCGATATTGGCGATATTGGAGATATGGGCGATATTGGCGATACGAGCGATATTGGCGATACGAGCGATATTGGCGATATTGGAGATATGGGCGATATAGGCGATACGAGCGATATTGGCGATATGGGCGATATTGGCGATATTGGCGATACGAGCGATATTGGCGATATTGGCGATATGGGCGATATTGGCGATACGAGCGATATTGGCGATATGAGCGATATTGGCGATACGAGCGATATTGGCGATACGAGCGATATTAGCGATATTGGCGATACGAGCGATATCAGCGATACGAGCGATATTGGCGATATGAGCGATATTGGCGATACGAGCGGTATTGGCGATACGAGCGTTATTAGCGATACTGGCGATACGAGCGATATTGGCGATATTGGCGATACGAACGATATGGGCGATTATGGCGATATGGGCGATATTGGCGATACGATGCGATATGGGCGTTATTTGCGATACGAGCGATACGAGCGATATTGGCGATACGAGCGATATTAGCGATATTGGCGATACGAGCGATATTGGCGATATTGGCGATACGAGCGATATGGGCGATATTGGCGATATGGGCGATATTGGCGATACGATCGATATTGGCGATATGGGCGATATTGACGATACGAGCGATATTGGCGATACGAGTGATATAAGCGATATTGGCGATACGAGCGATATCGGCGATACGAGCGATATTGGCGATACGAGCGATATTGGCGATACGAGCGATATTGGCGATATTGGCGATACGAGCGATATTGGCGATATTGGCGATACGAGCGATATGGGCGATATTGGCGATATGGGCGATATTGGCGATACGATGCGATATGGGCGATATTTGCGATACGAGCGATACGAGCGATATTGGCGATACGAGCGATATTAGCGATATTGGCGATATGGGCGATATTAGCGATACGAGCGATATTGGTGATACGAGCGATATTGGCGATATTGGAGATATGGGCGATATAGGCGATACGAGCGATATTGGCGATATGGGCGATATTGGCGATATTGGCGATACGAGCGATATTGGCAAAATTGGCGATATGGGCGATATTGGCGATACGAGCGATATTGGCGATATGAGCGATATTGGCGAATCGACCGATATTGGCGATTCGAGCGATATTGACGATATTGGCGATATGAGCGATATTGGCGATACGAGCGATATTGGCGATATGAGCGATATTGGCGATACGAGCGGTATTGGCGATACGAGCGTTATTAGCGATACTGGCGATACGAGCGATATTGGCGATATTGGCGATACGAACGATATGGGCGATATTGGCGATATGGGCGATATTGGCGATACGATGCGATATGGGCGATATTTGCGATACGAGCGATACGAGCGATATTGGCGATACGAGCGATATTAGCGATATTGTCGATACGAGCGATATTGGCGATATTGGCGATACGAGCGATATGGGCGATATTGGCGATATGGGCGATATTGGCGATACGATCGATATTGGCGATATGGGCGATATTGGCGATACGATCGATATTGGCGATATGGGCGATATTGACGATACGAGCGATATTGGCGATACGAGTGATATTAGCGATATTGGCGATACGAGCGATATCGGCGATACGAGCGATATTGGCGATACGAGCGATATTGGCGATATTGGCGATACGAGCGATATTGGCGATATTGGCGATACGAGCGATATGGGCGATATTGGCGATATGGGCGATATTGGCGATACGATGCGATATGGGCGATATTTGCGATACGAGCGATACGAGCGATATTGGCGATACGAGCGATATTAGCGATATGGGCGATATTAGCGATACGAGCGATATTGGTGATACGAGCGATATTGGCGATATTGGAGATATGGGCGATATAGGCGATACGAGCGATATTGGCGATATGGGCGATATTGGCGATATTGGCGGTACGAGCGATATTGGCAATATTGGCGATATCGGCGATATTGGATTGATACGAGCGATATTGGCGATATGAGCGATATTGGCGATACGAGCGATATTGGCGATACGAGCGATATTAGCGATATTGGCGATACGAGCGATATCAGCGATACGAGCGATATTGGCGATATGAGCGATATTGGCGATACGAGCGGTATTGGCGATACGAGCGTTATTAGCGATACTGCCGATACGAGCGATATTGGCGATATTGGCGATACGAACGATATGGGCGATATTGGCGATATGGGCGATATTGGCGATACGATGCGATATGGGCGATATTTGCGATACGAGCGATACGAGCGATATTGGCGATACGAGCGATATTAGCGATATTGTCGATACGAGCGATATTGGCGATACGATGCGATATGGGCGATATTTGCGATATTGGCGATACGAGCGATATTAGCGATATTGGCGATATGGGCGATATTAGCGATACGAGCGATATTGGTGATACGAGCGATATTGGCGATACGAGCGATATTGGCGATATTGGCGATACGAGTGATATTAGCGATATTGGCGATACGAGCGATATCGGCGATACGAGCGATATTGGCGATACGAGCGATATTGGCGATACGAGCGATATTGGCGATATTGGCGATACGAGCGATATTGGCGATATTGGCGATACGAGCGATATGGGCGATATTGGCGATATGGGCGATATTGGCGATACGATGCGATATGGGCGATATTTGCGATATTGGCGATACGAGCGATATTAGCGATATTGGCGATATGGGCGATATTAGCGATACGAGCGATATTGGTGATACGAGCGATATTGGCGATATAGCCGATATTGGCGATACGAGCGATATTGGCGATATGAGCGATATGGGCGATATCGGCGATACGAGTGGTATTGACGATATGAGCGATATTGGCGATACGAGCGATATCGGCGATACGAGCGATATTAGCGATATTGGCGATACGAGCGATATCGGCGATACGAGCGATATTGGCGATACGAGCGATATTGGCGATACGAGCGATATTGGCGATATTGGAGATATGGGCGATATAGGCGATACGAGCGATATTGGCGATATCGGCGATATTGGCGATACGAGTGATATTGGCGATATGAGCGATATTGCCGATACGAGCGATATTGGCGATACGAGCGATATTGGCGATACGAGCGATATTGGCGATATGAGCGATATGGGCGATATCGGCGATACGAGCGATATTGACGATATGAGCGATATTGGCGATATGAGCGATATTGGCGATACGAGCGATATTGGCGATATGAGCGATATAAGCGATATTGGCGATACGAGCGATATCGGCGATACGAGCGATATTGGCGTTACGAGCGATATTGGCGATACGAGCGATATTGGCGATATTGGAGATATCGGCGATACGAGTGATATTGGCGATATGAGCGATATTGCCGATACGAGCGATATTGACGATAAGAGCGATATTGGCGATATTGGCGATACAAGCGATATAAGCGATATAGGCGATATTGGCGATATGAGCGATATGGGCGATACGAGTGGTATTGACAATATGAGCGATATTGGCGATATGAGCGATATTGGCGATACGAGCGATATTGGCGATACGAGCGATATTAGCGATATTGGCAATACGAGCAATATCGGCGATACGAGCGATATTGGCGATACGAGCGATATTGGCGATATTGGAGATATCGGCGATACGAGTGATATTGGCGATATGAGCGATATTGCCGATACGAGCGATATTGGCGATACGAGCGATATTGGCGATATTGGCGATACAAGCGATATAAGCGATATAGGCGATATTGGCGATACGGGCGATATTTGCGATACGAGCGATATGGGCGATATTGGCGATACGAGCTTATAGCTTAGCTTATAGCTTAGCTTATAGCTTAGCTTATAGCTTAGCTTATAGCTTAGCTTATAGCTTAGATAATAGCTTAGCTTATAGCTTAGCTTATAGCTTAGCTTATAGCTTAGCTTATAGCTTAGCTTATAGCTTAGATAATAGCTTAGCTTATAGCTTAGCTTATAGCTTAGCTTATAGCTTAGCTTATAGCTTAGCTTATAGCTTAGCTTATAGCTTAGCTTATAGCTTAGCTTATAGCTTAGCTTATAGCTTAGCTTATAGCTTAGCTTATAGCTTAGCTTATAGCTTAGCTTATAGCTTAGCTTATAGCTTAGCTTATAGCTTAGCTTATAGCTTAGCTTATAGCTTAGCTTATAGCTTAGCTTATAGCTTAGCTTATAGCTTAGCTTATAGCTTAGCTTATAGCTTAGCTTATAGCTTAGCTTATAGCTTAGCTTATAGCTTAGCTTATAGCTTAGCTTATAGCTTAGCTTATAGCTTAGCTTATAGCTTAGCTTATAGCTTAGCTTATAGCTTAGCTTATAGCTTAGCTTATAGCTTAGCTTATAGCTTAGCTTATAGCTTAGCTTATAGCTTAGCTTATAGCTTAGCTTATAGCTTAGCTTATAGCTTAGCTTATAGCTTAGCTTATAGCTTAGCTTATAGCTTAGCTTATAGCTTAGCTTATAGCTTAGCTTATAGCTTAGCTTATAGCTTAGCTTATAGCTTAGCTTATAGCTTAGCTTATAGCTTAGCTTATAGCTTAGCTTATAGCTTAGCTTATAGCTTAGCTTATAGCTTAGCTTATAGCTTAGCTTATAGCTTAGCTTATAGCTTAGCTTATAGCTTAGCTTATAGCTTAGCTTATAGCTTAGCTTATAGCTTAGCTTATAGCTTAGCTTATAGCTTAGCTTATAGCTTAGCTTATAGCTTAGCTTATAGCTTAGCTTATAGCTTAGCTTATAGCTTAGCTTATAGCTTAGCTTATAGCTTAGCTTATAGCTTAGCTTATAGCTTAGCTTATAGCTTAGCTTATAGCTTAGCTTATAGCTTAGCTTATAGCTTAGCTTATAGCTTAGCTTATAGCTTAGCTTATAGCTTAGCTTATAGCTTAGCTTATAGCTTAGCTTATAGCTTAGCTTATAGCTTAGCTTATAGCTTAGCTTATAGCTTAGCTTATAGCTTAGCTTATAGCTTAGCTTATAGCTTAGCTTATAGCTTAGCTTATAGCTTAGCTTATAGCTTAGCTTATAGCTTAGCTTATAGCTTAGCTTATAGCTTAGCTTATAGCTTAGCTTATAGCTTAGCTTATAGCTTAGCTTATAGCTTAGCTTATAGCTTAGCTTATAGCTTAGCTTATAGCTTAGCTTATAGCTTAGCTTATAGCTTAGCTTATAGCTTAGCTTATAGCTTAGCTTATAGCTTAGCTTATAGCTTAGCTTATAGCTTAGCTTATAGCTTAGCTTATAGCTTAGCTTATAGCTTAGCTTATAGCTTAGCTTATAGCTTAGCTTATAGCTTAGCTTATAGCTTAGCTTATAGCTTAGCTTATAGCTTAGCTTATAGCTTAGCTTATAGCTTAGCTTATAGCTTAGCTTATAGCTTAGCTTATAGCTTAGCTTATAGCTTAGCTTATAGCTTAGCTTATAGCTTAGCTTATAGCTTAGCTTATAGCTTAGCTTATAGCTTAGCTTATAGCTTAGCTTATAGCTTAGCTTATAGCTTAGCTTATAGCTTAGCTTATAGCTTAGCTTATAGCTTAGCTTATAGCTTAGCTTATAGCTTAGCTTATAGCTTAGCTTATAGCTTAGCTTATAGCTTAGCTTATAGCTTAGCTTATAGCTTAGCTTATAGCTTAGCTTATAGCTTAGCTTATAGCTTAGCTTATAGCTTAGCTTATAGCTTAGCTTATAGCTTAGCTTATAGCTTAGCTTATAGCTTAGCTTATAGCTTAGCTTATAGCTTAGCTTATAGCTTAGCTTATAGCTTAGCTTATAGCTTAGCTTATAGCTTAGCTTATAGCTTAGCTTATAGCTTAGCTTATAGCTTAGCTTATAGCTTAGCTTATAGCTTAGCTTATAGCTTAGCTTATAGCTTAGCTTATAGCTTAGCTTATAGCTTAGCTTATAGCTTAGCTTATAGCTTAGCTTATAGCTTAGCTTATAGCTTAGCTTATAGCTTAGCTTATAGCTTAGCTTATAGCTTAGCTTATAGCTTAGCTTATAGCTTAGCTTATAGCTTAGCTTATAGCTTAGCTTATAGCTTAGCTTATAGCTTAGCTTATAGCTTAGCTTATAGCTTAGCTTATAGCTTAGCTTATAGCTTAGCTTATAGCTTAGCTTATAGCTTAGCTTATAGCTTAGCTTATAGCTTAGCTTATAGCTTAGCTTATAGCTTAGCTTATAGCTTAGCTTATAGCTTAGCTTATAGCTTAGCTTATAGCTTAGCTTATAGCTTAGCTTATAGCTTAGCTTATAGCTTAGCTTATAGCTTAGCTTATAGCTTAGCTTATAGCTTAGCTTATAGCTTAGCTTATAGCTTAGCTTATAGCTTAGCTTATAGCTTAGCTTATAGCTTAGCTTATAGCTTAGCTTATAGCTTAGCTTATAGCTTAGCTTATAGCTTAGCTTATAGCTTAGCTTATAGCTTAGCTTATAGCTTAGCTTATAGCTTAGCTTATAGCTTAGCTTATAGCTTAGCTTATAGCTTAGCTTATAGCTTAGCTTATAGCTTAGCTTATAGCTTAGCTTATAGCTTAGCTTATAGCTTAGCTTATAGCTTAGCTTATAGCTTAGCTTATAGCTTAGCTTATAGCTTAGCTTATAGCTTAGCTTATAGCTTAGCTTATAGCTTAGCTTATAGCTTAGCTTATAGCTTAGCTTATAGCTTAGCTTATAGCTTAGCTTATAGCTTAGCTTATAGCTTAGCTTATAGCTTAGCTTATAGCTTAGCTTATAGCTTAGCTTATAGCTTAGCTTATAGCTTAGCTTATAGCTTAGCTTATAGCTTAGCTTATAGCTTAGCTTATAGCTTAGCTTATAGCTTAGCTTATAGCTTAGCTTATAGCTTAGCTTATAGCTTAGCTTATAGCTTAGCTTATAGCTTAGCTTATAGCTTAGCTTATAGCTTAGCTTATAGCTTAGCTTATAGCTTAGCTTATAGCTTAGCTTATAGCTTAGCTTATAGCTTAGCTTATAGCTTAGCTTATAGCTTAGCTTATAGCTTAGCTTATAGCTTAGCTTATAGCTTAGCTTATAGCTTAGCTTATAGCTTAGCTTATAGCTTAGCTTATAGCTTAGCTTATAGCTTAGCTTATAGCTTAGCTTATAGCTTAGCTTATAGCTTAGCTTATAGCTTAGCTTATAGCTTAGCTTATAGCTTAGCTTAGCTTATAGCTTAGCTTATAGCTTAGCTTATAGCTTAGCTTATAGCTTAGCTTATAGCTTAGCTTATAGCTTAGCTTATAGCTAAGCTTAAAGCTTAGCTTATAGCTTAGCTTATAGCTTAGCTTATAGCTTAGCTTATAGCTTAGCTTATAGCTTAGCTTATAGCTTAGCTTATAGCTTAGCTTATAGCTTAGCTTATAGCTTAGCTTAGCTTATAGCTTAGCTTATAGCTTAGCTTATAGCTTAGCTTAGCTTATAGCTTAGCTTATAGCTTAGCTTATAGCTTAGCTTTTAGCTTAGCTTATAGCTTAGCTTTTAGCTTAGCTTAGCTTATAGCTTAGCTTATAGCTTAGCTTATAGCTTAGCTTATAGCTTAGCTTATAGCTTAGCTTATAGCTTAGCTTATAGCTAAGCTTAAAGCTTAGCTTATAGCTTAGCTTATAGCTTAGCTTATAGCTTAGCTTATAGCTTAGCTTATAGCTTAGCTTATAGCTTAGCTTATAGCTTAGCTTATAGCTTAGCTTATAGCTTAGCTTATAGCTTAGCTTATAGCTTAGCTTATAGCTTAGCTTATAGCTTAGCTTATAGCTTAGCTTATAGCTTAGCTTATAGCTTAGCTTATAGCTTAGCTTATAGCTTAGCTTATAGCTTAGCTTATAGCTTAGCTTATAGCTTAGCTTATAGCTTAGCTTATAGCTTAGCTTATAGCTTAGCTTATAGCTTAGCTTATAGCTTAGCTTATAGCTTAGCTTATAGCTTAGCTTATAGCTTAGCTTATAGCTTAGCTTATAGCTTAGCTTATAGCTTAGCTTATAGCTTAGCTTATAGCTTAGCTTATAGCTTAGCTTTTAGCTTAGCTTATAGCTTAGCTTAGCTTAGCTTATAGCTTAGCTTATAGCTTAGCTTATAGCTTAGCTTATAGCTTAGCTTATAGCTTAGCTTATAGCTTAGCTTATAGCTTAGCTTATAGCTTAGCTTATAGCTTAGCTTATAGCTTAGCTTATAGCTTAGCTTATAGCTTAGCTTATAGCTTAGCTTATAGCTTAGCTTATAGCTTAGCTTATAGCTTAGCTTATAGCTTAGCTTATAGCTTAGGTTATAGCTTAGGTTATAGCTTAGGTTATAGCTTAGGTTATAGCTTAGCTTATAGCTTAGGTTATAGCTTAGGTTATAGCTTAGGTTATAGCTTAGGTTATAGCTTAGGTTATAGCTTAGCTTATAGCTTAGGTTATAGCTTAGCTTATAGCTTAGGTTATAGCTTAGCTTATAGCTTAGCTTATAGCTTAGCTTATAGCTTAGCTTATAGCTTAGGTTATAGCTTAGCTTATAGCTTAGGTTATAGCTTAGCTTATAGCTTAGCTTATAGCTTAGGTTATAGCTTAGCTTATAGCTTAGCTTATAGCTTAGCTTATAGCTTAGCTTATAGCTTAGCTTATAGCTTAGGTTATAGCTTAGCTTATAGCTTAGCTTATAGCTTAGCTTATAGCTTAGCTTATAGCTTAGCTTATAGCTTAGCTTATAGCTTAGCTTATAGCTTAGCTTATAGCTTAGCTTATAGCTTAGCTTATAGCTTAGGTTATAGCTTAGCTTATAGCTTAGCTTATAGCTTAGCTTATAGCTTAGCTTATAGCTTAGCTTATAGCTTAGCTTATAGCTTAGCTTATAGCTTAGCTTATAGCTTAGCTTATAGCTTAGCTTATAGCTTAGCTTATAGCTAAGCCAATATCCTCATATTGGCGATATGTTACTTTTTTTAAAAACTGTAAAAATATACGAAAATCTAAATTGATTCATTAAGTCTCTGTGAGCTAGATACCTTTAAAATGAGGTGTGTATCAAAACGTATAACATCAACCAAGGGTACAATATCAGAAACTGATTTTCATAAAACAGTCAATTCGTTAAAAAATAAAGTATGAAAAACATGTATAAAAGAGAATAACGGATAAAAAGACGAAACATTTGGATTAGATGAACAACACAGTTGTAGTCGAAATATTGGACTATTTCAAATGCACATTTAAACTGTTGTTATTCTATTTGCATATATAACATAGAACTTTTTCAATGTAATTTACCTAAATTTAATTCTAATCTTGTCTTATTTTTATTTCTTCAAAAAAAAATGTTTACAAAACACGTTATAGTAAATACAGATTGATTTATAGTAAATACAGAGAGTCTATTACTTTCGAGCTATATCTACCGATATAAGAAGTAGTTTTTTTGGAGCTTACAGTAAGTAAAATGCCAGAATCTTCATGTCACAAAAAACAGTATGTCCCTTTTAATATAAATAAGATATCTATAATACTATATAAATAAAACACGCCTACAAAATGTGGGTGTACCATTAATAATTAATTTGTCCTGTTTACATTATAAGGTAAGGTAAGATGGCCGTAGTTTTTAGGAGACGCTTTAAAAATCAAATTAGTTATGTTTTTCCCAAAATATTTATTTTAAACGAATCTTTAATCATTTCACTACAAAATTATACAAAGAAATCAAAAAATCTAAGAATCTCAAACTTATATATCACTATATTACGACAGGCCATCTCTGCTGTGGCGTCCGAAGCAAATCACCATGCTTGTATTATCATCCTTATTTTCTTTTTTATTTATCTTTTTTAGTTCTCAACTTATCTTTTTTACAGTTATTTGACTGTGTGCCTTTGCGATGTTAGAGTAATACCAAAATAGTCATTGGCTGTAGAAGGTATTAGATCTATCATAGCCATCGTGACAGATAAAATGAAACTGTGACTGCGCCTTAAAGGCTTATATACAGTTAAAGTTGGTGCTATTTCTGCCGGGTTCTTTGTTGGTCACATCGATATAAAAATGAATGACTAATAATTGATAACTGATGACAATTTCGGTTTGGAATGGAACACATTTACAATACCAATTAGATTAAAACATATAAGTACGAATTTCTTTGCAAATTTAATCATCGTGAAACTATTGGCAACACAATCTTATTTTGTTCTGATATTTTAAATAATTTGATCAATGTTAGTTTCTAAACACCATATTTATATATTAATCTGAAATTCATTGGATTTTTGTATATCTTATCTATTCAAGGTACAGCGGACAAGTGAATAAGTGCATATTCTGAAAGAGATGCATGTTAGATTAAACGTGATCTCCTCGATACATTTATTAAACTTAAGGTCGAACACCGAAAAAGCTCAATTAGAACAATACATACAAACTGTTGTGGCATTTAAATTATCTGCAAACCCTTATCTCAAACAAGTTATATACATACTGCCTGTGCAATAATTTAAAAACTGTACTATGGCCCATAATAAGTCTATAAGTCACCAAACATATCTTAATTTATGGGGAACGTTTTTGGGGGCTATATGGAAAGCTCTTGAGAAAACGTACTCACTATAACACTGGATCATACCAAAATTTCAATTTGAATAGTTTAAGAGTTGTTCGTAAAGTTCTTACTGAAAATAATGTATTTACCAATATGTAAAACCCATTTCTATTTGCATACATCCAATCAGCAGTCTGCTGCAGTCCTGCTACATACTGTTCTGTATAATTCCGCAAATCAACAAGTTAGGGTTCCGAAAAAAAAACTTACAAATTTCTCAACTACACATTAAAGAAAAATTTGTTTACTTTAGCACACAAATAATTGGCATGTCGAAGGAGGCGTCAAATTAGACAAATGACGGATTACTGCGGGCTAACAGTATTGAATGTCATCGAATATTACGAAACAGTACAGTTTTTGTAGTAAACAATTTTATGAAAAATCAGTGTCAATATACCAATTTCCAACAATATTAAGCAGAGACCAAAAAACTATTTTTAATCGAACATCAATTTTATCTTCCTATATTTACCAAGATATTCCTATATTAGGGGCATTTTAAACCGGCTCAGAGGGCAAGTGATTAAAGGCACAAATACCTTTACTATTTTGATTACTAAGACTGCAGGTTGCAGCTTTTAATCCAGGTAGCAGCAGTGCGTTCAATAATTATAAAATAAAAGAAAAGGGCGGTTGATTGATCATACTGTCGTCTCTTGAATAAGAACGAACTAACGTTCTAAAAGTGTGCACAGTGGACCAAAAGGTCTAGGTACAAGGAACGTGATTGCGGATATTCTTATAAGGGGCATTTTTAAATTGAAACCTTACTAGCTAAAAAAAGAATTAAGTATGTTTCAAATAGCTTGTTCTCCATACGCTTTTTTGACGGTAAATGTGCATTTTCGTGACGTAAATCTAACAAATATTCATATATATGTACTCCATATGAGGTAGGTATATTAAAAAGTTAAGGTATGTTGTTCAATATTAGTTGAAATGCATCTTTTCAGGATATTATCTAACTTCTAAATAATGTATACAATTCCAAGTATTATATGAAACTAAATTTTTATTCAACTACATGTTTGCTAGTACATTTTTAAAGTGCAATATATCCTAGCAACTACATACACTTCCTTGCATGCATCCAATTGAAAAACATAATATGTATAGGAAGATCGTTAAGGTCTATCAGCAATAATTCCTGATATTGTATACAATGTTTTTAATACAGTTGCAGTTAATTCAGAAACCTAACTGGCTCAGTTTTCAAGTGAGTAAAAGCACTAATACCTTTACCCATTTAACTTCTTAGACTGGAGATTGCGGGTTCGAATCCAGGCAGCGAAAGGCAAGAAAGGGCACACGACGGAGGTCACATTGTCGTCGCTTGGATAAGAACTAAGTAAACCGCTCCACCTTCGTGATAATTTTTACTTTGTGCTAGAAAGTATCTTTGCCTTCAGGTGATGGAGTGCTCAAAAAGAGAGTACAAAGGACCAAAAGGTCTAGATAAAAGTACCTGAAAAAAATAAGCTAATTGAGTTAATTGATAGAAGACATATTTAATGGAAACTTAAATCTTGGTTTTAAAAGCCTTGGACAAAATTTAATCCAGTTTAATACATTTTGGCTAGTATGCAATACGAAAGAATATATTGTTGCAAGTTTGAAACTGAAGGCAGAAAAACTAAAGAAAAAATTTTGAAGTTTAAGAAAAGTTTATTTTATTTTAAATTAAAATTTGATTAAATGATTGACTCTAAATGGTCAGATGTATGTAATTAGGGGAGTACCAATCAGAATTCAAGAAATCACAAATGGTACGACACCTAAGGCCCATACAATGTAATATGTTTCAGTCGAAATGCGTATTGTATTGGAATTGAATTCCAATTAATTTTTTTGCTGTTTAACTTTTATTTAAGAAACAATAAGGTTTCATTCGGAAAATAAAAGCAAAACCTGAACATATTGTCCTGAACAAATTAGACTGCATAACCTACCTCAACAACTTTCCAAATACCATCTACACATCTTGTACGAGAAGATTAAACATATGTATCTGTAAATTTAATACATTCATAATTTTAACATAAGCCAATTTTCAATTGAAAACTCATTTTTATGCTCTAGGTAAGTATTCTTAGCATCTATTAAATCTTGTATTAGATTGTATTATTTACACTTGTTCTTTTGATCGCTTGTTCTTTTGATTTGAAACTAGGCCTAAATCAGTAGAACAGTATTAGTAGCAATCTACAAAAAATAATTGGGTAATTTGATATTACCCGTGAAATATAAATAAGTTATCTTTTTGATTAATTTGCATTTCTATTAATATTAAAAATAATTTTTAGAAAAGAAATTGATTTTAGTTTAAAATATGGAAACCATAAATAAGCTTATCAGTAAATGTCTTAAATTTTAAACAAAACGTTATGTGTATAAAAATAATGTTGCAATTTAAAATTTTATATTATTTATTAAATTATCGAAAAACTTTCGGCTATTTGGAAACCATAAATAAGCTTATCAGTAAATGTCTTAAATTTTAAACAAAACGTTATGTGTATAAAAATAATGTTGCAATTTAAAATTTTATATTATTTATTAAATTATCGAAAAACTTTCGGCTATTTGTAAACTATAGTATGGAAATTTGGTGATATATTAATTACATACCATTAAAGCTCAAATATGATTATATTTCATAAACTGTACATTATTATTAGCACCAATAATTGCTGGTAACAACACTTCTTGTCAAATCCCCAAGAGGAATAAAGTTAAGAATCCAGTCGTTATTTAACTGGATATATCTATTAATACATGTTATATACAGTAAGTATACACATAGGTACTAAAAAGTATTGAACAGTTTAGTGCAGAACTAATATCAATCAAGGATTAATAAAGTATTCGATTGAGACCATTGAAAAGAATCAATAATTGATTTGAATGAATTATTTCTTAATATATCACGGTGAGGTAAAATTCACGCAATTTATTAGCAATTAGCAACTTATTTAGTAACAAGACACATGGCGTCACCTATCAGTAAACTGTATAAAGTTTGGTTCTTTATTTTTAATTACACCTACATGCAACGCAATATGTTTGTGTTCTGTTGTTTTGTATCTACTTTATTATATTTATTCTGGTGTAACTTTCGAAACCGTTGTCCAATTTTGAAGAAAAAAACTTAACATCGCATAACATCGCTTATGAATATTAATAAAAAGAGCCAGCTGCTCTAATTTAGATAAAAATAATTATGACTATTTGTACTTTCATTATGAAATAAAAATAAATATAAAATTGAACATACAAAAGATTTGAAGGTCGATAAATTCAATTATTTTCGCAATTTACACCCACAAAATCCTCAATAAACCAGTATTCAATGATTATAAAATTTGGCCTGAATTAGTTAAGATAATTACATAAGGATATATCAAGAGACCCGCCCATTTTTATTGGTTTGAGACACGCAAGAGCTATTCACAATAAAATATTTTTAAAAATATTTTATATTTTACCAAATTCCATTAAATTTGGATTTTACTTCACCAAATTGTATACCAAATTCCAATAAATTTGGATTATATTTGTGGGCAAAAATAGTGTTTTTAATAGATATCTCATTCTGCAATACAAGCCTTCTTAAGAAAACGCACATTATATTGAAGCTTACCGTTTTTGTCGTTAAATCCGCTACAGAACAATTTTTCTTAATTTTTTTATTGGCTGATTTTTCGTGCATTAGTAGTACGGAAATGGAATTGTTTGAGTTCATTCCAACACTATCATGATATATACCAACTTTGGATGTCGAAGTGTGTGTCTAATTTCATTTAAAGTTAATAAATTGTCGAAGGAAATCAATTTAAAGTTTATAGAGTTAGATGAAGAAAGGAGGACAATTATACATACCGTTCAAGTGAAATAACTATATATATGTATGTAACATATATATAGCACCATCCTTTGTTAACACAATGTTAGTTTTCTACATAATTGTAGTTGTAAATCATTTATTACGAAACTAATGTACATAGAAACTCACGGGTGATCGAAAATAATCTGTCTTTCTCGTTTATTTGTATTTTATTTTTAAATAAATAGTAAATGTATACATTTAATTAAGTTCCCCTGCTTCTATCAACATTTTACATTAATTTTTTTTCGGGATTTGCTATGGTAACGCTTTACTGTTTCATTACTGAAATGTTATAATAATCTGTAGATTATGGAAACAAATGGTAACTATTTTATATTGACAATTTGTTACTATTTATTAAGAACTTTTAATAAGTTTGCATTCTTGATTCCTTATTATTACTAGCAGTTTTTTCTGATTATCTAATTCGTTAATAATTTGATAACTTTTAATCAAATTTGATAATCTCTGGTTATTATCGGTTTTTCCATAATTTTCCAACTGAAAAACATTTTCGTTTGATTTTATTATACTGAGCCTACATAATTTCTGTTCTACGAAGCTTTTTGTTAACTTTTATTTGCTTTTTTTCACATTCAATACCATTGAAAATTATTTCTTCCGAATACTTCTGATAAAATTTCATGATTTAATTAACCGAACTCTGATAGCCGCTTTATTGAGTGTCAGGTACAATCTAATTGGCTCCTAATTATACAAACCTAAAAAAAATGTTCTTTGAAGTCAAAGATTAGATTTGAGTTTTTAAATTTTTTGACATAGACGAACTGATAAAAATTTTTTTTAACAGGTGATGAATAATTTATGAAACTTTTAATTAACTTTGTGAGGAAAATGAAGACAAATTGGCTTCAAAATAATCTTAAAAACAATATATTCTCAAAGCTGAGTGGTCGGTGTTTTGTCGTTTATTAAAAAAGTAAAATCTTTTATTTTCCTTGATTCATTTCTTACTATTTCTTAAGAGATTTCTAACCAGGGAAGTAATCAATATTTTCTTCTACATAGTTTTTGAACTATGTCTTGGGCTTAAAAGGGTACCAAGGTACAAAATCCTTTGAATAAGAAACTTATTATTAAGAAAATAGTTTATATTTTCTAAAAATTACTAATTTTTGATTTCTCAATAATTACCTTGAATCTCTTAGTAAAAAAAAAAATCGAAAAATAATTGTTTCATTATTGTATGCGATTGTCAGTTTATACCCAGGGTTCATTTCTAGCATAAGTATAGCATTTTCATGTCAATGTATTATATCTTAACTTAAAAGTAAGAATTTTCTTAATCAACCTAAGATATCAAATGCAGTATGTGAATCTTTTATGCATAATATTAAAACTACAATTATTTCAAAATATAGAACACAGTTTATTTTATATAATGTTATACGTTTAAAGTAGAGAAACTATATATCTATACTAGCAGACTCAATCACGTTTTGCTCTCACATTTTTCACAAAACACTGAAGAAACAATTTACACATTTCACATCAATTGCCAAAAACTGCATCTTCCTTGCTTTAAAAAACAAATGTTTACATTTTTCTTGCTTTATCCTATAAGAAAAATGCATTTAGATTATTTTCTACCTGATAACAGCAGGTAGAAAATTATTATATGAAAATGAATATTACACACTTTCATACTTACCAAAATGTCAACGCAGTTTTTAAAAATTTTATTAAAATACAATCATAAATTTATTTACATAATAACATCGATAGTAATTATTATTGCCATGGATATTCATCGGGATAAAATAACCTATCGAAGGCTTTAATCAGAAACAAATCACACAATAAAAAAAAAACAAATACCATTAATCGGGTAAATAGTTTCAAAATCCATCGAGGACATAATCATGACACGTCAATTTTATATATATCAATATATGCACTAACAATGTACATAACACACAAGAAAACTGTTATTTTCTAATTAAAATATAATTAAAAATTTAATTTGATTAGTATTGTAATTTGATTTTGTTTAAGAAATAAATTAAAATCAAGTTTTGTATTCGATTCATTTATTTATATATTCCATATTTATTATACAGTTTTAAATTTATAAATAGGTGTCAAATAATTAATGGAATATTTATGTTGTTTTTGATAATAAAGTCTTTTGAGTTGATTTATAAGCTCATATATGAGACATACTTCTAAATCCAAGTCAATCAGTGCTTCTGAACTTAACCGTAAACTTAGTGCAACCAGTGTTCTACTGTTCTACTCTAAATTAACTATAATTAAATATAGCTTAAAATAATAGTTGTATGTAAAGAATGAATAATCATTCGTTAGACAAACTCGTCTATAATAAAGACCACCCACACCACAATAATTTTTATTTAACTACATCCAAACCAATTAAATTAATGACGTTATTTTAAGTGAAGACTTGGAATTTAATTTGGTTTTTTTATTTACAAAATAGAACAGAAGTTATTTTTGGTAAATTTTTGAATACAAACCAGATATGTTCAAAGATTAGGATTAATCACTAAAAGAGTTAAATAATAAAATAAACTAGTCGACTCATCAAAATCAACTGTTTAAGATTGAAGTTCAATGCAAATATTATTTGAATGATGTCTTACATAAAATATTAAATATAATATTGTTTTGTCAGGAAAGAGATGGAAAATCATCTTTAAGACCATAAAACCTCTTCGTTTTCGATCAAATTTTCGAATTTTTGTATGGCATTGAGTATAATCTGAAATGTAGCAAATTTAGTATCTAGATTTTTGTTAGAATAATTCCTTTCAAAAAAACAATTGCAAACGCACTATCCACGAAATCCTTGAATTTAATCCAGCCACATCTTGAATTTAATTTATCGGAAATATTTTAATAAAGATTTAAAAATGAAGATGTGGGTGACCTATGTTTTAGACATGTATGTCTGAGGACCGGAGGTAAAATTATTATTTATATTTTATAAAAATATTAATAATTTAACGCTGTGTTTCCAAAATTTGGTCTTTTTTTTTGTTTTTTGGCATTCATGCTAAGAAAGACTAAAAATAAACAAAATTGTATTTAGAAAAACAAACACCATAGACATATAATTTATAATAGATGAAGTGTTTCATATTAGTGTACAATATATTAAAAAATAATTCATCTCATTTTTATAGTCTATGAAAATAATCAGCTATGTGTAATTATGAATGGTTTATATTTCTGCTACTATAGCGCTGAAAACTGAATCTCACCTAATAATAAACATAATTTTATGAAAAAAAAAAGGAAATCCTTGGAAATAAACAAACAAACAAACAAACACAGTGTAATTGTGGTTTGTGGTTTTATTCTGTGTTTCTTCTTATTATATCGTTGTTGCAACAAGCCTTATAAATATTTTTGCAGTACATTTTCTTTGATGTAATATATAAATGTATCCACAATTATTTATTTTTTTATACACAAAAAATAATTTACATAAAAATAAAAAGAAAATGAAGAGAAAAAAAATTGTATTAGAGAAAAACGAACGGATTGGTTTAAAAATAAATGTATATATTTTTGTCTTTGATTTACACATTATAAAATAAAGAAAATGTCGGTTTAAAATGTCACAAATGCTTTCATTTAATTCTTATTTTATAAATTTTCCTGCTATGGAACTCTCCGTACTGCTGCAGCATGCAAATATACATGCAACTTGCTTATAAAAAAAACCACGACACATTAAATAATTTCGGATTCTATTTAATATGAATTTTACAGCTTTATCGACGAAGTACTATGATGTCAATATGTGGAGACACGCTACACGTGATGAGAATGATTTACGAAAGAAAGGAGTAAACATGTGTAGTGAGAAAAGACAATCTGAATATAAAAAAATTAATGCTAATTGAATTAAAAAAATTTAATTTGAAGTAAAGTGTCGTTTTGGCTTTTTTGTAGTTGAGATTTGGCACTACAGTCAGTGTGATATAAGTAATTTATAAGTTTTATCTTATTATTAAATGTAAATTTTTCCCTTTAGACTTCTGCCCTTATCTGAAATTATTCGAAACGTTTTTTTTGAATTGCTTACGGATATATTTTTCGAATATCTGATAGTTTCAGTTTCGGATATGGAGCTCCATAACATCCCAGCAAAAGCACGAAACTTAAACTAAATCAAGAGAATTGTTCCTAAAAAATGGTTTAATCATTTGGAAGGCTCAATTAATCTTAATCACAAACGTAATTTCTAATATAATACAAAAAGATCTTTTTTTTTTTATTTAGAGTCTATAAATAACTCTAAAACATAATTATACAAGTGTTGTGAAATTTGGATGCAAACACGAAAAAGGAAAATACAATTTAAATTACATTATAGTTTATCGTTATTATAGAGGTCTCTGCTAAAAAGAAAATCTTACTTCAGAAATGGATTAAATGAGAGTGAACTTATTTTGTTTTTGATGGAACTCGATATATTTTGTAACAAATTCGGATTTAACTTTTTGAAATTTTCGTCTGTTATGCTTATAATCTTTAATGCAATTTATAAGCTTTTTTATTGATTATTAAGCTTTAATTTTTTCTTTCAAAGTATTCGTTTAAAAGCTTTTAGTTTCGCAAAGAACATTATTTTTGTGTGAACGATGATATTTATGATTTTTTACACAGAGCTTTCAAATATCCATTATCCGTGGCACTTTTTCGATAGCAATTATAATAGCTTTTTATTATCAAGTTTTAGAAAAATTAAAATAGAAAACAAAAATACTGGATTCTGGAGATTTACAAAAAAAAAAAAATATTTAATTTATAAAATAAAGAAAAAGAGGAATGCTATGATTCTAATTTATTCTATATTATATTTATTTATGTTTTATTATCAAGAAGATAATAAAAAAATTTTATTAATTCCTTTTGATTAATTTTGGAATAAGTTATGTTAATATCATAAAGGGTAAAGTTTTAAGCAATCATTTTAAATCAGCCATTAACTATCTTCTAGCATTTGTTGAAAGGTATGTTATTAATTCATCAAATTTTATAAGGCAAATTCGGCTTGGAATTGTGACTTCCAATGACTTCCAATGACTCTGCTTTGGATAAAAACTACTAAATGTCATAGACAAAAACCAAACAGGGAATTAAAATTTGTTTGTGTGCAATACAATTTTTTTTTTTTTTTTGCTAATTTTTCTTTCGAGAAAGAAATTCCCGTCAAAACCAAACTAGGAATCAAGAAAAATTATTCGATTATCCAAACGATTTATTTCGAGTAACTCGATAATATTTGAATAACTATTTTATTAAATATTTTAGGTACCAACCTGGAAATTTGGTTTCGAGTCGTGGATATATATTTTACAATATATGATTGGAGTCAGAAACCACACTCAATTTTGAAGCACACGCCAGATTTCCAGATACATATCTGTTTATAAAACTAGTTTTTTTTCAATTTTGCCTCCCATGGCCCCTCACTGGTGTAACATAATTACTGATCCCAACCGAACAACAAAGTTAAGCAACATTATACACAGTTAGTACTTTGATGGGTGACCGGCATAGAATTGCTATGTGCTGTTCACCTTAGTTGTTGAAAAATAACTTAAAAAAAAAATTGACTCTATTAGAACAAGTATAGGTTTCAGTAGTTATTACTTTTTTATTGGCGAATATTTTGAATGTTTCATACTTTTTTATCGATAAAAAAAAACTTCGTGCTATTGGAGAAATTTGATTCTCCGGCACCCAATTCTTATAATAACTCACTTATAACTTCAGCTTAGGTTTTGCACTACACCAGCCCATTACAATTAATTTTTGTGGCATCAGTGGAGATCAAACCACAAACATAGGTAAGTAAGTTGCTGACATAACCATAGCAGTAGACGACACAACCAACTGAGCTACCGTGCAAACCGTCACCAAATTAGCAACGAATAAAATCTCCTCAGAGAATCATTACATCTAGCTAATTCATTCTGATGATGACTACTTTGTAGTCGAAATACGTATTTATAAAAATACTAAATAATCTGATCTAGAAAATTGGGGCAAAAAATGTCTATGCCTTATAAATTTTAATACAAATCATTTATATCAAGTACTTGGATGAGTACGTTTGGGAATGCTGCATTCTGTTATTGTAAGTAAACACTGTAGTCACTGATGACCATAACAGTTAAGCAGTGACTAAAAAAAAATAAACAATAATTTCTAGATATATAAATAAATTTTACGAACGAAGAATTGTAAAATAGTTAACATATTTGTTTTCAGCTGTACCAAACTCGTACAAAAGAAAAAGTAACAATGCATAAAAGTCCAAATATAAAATAATTTGTTAATAGAAAATAAATGATGGTGATATGTAACTTTATAACAAAATTTATTCATGTTCAAGAAAACTACTGTAGGATACAACGAAGATGGGAGAATAGGTATACGAAAAAAAAAAATCAGAATATAATAATAATCCTGGCAATTGTTCTCTATTATAACAATAGTGTTGGTTGGTTGGTGAGAATATCCTTTAGGAAAGATAAGAATTATGAACTTATATAAACATCTGGTGGATTTAACAGGATTAAATTTTTGCAGTTATATCAAAATGTAAAAAAAAAAAAAAAATATATAAAAAAATTAAATAAATCATATTTTTACTTGAAGAACAATTTTCTAGTCATAATATACACTTTCCATATACAGTATGATCCGAACTAATTAACTAAAATAAGGTATACCGACTTTGAACGATCCTGAAATTACACTATTTCCGATATTTTTTCCAAGTTAATAATATAAAGAATAGCGTTATTTCGAGAAACTGTGTTTTGGCCACAGTGCCATACGTTTGTCACGCTGCGTTGCGTCGTGTTGTCAATTTGCGCTAAGCACAGGCCTAAACGTGAATTCAGCTCTATCAGTTACGTTCTTATAAGGCAAGCCTATTTGGTAATCTTCAGAATCCATTTGGATATATTATAGTAGATAGGATTATTATTTAATTAGGATCTAGCGATAGATGGGTAGAGGTAGGTTCTTCGAAAAGACAAAAGACTATTTTGTTTTTGCGAAAATCAAACTTGAAACAGTGAAATAAAGGATGAAAGTTTGTGTGGGGGACCCAGCATTTTATAAGTTAGGGAAAAGACATAAATAATGTTTCTGCGTTTTTTATCAATCAAGGTAAAATTGGGGTATTAAAAGACTTATAACCTAAATAATTTTTCTACCTTTTTAGGCGTATTCGTATGTTTATAGTACGATACTAACCGCTAGTAGATTTCAACCTAGCGAACTCTTGAATCATATTACTGGTTTCTGAGGCACCTCGAAAACAAGTTAAAAATTGGAAAATTTATAATTACTTTAAGCAAAAAAAAGCTGAGGTATGTGCCACACCACCTCTACCAGCTTTCCATTGCCCGCCATAAAACAAACACAATCCTAATATGAATATGTACAGTGGAAATAGCGGCCAGTCTAGTACGAGTAGCGTTAAATTAATATAAACTAATCTTAAAGGCCAGATGCGTAAGTTTAGCCGATATCGGTTTGGTGCATGTGTTCTAAGATTTCGCTTATCAGCTATTTTGCTTTATTTATAAGTTTCTAATTTTATTTTATGTTTCCGACTATGAACAGCAAGTGGCAGGATAGAGTAGACTGCAGACAAGCAAACTAGATAAAATCTAGGTGTCAACTTGACATATTGGAAAAACCTAAGCCGGTCACTGCTAACTGATTTACACTTAAAAAAGTATTTAACATCATCGAAGCTACTGAGGGGGGAAATAACAAAGTAGATGTTGATATGTGTTCCACATTCTGGCAAAGTATACCCACAAATGACATATATAACCAATGATTCCATCAATAGAAACCATATTATTCCAGAATGAATCCCATAATTTGTCAATACCCCTGTATACACTGAAGAAAAATGAAAAATCGAAAATAAGATGAAAATGTTTCCACTAAAGATAACGCTACTTTGAGATAAGCTAAATTCAGAGCAGAGGTTCCCGAACATGCTATATATAAATTTATAAGGAGCACATTATTAGCACTGAATTTATATATCCTATAATAATCTATCAGTATGAAAGTATGAGAGTTCAAGTTGCTTTATTTCCTCTTCATCGTTAAGTCCAGTATGAAAAGTGGAAAATAAAAAGAAAACTATTCATTCTTTCTTTGTTATAATTTTTTTTTTATGTGGAACTTGGCATAGTGAATGTCTTTAGAGACTGATAGTTCACTTTACTCAAACATAATTTATTATACATATAGCATAAACACAGGCACACAAACTCATATGCACAAACACTTACAGGGTGAGGGATTTATACATGTTCAGAATACTTTAAGGAGTGTGGTATACCGCGACGCATGTGGAGTAAAGTGCGACGCAACATGACGCAAGTGACATGAAGCAATCGCATCTTATTAGAAAACGCATATTGCCAAGCAATTCTCTCGACCAGTAGACACGTATTATTGTTTATTAGATTTTTATTGGTAGACTCGTGAAACGTACTGTGCCACGCGTTTATTGCGTGTCACCAGTCGCGCTGCTTAGCATAGTGTCGTCAATTTGCACTGACCCATTTATTTTTTATGTTACCAAAAATTGCACTTTGCCATGTAGCGTTGCGCTGTGCCACAGACGCCGTAATATGAACCAAGCCTAAAGATACCTCAAATATTTATACCCATATAAAATTGGCAATTTAATATGAAAAAAATTTTTAATACCAAATATAAAAGGTATTATTAGTCGTAATTGCATTTAAATGTATTAAATAAATATTTATTTTCTTGTAATACCCAGTACGAAAACGGACGAAAAAAACTATTTCTGATCTGAAAAATATTATTTTAGAAAAATATTATAAATCTAATATTTTGAGGATACTATGGGAATAATCCTATAGATAACCTCCAAAAGACAGGTACGGGCTTCAGGAGCTATTAGTTTTTTATTTTTTCCGGATATTCTGCATTCTTTGCTTGTGAAGGAAAGTGATTCCATGGCACCCGATTCCTCTAATAAGCCACTTTAGCTTATTATTCATATCGCCAGCTTTAGTTTCAAGTGCAACACATTTCTTCCATATATCTTCCGATGTAATTTTTTTCACTAGAACAGCCCATATCAAAAATTAATTGGTGTGGCGACAATGGATATCAAATTCGAAACCTAACTTAGATGCATAAATTATAGTAGCCGACATAGCTAATAAATAATTGTTTGGCCTTTACCGTATCCATTTTTATAAACACAAGAGCATTTTTCTAAAAGTTTACACTGGTTAGAGTTTTACTGGCCTTACTTAATCCTGTATTCTAAGCCATAAAAAGATAAATAACTTTTGTATCTATGTAATAGGCTAAGTTTCTAGACGTGTTATATGGTATCAAAATCAGTCTATTCGTTCGAAAATTACCGCGGGAAAAACGGTAGTTGTAGTAATAGTCGGTACATATGCCTAGCAAATTATTCTTTTAAACCTTTTTTCATCAATTTCTTTATTATCCATTTTATTTAACCGGTCATATCTCAAGAATTAATATTTTTGATAACGATTGAAAGCTAACACGCAGCCTGTGATTGGTAACATACCAGGTCTCAACTTGTTCGGTCAATAAATTCAAAATAGTTACAAATAAACTTTTTACACGGAACATATTAAATCATTTTTCATGATTTCAAATTCATGATAATTTTTACATAAAAATGATACTTGACTCCATGATAGTTAGCCATACTAGATGTACTAAATATGATGTATCTAAATACTTGAAACTTAAAACGAGAATGATAATATTATTTTTTTTATTAACTCTTAATTCACACGATCAAATTTAGGTGTATATATTAAGAATAATTTGGGAGTTTATTTTAGATCAATTAATTACAGCCGTAATTTGCTAGCCAAAATAAGCTTTGCAAAGTGAATGACGCAATATAGTAGTCATAAGAAGGAGAAGTTAAGAACTATGTACACAATGGCAAAAATAGTTCATACCCACAATAATTTTATCAAAATTGAAAAAAGAAACACTGTGTACACTTTAAAAAAACAGGAGTAAATTATGCCACAATTTTCCTCAAGATCATGTCAAAAATGTTATAGCTTATGTTTGTTATGCAAATTGTCATTTTTTTTAGCTAGCAGCATATTTGATAAAATCAGGCAAAAAAAATTATTATCGAATGTTAAAAATTTTGTTTATAGGAAAGACTTCAAAAAGTTTATTTGAAGTCTTTGAATTTAGATGATATTTGGTCGTTGTAGTTTTGCTTCTTTATATTTTGCAGCTGTAGAGCAGTGGTATATTGATCATGAATCCTTGAATCTGAATGTATTTTAATTGATTTGAAATAATATTTTTATCAAAATCTGGAAAAATTAATTTCTTTCCACTTTTATTGAAAAATTATACGAAAAACTAGGCTTATTTGAATAACCCAACCCAATTATTGCAGAATAGAATTATTTCAGTTTTATAATTTTGCCACGTTTGACGTCTGTGCACAATTTAATAAAGAAAATTTTGAGACTTTTGTTACCATGGACATATCTGTGTGGAGTTCGTAATGACAAGACAGTAAGCAATGATAGGATATGTAAGTCTATTCATGGTAGAAATATGTAACTCATTATAAACACAAAAAAGGATTTTATAATTATTAATGAGAACTCTAGGATTTTTCGAATAAATTTCAATTTTTTGCCCCAATTTCTTTGATCAAATTATTTTGTATTTTTATCAATACGTATTTCGACTACAAAGTAGTCATCATCACTATGAATTAGCTAGTTGTAATGATTCTCTGAGGAGATTTTATTCGTTGCTAATTTGGTGACGGTATGCACATATGAATGTTGTTGTATGCGCAATTTATAATAAATTATGTAAATTGTGTAAATTTATTTATTCAAATAACATAATTCAGGATATGTGACGTTTCAATAAGGACGAAAATTGTCACGAATTTCTCCATGGCTTATTTTATATGCGTAAAAATATTCAACTAACAAGATAATTTTTTCTTAAATTATAAGAAGAATATGAAATTACAACATTTTTTTTTTTTTATAAAATGGTTGACATAAAAAAAGTTTCAACCAAAAAAAAAAATAAAATAAAACAAAAACAATTAAATAATAGAATTGTTTATGTTTTTTTAAGATAAAATTAAATTTTAAGATTTTGTATGACATTTATGTTGTATCTTTGACATATAATGGTGTACAAATATCTATGTATTATATAAGCTTTAATATTATAAGCTCATATATTATAAGTACACAATCGTATATAGAATACGAATGCTACATTCTGAAAGCATATCTATCGTATATATGTATGTTTGTGCTTATAAAATATCAGTAGATTATACACGAAAAAAAAAAATATAGTAATAGTAGGTTGAATAGAACTATGTATCTACACTATTGGCCAAAAATAATACAAATAGAGGATTTATTCTTAAATTTACATCCCCTTGGATAACATGATATCCAAAGTTAAGCAATATCACCCACATATTTCCATATTTCATCCAAAAACAAAAAATTATTACGTATCTCTCCAACATGTAAGCAATATCTGGCAAAAAATTGGAAACCTCTTTCAGAAATATACAACCAGCTTATAAAAATAATTGTAATATAAGGCAAATCAATTTTGAATGCTAAGGGAAAATACCCCATTCTTAATTTAAGTGATGTTAATAAATTATCTTGCCCGTTATGCAATGCCGCTTATGTTAGTCAGTCAGGGTGGATTATTTTTTAACCAGGCACAAAAGAGTCAATAAACAATAATGAAACTTCTTCTAACCTCTTCATTTATCGTAACAATACAGGTCATAAAATTGTTACTGAACACAAGCCGGAATAACTTTAAAACGGATCTATCGATCAACTCCGAAAATCAGAGAGTTAACGAAATATTTGGGAACGAATGTTTTTTTAACATAACTTCGGTATTTCTTTTCGGATCGTTTTCGGATCAAATAGAATAATTATTGAAGCTCTTAAAACCACGTCGATCGCCGCCAAGAACGTGAAAATCGGTTGATTGGTTCGAAAGATATCGTTAACGAAATATTTGGGGTTTTTTTAACATCAAAGCTCAAAAACATAGTAATATGTTAAATTTTAAGGGCTTAGGTATGGAATATTTCTCGTTATCTCTATTAGCATCACTATGATTATAATACGATCTCAAACTTTTGATTGTAACAGTACATACATTTGTAGAGCTGTTTTATGTTATCCCAAGTGACTAGTAGATTTTGTGGGAGAGCTTGTTAGTGAAGCTTTATAAGCGTAAAGGTAAAAGCTGGTGCTACGATACTACAAATATGTACACTTGCATGTAGACTGAATACGTACATCTTTTACAGCCATTATATAGTATGTTTTATTAATATTTATCATAAGTAATTCTTAATTAATAAATTTTGTTGGATTTTTACTTCAAAACACAAAATAATAAATATGGTAACAAACATTAAAATAAAAAATAATTGTAAAAAAAAAGCTTTAATTAGATTAAAATATTACACATTAAAATTAATTCTTTAGTATATACCTGAAAATCTTCAAAGGAGAAAAATAATTAAGTTTTACAACGAGACATTTTTGTATTATATTTTCTAATAAAATTCGATTGGTCATCGTACTTACAAATTTATGCAAAATTTCCCCCTAGCCAGAAAGCAAAAAATGTGTCAATAAGTTGATTTCGATATTCAGAGCGATTCCAATAAGTTCTCTTACAAAAAAATTAGAAATTAGCGCTGGATTTATGAGAGACGCAGCAGGGGCTAGTGCTAGAGGCGGAAAAATTTAGTGAGTGTGAAAAATGTTTTGAAAACTTCTAATTATAATAAATAATAAAAAATTTTCATTATTAACAGTATGTTCAAAATTATAAATGTTGCAGTTTCATTACACAAATTTGTGAAATAGTTTCTGTGATAATTTAAGAATTATTTCGTTTTATAATTTTTAACTCCCTTTATTGATTTCCATCCAATTTGGAGGTTGATATCAAATATCGACATTTTAAGCTATTTCTAACCATATCCATATGATGCAAGCATGTAAGCCCCACATAACTTTTGAACAGATAGATCGATTGAATTTTGATTTGGGGCGTTGTAGAATATTCTAAAAGGTTTCGTCCGATTACTGAAAGTGCTATTTAATATTGTATTATATGATAACTTTACTCATTTTTGTAAAATTTCTGTCATGGAGCGACGACTTGCACAGTGCCCAGGGGTGGCACTAAAGTTACATCCGGTTCTGCCTACAATTATAATTACAATAAAGCCTAATATGAGTTCACATTTTTATCTTTATTCGTTTCACATGTAAATCCCTTTTGGCTAATTTCATGGAAGAGTTTTTAATGCTAGTCAAGCTAGCAGATCAAAATAGAAATTAAATGCTACAAAATTCAATTAGGTGCAAAAAATTTTTAATTACGGAAATTGTGTCATTATGATGAACTGCTACCATGAAATCACGCTGACAATGTGAAAAAATAACATTTATAATATAATGTATTTATCATAATTAGGTCTTTTTTAATTTAATTGTGTGCATTCAATAAATAAATTTAATCAAAAAGGCATTAAAATTTACTGCACTGATTCACTAATATGAATTACTGCTAAAAAAAGCTAGCAGTGACATCTTGGAATAACAGAAAAACGTATTTAAAAATGAATTTAAATATGCTCCAAATTAAGTGTTCTTTAGGTGCTGCAAAATTAAAGGAAATGTTGAAATTTTTAATTAAAAAAATTGAGTTATTATGACGCACTGCTACCGTGATGCTGCGGGCTGAGCAATGTGAACAAATAAATTTTATAATATAATATGTAAGTGCCAGAATTAGGTGCTTTTAATAAATCAATTTAATCAAAGTTGTCCGTCAAAGAAATCCGTCCAACATAAGTCTCTGAAGAAAAGTGTCAAGCTAGCATGTTGCATTGATTTCTTTGGTAATTTTAAATTAAATTGATGTATTGAATTATTTTCTTTCCTAATTTTAGTAATTACATTATATTATTATACATAGCTTTTATTTCAAATTGCTCTGTCAGCGTACTTTCGCATGAATTATCTTAATAAAAGATTAGAGCACTTAATTTAATTTTGTAGCACCTAATTTTGAGTATGTTAAAATTCTATTTTAAATATATTGCTCTGCAATGACTTTTTAATATTAACAATTTTATGTTATTTTTCAATACTTTCTATCTACCAAAAACAAGAGATAATAAAAAGAAAAAAAAAAAGACAATTATTAAAAAAATAAAAACCATTTTTGTTATGTTAAAAATTTGCATAAAAAATAAAAAAATCCTAAATTGATTTTATTAAAACAAGCTTTTTATATTAAAACAAGCTTTTTCTCTCTTTTCATTATGTACAAATTTTATATGGAAATTATGATAAATATTAACTCGTATTTATGCTGAATTCATATATATATATATATATATATATATATATATATATATATATATATATATATATATATATATATATATATATATATATATATATATATATATATATATATAAATGTTAATTTCGTCAACCGTCAACCGTACCATGGTACAAAACGCACACTACGAATGTAACCAAATCTATTTGAAAGGATCCAAGTTGAGAATATATATTTATATTTCAAAATGGCATTCAAAATGGCATCATGATGAGACCCAGAAACGTCTGTAGTGAATATAGTGTATGTATGTTTATACACTATATACACTCAGGACGTTCCTGGATCTCATTTGATTCCATTTTGAAATTTATTAAACGGACTAAAAGTGAGAATAGCATTCTTCTATAAAAGATATCTTGTAGAGGAGGTGGTGATACTTGGTGATACGTTTTTAAAAACATGCCTCAAAATGAACGGTTAATTTTTCTTCAGGTTCCTTTCTTAGTTTCCCAGTTTGCTGAAAAATTGCCTAGAGTATAGAATTCAAGATCACATCTATACAATTATTTAAATCCTTTCACTTTTGCATAAAATTTTTATTAGTTCTTACTTTTCGAATTATTCTGGAACACGGTGTTTTTTCAAAAGGAAAGAGATTATCAATTCGTCTGTATTCTTTTACATTGAAAAAAAAATTCCAGCCCTAAGAAGTAGGGCTTCATAATAAATTTTTGGTGATCGCATATCATCTAAAAGGTAAATTTTTCAGTTCGAACAACACCAATAAATAAACACTTAGAAAAAATCAGCTTAAAATAATTTTAAATTAAATAGTCCAAGATTAGATTCCCGGTGCTTCAGAGTTTTCTTTCAAGCCTTACCTTATAAATGATCTTAGCTGTGTGCTTCCTACCAACTCAAAATGGGCACATGATCTATGATTGAAGAAAAGGCCGGGCAATTGAGGTAATGGAACCTTTGGAACAAAATGGCCTGTTGCAACTGTGTTTTTTATTTATGACAAGGAGTATTGATATAAATTTTAACAGTGTTTTCATCCATTCTAAACAGTTGTTATATCAGCTATGAGAAACCAATAGATTTACGTTTATGGCAAATTTCATGATGTTTACGGTTAATATAATTATAACAATCTGAAATTTTACAGCATTGCTTCTGTAACTGTACAGCTTTTATTTAAATCTGTTATGTACTTCATCCAAATATCAAGTATATTCCACATTCTGAACCGAATCACTTCATCGGTGATATTAAGGAGGCATTTGTGATCATTAGTATCCGGTGCAGGCTATCCATACCAATGGTTTGATTACTAGGAGAGTGCCTTATAGAGTAAGCCATAGCTGCATACCTTCCCCTTATGCTCCATCCTATCATTTTAACTTATTCTGTACAATTATGGATTGTTTAAAAAAAAATGAGTAAAAATGTTAAATTGAATTGATGCAACGCTATATCGGACATCAGTCGTTTTTTCCGTAATAAACGATATTTGTGTATCATCCTATAAGTATATTGATCGCATGTCCGCAACTTTTTATTTATCAGTTCAGTCAAAAACCCTTTTTTTTAATATATTAAGGTTTTTATTAAATTATTATTTGTATAACATACATTTTTAAATAGAACATAATGCATAACTAGCGAATGACAGTATATTACAAAAGCCTTGACATCGTTTTGAATGCATCGTATTTAAAAGCCTACAAATAACTCCAGTTTTTGCTATTGTTTGAATTTTTAATTTTAATAATTCATTTTTATAATAAATTTTAGTATTTTGTACAATTCATTTGGAGTGCAATATTTTCGAATTCGGTAAAGCTCTTTATTTTAGTTTCTAAAAAAATTTTTGGCTAAGCCAAAATTGACCTCGTAACTAGAATAATTTTTACAAGCCACATGTAAAAGAATTCAGTTCCAAACACAAGTTTTACAATTTTATAACGGTTGTACACATATGCAATTAATAACAATCTGATTTGTACCGTTGCTGTAATTTAATGTGTCGTCTAGCTCCAGAAAAAACCGAATAAAGCATAGTCTAGTGACAATAGGTACATTGTTCCAGATTTCCGAAATTTGGGAATGTTTATGAGTCCGGTTCAATGTATCGAAGCTCAGCACGAGTCTTGTACAGTTGTTTCTTACGAACAATAGTCTGATACAACACAGAGTTTTGTATTTCCAGCTCAAGCTTTTTTTCCGATAGATATCGCATACAAATCAACTAATTTAATTGATAACCAATATCTTGCCATACATTTTTTAATTCACCCAGTATATTAGCCCAGAAAATTTTCAAAATATAAGAAAACAAGTGAATTTAACAACTTAACACAATTAATTGTTAAGATACTCGATATATGATTCACTATCAATGTTTGAACTATTTTAGGAATTCATAAACAACACATTTATGTATATTTAAATTATACATGTGCTTATTAGCTAAATTTGAGCTGAAATTGTGGCGAATCTAAACATTTAACGAAAGATTATTCCAAACAGATTTTTCTTTTTGCCTGTAAACTTTTCTTCAATCTATAATGGTTCAAAAGATGGATCATGGTTCCATTGAATCCACTCGACCGATTTTGATAGCCAAGCAAATTGAGTAATTAGATGATTCTGTGAAAACTTTTACCAAAATTGTGCAGTCAATATTTTCTACTTTAGACTAAAATGTCGAGTATAAAAACTTAAATCCAGAATATCCAGATGTTCATAATAATGATCTGATGTAAATTTTGGTTTTGGTAATATCAAAATTTATTCATCAATAAAAAAAAACATTTAGATAGAAAATATCACACATTAAGAACTACTAACTCTAGTCTCACTTGTACGTGGAACGTAAATAGGCTGACAGATTTGGTAAAGTAATTGAATGCATATCTATATTTTATTCAAATCCAATCCAATAATATGGTAATATTTAGTTTTCATTACTGTATCAAATAGCACTATGTTTATTTTTATTGTACTCTATATGTGAATTGGATTTAATTTACCAGAATGCAGGCAGGTATTGAACATGTTTATGAAATCGAATCGAAAGTAAATTGTTATTTCACAAAATTTGTTTTTTTATCATTATATTTTTAATATCAATAGATACTTATTTATTATGTGCCAAACTTTATCGTTAAGGAAACTCAAATTTTCTCTTTTCTGACTTTAGGATGATAGAAAATAAAAAAATTTCTCCATTTAGTAAATATCAAAAATGATGTTCATTTTTTATTAAAACTTCGTCACGCCAGCCGCGCTGCGGTCCGCCGAGTCGTTTATTTGCGCTGAGCAATTCATCTGTGTATGTTTCAAAAAATTTAGCTGTAACACACATGCCGCAATATGCGACAGGTTTACAATATCCTTATTCGTAATAATGAATAATTGATTTTTTTCGCATCTCGACTACTTGTGCGATTTAAGGATTTATATACAGTTAGAATTTTCAAAAAATCGATTTTTTTTTATTAATATACATATACTTAAGAATACACACAGAATTTCATATCGTTTCGGTGATTATTTTCGAAGTTACACGCAAATTTGAAAAGGCGTTTCAGAGTACTTGTAAGTACTCTTCAAAATTTTAAACGTGTTTTTCTCAGAATGGTGTTTTCAAAGTCGATGACCAACATTACTCGAAACATTACGGCTAAGCCGATTAGTCTCAAATTTTCACACGAGTTTCTTAAATATATTTTTTAGTAATTAATCGAAGATTTTTTCTCACCGATAAATATTTTTTTTTATAAACAATTTAAGGTTAAAATTTGGTTCAAACATCGTTTTTTTTTTTTTTGTTTTCTTTGAGAAACCACTATTTTGTCAAAAAAATTGTGTATATTCCTTCGAATAATTACTAGATTTAACATTACTTTAACTTTGGTTTTTTAATTTCAGAGGATCCAGTTCAGAGATATTGTGGTCACCGCCAAACGTGTTTTTTGAACGGAGCTCCCGGAGATTCTCAGAAAATTCACTTTTTTTCGGCCTTCCAACTGTAAATAACCCCTTAATGGAATCTTCATTTCTTAGAAAATGTGGCATCCACCAGCTGCTTACTGGACAGATTAATTTTGACAGTTCCAAGATAAAAGTCTAATTTTTTTTTTCCACCAATAGAAATCATCAAATTACATACAAATATTATTATGAAGCCGAATTCAGAGTGTGCGATGATATGATGAATTAAATGCAACCTTCTCCATTATTTATTAAAAAATGGGAAAAAAGTATTATGAACATTTTCAATATAAAATATTGTTTGATGAAATAAAATAAAAAAATAAAAAATAAAAAAACGATTTATTTTCTAAGAATGAAGCCAGTTATCAATTTCATTGAAATGGTTCGCTCAGATATATATATATAAAGAAATGCTGTACAGAATGATCATTTAAAATCGCCAATCCAAGTGGATTCTTATTGTTTAAAATGTACCAAGTGCCATACAAAATATATCTAAACTTCTATTCCACAATGTGCCATAAAATGAGGAATAGTAGGAATTGGGCCGATTAAAAATCATCTTTGTATTGATACATTGTCAATTTTCAGTATGTGCAACATAAATTTGTGTATTTGCGTCAAAAAGGGCCTGTGCGTAGATTTTTGGGCATTAATTTGTCGTTTTTCGTTTGTTACTTGGTTTTTAACCTGCAAAAAAAGTTAAAACAAAAGTTTTCTCGATAAAATAATTTACTTTTATTATAGAAAAAGAATATTGGTACTTGATTAAAATTTAAATAAATGAAATAAAATAATTTTCCCTAATAATAATTTCTTTATATTAAAATTAATTACCTAATCTCTGTAGTGAAACTCAAATAATAATTGAGTTAACACTGATTTTGTGTTAAAAATTCAATACTTTGGGTGTGAATCGTTTCAAACACCTAAATTGTATTGATTTTACATAAAATTTTTTACTGTGTAAAATTACTATAGACAAAAGGTTGATACTAGTTGAAATATGGTATATAAGATATAAGGTATGATGTACCTTGAAATCCCAAACCGAAACTAACATGCATGCGTGAAAAATTGGAAAATTTTAAGTATGTCATCCTTTAACTCTTTTTATTTTTAGAGCAAGAATCATTCCGCAATAGAACTTTGAAAAAAAATTATACTGCAAAGTACAAATAGCCAATGCTTCGAAACAGTAATCTCAAATTCATTTTGAAAATTACTGTTTCATTATGCAGAATAATTTACAAAGAATAATTTCAAAGAAAAGTGGCTTTAAAAGTTTGTTTAAAATTCTTGGATCTATTGGATTTATTGGAACGATTTTGTTCATGCGCGAACTGAACATTACTTTTAAGATCTACATCAGACTCTCAGGCGAGTGGATAAATGGTAAAGAACGAATTAGACGATAGCTATACCTAAATTTTGAATCAATATTTGCTAATATTACAAGCATTAGACTAAAACTAATACACTCTGACAAATTTTACGTATACCGAGTATAAGAAATCGGCTTTTTGACATAAGATTGCTAACCATTAAGTTGGTCCACACTGTCACACGATCGATGTGTCTAACACCTTCCAACTGTGGATACTTGGATGTTTGGCTACATCGTGTCGAATGTCATGCATACATAATTCGAGTTGAACGATATTCTTCGGGCAGTTGTTGATCTTTTATCCCACATTAAAGTATTTTTGTTGGTCTGAAATATACATTTCACAAAAGTTTACCACACTGCAATACGATACGTCTAATTAAGCTAGCTCAATTTTTCCTTTATTTCATTTTCTTGTAAATGTTTTATTGTTATTTCGTTTATTTAATTATTTATATTTTAATTTGTTTATAATACATTAGATTAATGTAATAGTCAATATTGCCCAAATTTAATTAAATTAATTTCCACAAAAAATTGAACCAACTTGTGTTAGATGTGTTTAATTAAACATTCGTTCCATCCTGTAGCAAGATGGTATTCGTCTGTCATTAACAATCGTCGAATATTTTATCCAACGTTGAAGATCAACATTTGAATCAAACGTTTTCCGCATTGTGTGATAGAGATTTTACAGTGGGACACCCAATACATATATATATATATATATATATATATTGCAATATAAGTAACTAAGTAAGAAGAACATTGAAAATATAACGTATATATAAATAAATATACACCTATATAGAATAGATACATATATACCTACATACATACATATTACTTTTTATTAAAAGAACGGAAAGGTTTTGTTACGCTATACTCTCTCTTCTTTCATTAAAAACAATCAATCTTGATTACTTTACATCATAGTTAATGTAATTTTCTTCACGAGAAGATGAATCATAGAGTTACATAGCATCTCTAATATATATCAATATACATATAGTTGATTTTACAAAAAATGAACCTTATATTTTTTTTCGTTTTTGAAAGCAACTTACAGTGTTAATTATTTAGATAATCCACATTCGTAAAGCTATGGGCACTGTGCATCAAATTATTTTCTTTCGTTTATATATATATATATATATATATATATATATATATATATATATATATATATATATATATATATATATATATATATATATATATATATAAGTCTGTGAATATATGATTTGGTTTAGGGAAATTTTTCAAGATTTATTAACGAATTTCAAAGAATAATAATTTACATTTGCAATAAAAAATAATTTCTCAGAGCGTTCTTACAATTTTCAACCCAATAACTACAATTAATTTTTTTTTTATTATTCAATAATTTTTATTACATTTGCTATACAATTTCCATGCAAACAATTGAACAAATAATTATATTTTCTAAAATGCGAATGTTTTATTACAAATTTTAGCTTGTCGCGACGCATCAATCGATTTAGAAGTGCCTTCCACGTACTATGCACAGTACGGATCTGATCGAAAAAATAGATGTTACTCTAAGCATATTTTTTACATTAGACCCCGCACACTGTTAGAACTCTTCATAGGATCAGATTTTCGAATCATAAATTCTTATGGTGGTGTTGGCATACATACGTTATTGTCTGAAGTAGCATTACAATTTCTTATAAGAATTTCTGACGATGCCTTCTGAAGTCTCAATAAAATTTTCGAAGTCGTCATCTGATGTTTATTTACCGAAAAAGTAATTATTAAATTGAATAATAACTGAAAGTTCGTTTACTTTCGTACAAATACCCGATGGTATACGCTTGCGCAATAATGTGTTTAATGTTTGTCGTATATGGCCAGGTGCATTATACGACGCATGTGGCACAGCGTGACGTAATATGACACACTCGATTTTTTGTAACATACACAAATGAATGGGTCAGTGCAAATCGACGACTCGGCGATACGCAGGGTAACTGACGAGACACGACAAACGCGTGGCACAGTACTCTAGGCACAGTTTCTCACGCACCATGTCACACGTTTCACCAGTCTACCAATAAAAAACTAATAAATCAAAAACGAAACCCAGAATAAACAAAAACACGGGTCTAATGGACGAGAGAACTGCGTTGTAATATGCGCTCCCCAACACACTCTATGCCACACGCGCTGCAATATGTGCCAGACCTAAGAATTAAATTTCTCATTAGACTGCCCTATAATATGCAGCGTATTAAGGAAATGTGATCAAATTTTCATACAAGACTGTTTGATAACGTGAATTGACCATTGATTGATTTTCTGATCAAAAATTATATTACAAATATCGTTTTTTGTTTTAAAAAACCAAAATACTTTTTTAATTTGAACTTTTCGTTCTATCTACAATGGTTTAAGTGTTGGATCATGGATCCATTTGACCGATTTTATTCAATCATGTCCTTAAACTCACATTTTTTGAGTACTCTTGATGATGGAAGAACAGAAGAAATTAACTAATTATATGAGTCAAACCAAAAATGTTTTTGTACCCATAATATGTACAAACTTTAGACTAAATTTAATATACCCTCCCGTATTGGATATATATCAGGTACAAAATCAACATGTCGTGCTTGTTAAAAACATCTCTATATAAATTAAGTGTGTTACATTATAAGATAGTTGTTGTATATTGAAGGTATATCTAAAAAGATGTTTTGTAATCAAGAAGTACGTTTTGTTGTAATGTTCGCTTCTTCAGATAGGTTTCTAGGGATATGTTTAGTTGTTATCCAGAGTTATTGACCTGTATATTATTAACCAGCGCATTTAAAATGATAATTAATTTATATAATAAATAATTGAAGATAACATCGAACAGAGTTAATTGTATAAATAGCATGTATATGCTTAAGTCTTAATATATCTGTGTTTGTAATTATACTGACATAAACAAATACTCTAAATAGGTCCACGTGAATGTAGACATATACTAAGAATAAGGCATCTAAATAAAGAAAATTTCTAATTCAAATTTGAATTATTTTAAATTTTGCTAACAAATAACTATAAAAAAATAACTACTATGAGGACTCTTGGTATCCTTAAAGGGTATCCTTTCAAAAAACCAAAAAAATCACAATTATTTTTGTTTTTCAAAATGTAATCCATAGAATTGGGTTTTAAAAAGTAGTTTTGATCCAAAAAATTCAATTATAGCCATTTATTTGACTATAAAGGTAGTAATTTTTGAAAAATCGTCTTAAATCTCGTTCGAATGTCAATTGTTCCTATACTAGTCTTTCTAGATGCTATTTAGTTGCTGCAAAATTAAATTAAGTGCTAAAATTTTTAATTTTGAAAGTGAATTTATAAACTAAAAATTA
Source organism: Chrysopa pallens (assembly GCA_020423425.1). Classification (NCBI taxonomy): domain Eukaryota; kingdom Metazoa; phylum Arthropoda; class Insecta; order Neuroptera; family Chrysopidae; genus Chrysopa; species Chrysopa pallens. Next base: position 139,179,547 of record CM035591.1, read on the forward strand.
GGTGCTTTTTAGGTACTGCAAAATTAAATGAGGTGCTCAAATTTTTAACTAAGAAAATTATGCTGCTGCCGTGAAATCACGGTGGCAGAGAAATGTGAAAATGATTAATCTAACGCTTGGAACTTAATATTTAATTACCCATACGTTTAGGATACCTCTAGGTAAATATATTATGACTAAAGAACTAAAACATTTACATTACTTACGATTAGAAAGATGTTTAAACTCAAAGCAATACTTTTTCATTTAAATTTTTTTCTCAAAGCGAAAAAGTTTCAATCAATTATCGCAGTTAATCCGTTTTTTACACATATTAATAAAGAACATTGCGTCTCCTGGATTTTGGTTAAGTTTTTCAAATATTATGTGCGCCGTTCCTTATACTATTTTCAAGATGGTGTCACTAAAATGAGAAGTGAAATTTACCATATGAGAAACAGCTCCATCTTAGGTCATTAGGATCATTATAAAGTCAAGTAGTATTATTATTATTATCATTGAATCCCACGTAAGGAAAAGTTTCGGAAAACAATTAATTCGATAAAAAACTGTTATAAATAATATTCGAAAAAACAGTCTATATGGTTTTTAAAAAACGGTGTTCATTAATGCTCACATAGTAACAAGAATACAATTATTTTACAGGTATTACCATTATCAGTCATAAATATTAAATTTTGTGTACACTCTCTTGCTCTGTTGCAGTGGCGTATTACAAAATTATTATTGAAAAAATCATTTTTTAACCATTAACTCGCTTTTATTTGTATCTATTCACGAGAGAATGTTATTTCATATAATCTTAGTGTTAGGCCTGACGCATATTGTCACGCAATTCTCTCGCCCAGTATAATTTTAAAAACAGTATTCTAGGATACAAGGCATATCCCTGCTACGAGTGTGTCAAAATAACTGACGTATATTCATGGTTCGCATTCTGGCCAAATTTTACTTTATATGGTAAATACTTTACATAAATAACATTTCTGATTATTGATAATATTAAAAAAATACATTAATGATTCAAAAACATTAAGTAATGACATCTGTGAACACAATATACAACTTACCTTAAATATAAAAATTAATTGCACTATATAAGGAGACTGTGACTTGTGAAACGTTCGACGCGTGGCATAAGAAACTGTGTCTTCTGCAATGTGTCACGCGTTTGTTAAGTAGCGTAGCGTGGTGCTGTCAATTTGCGCTGATCTATTCATTTGTGTATGTTACAAAAAATCGTGCTGTGTCACACGCGCTGCATATGCGCAGAGTAGCTATTGAGTTGAAGTTGTAAACCTAGTTCAAGTATGGATGACAATGCAATATTATTATACAAAAGGAACGTTGAAAAACCATATCATACATATTTTCCTAACGCTACCACCGATTTTGATACACACCCTTTTTATTTTTAAAATGAAACTTACTTGAATAATGTGAGCTAAAATCTAAAAATAATTTTATGTACTCTTATAAATAACGATTCCCTTTTGGCCAATTACCTTGCGATGTCGACACCAAAGAAACATTTTTTAGCTAACAATAATAATACCGCCAACGTTGAGAGCTACTTGGCCATAAGGGAATTATTTATAAAAATTTAAACATTTTTACTTTTTAGTCTTTCCACTAAAAATTTAGCTTTGGTGTGATACAAAAACACGCAAAAAGGTTGTGTTGTAACGCCTCCAATAGTGTTTACTAAAAATTCATAAATATCCGTTCGATAGTTTTGGAATAATTCACATTGTAGCCGCCATTCCGATGTACTGAGAGATCATCAACCCAACGTATTTTCAGTCAGGACCACTTCACACAATATGATGAGTGGTTAAACAGGTTTTGTCGATATATTGTCGTTATACAAACAAATTTTGATTGAAACAAGAAACACTTCCGAAAACACAACACTTCCAAAATAGATAAATTTAAATTGGAAGTAAAAATTTATCCAATTCTTGCACATTATTATTTAAAAAACAAAAACAAAATTTTTGATGAGTGAAAGATATTAAGTGCCCTATACACGGTCAAATTTTTGTTTGACAAACATGTTTGTCCAGTGTACAAGCTTGTTTGACGTATTAGTCAAACAATGCAATCGTTTGACGTGTTTGATGGAAATTTGAAGTGTTTGACAAATCTGTTGGATAGTGTGCAACGGTGTTTGTCAAATATGATTTCAGGTATCGCCTTGAAACCATTGAGAACACAACTGCGGTTAATTATTTGACAAAACGTCAAGCATGCTTCCTTAAAAAATTTGATGTACATGTTTGTCAAACCTAAATTTGACAAATAACTTGATCGTGTACAGGATACCACCAAATTATTTTATCTATTAGTTTGATAAAGTTTGTCAAAAAAAATTGACAAACAAATTTGGCCCTTTATATTTGGATTTTTTGTCCCAATTTCCTAGATCAAATTACTTTGTATTTTATAAATACGTATTTCGACTACCAGGTAGTCATAATCAGTATGAATTAGCTAGTTGTAATGATTCTCTGAGGAGATGTTACTCGTTGCTAATTTGGTGACAGTTTGCAAACTAACTTATTCATACTGATGATGACTAGGAAATTTGATCTAGGAAAATGGGGAAAAAAATAGAAATTTATTCGAAAAAATCCTAGAGTTCTTATTAATAATTATAAAATTGACCCTTTATAGTTTTGGTGAAAAACCAAATTTAAAGGTACAAATTCTCGCAATTGCATGTTTCACTCCGAACACTAAATATGCGCCACTCGCATTATAACAAATTTTAAAGAATTTTCAATTTACCATTTACAATGTAGCAGAAACGATAACAAACGAATAATAATAATAATAATAATAACAAACGATATTTTGTTATTGTATGAGTTGTAATTTAATGAATAAATATTTTATATTATCAGAAACGGATATCAAAATAGGTAATCATAAGAAAAGTAATATCCTAAAAGAAGGTAAAATCAAAATGTATTATTATCTTGTATGAAAACCACCGGTATTATATATATATGTATATATATATATATATATATATATATATATATATATATATATATATATATATATATATATATATATATATATATATATATATATATATATATATATATATATATATATATATATATATATATATATATATATATATATATATATATATATATATATATATATATATATATATATATATATATATATATATATATATATATATATATATATATATATATATATATATATAACAAATGAATAAAACCTTCGCATTTTTTAATAGGAACTAGGTATGAGAACATTCTACGAGTACAATATGTCACGCGCTTAAAGTATAATCACACATTATATTTAGAAGTAAAATGATTTGAATCCCCCAATTGTACAACTGGATGGCTTCTCTCAGATGGTATGACAATTCTACGTTCAGGAATTTTTCAATTTTTAATGCATTTGGCAAAATAAAATTTTCGTATCTTAAAATATTCATATATTTTTAACTTTAAAGCATTTTAAGAAATTCCCAAAATATTGATGTTTAAAATTCTTAATTAAACGTAGAAAGAGATTTGCATAACTGACGTCATATATGTTCATCTCCATAGTGATAATACGTCAAAGTAATTATACTACGGAAAGAGGTTCTATCGATGCCCATAGCACTTATATACACATTCCTTTAAAAATTTAAGATAAATAATGTTAGTATGCACAAATAAGTTGATTGTGAATAAAAATGTTATACAAATTACATTAATATTCAAAAATTAATTTAGAAAATGACCGCTTATCGTAGACTCTTAAAGAGCTTATAACTAATTCGTTATTTAATTAATTTTAATTTAATCTTAGAGTTTTATTTAATATTGAAACTTATTTCACATTTTGATGAATTAGTTAGTTACAATTTTATTAGTAAGTACGGTAGAAGCGTTCTGGTTTAAACATTGAATACAAAAAAAAAGTAAATTAGTTTCGTGGTTTCACAATTTTATAGAAGCTGTACATCCAAACTTATACACTTTGAAAATAAAAAAGGGAATCTTTGTAATAAGCAAAAGAAAAAATTACTCAAAAATATGTAAGGAAATTTGATACAGGTATATAATCCAAATGAAAAGGATTTGATAGAAAAAATTTGTCTAAATATAAAATCAAATTATGATTTTTATTCAAATATTTATGATGTCAAGATTTCATGCCTCTCCGTTTTCATGTCAAGATTTCACATACCAAATCTCACTACTGCATTTGGATAAATGTTTTTTCAGTTACGTAAATAAAGTGTCTTTCTTACATATTTTCTTCGTTCCTTTTTAAATACCCCTAGTTAATGACATTTTGATAAAACTCCATATTGATTTCATGCATAAATAAAAATGCATATGCTCACTTTTAAAAAAATTAAAAATGAATTTATTGTTATGTTTTAATTTATTTTGTGATATATTTATTGTTAATTACAAGAGTTTACAACAAATACCGCAAATTTTATTTATTTCTACTCCGAAATACGTTAAAGCTTTCTTCACTGGAAGTGAAACACACTGTACAAGTATCTTAGTTAAAATAAATTCTTTTTATAGTCGACCATTCTTATTAAAAAGCTGCGAATTCGGCTCTACAAGCGGATACAACTTTTCGTAGTTTTTCGCAATATTTTAAGGCTATTTTAAGGATATATGTGATTTGCGTTTGAATTGAGGAAACGCTGTACAAATTTGTGAGAAACATTCAATTTTAAATGACTAGAAATGGCTGGAAGATTGGTATACCTGCGATTTTTTGGCTTGCTCATAATATAAAATGGGTTATTTTTTGTGGGTAGTTTTTTGTATTTATTAACTAAAGTAAAATGCATTCATACTAAATAACTACTGATTAGCTTGATTGGTCTTGTGGTTTTGAAAAAGAGACCGTAACGAAGATTACCTACACAACCGCAACACCCAGATCGAATACAGCTTTTGTGGTTTTTCTTGTTTTTATGAATTTTCTCGAATTAATTTTTGCCGTGCAATCAAAAAGAACTATTTCCAAATCAATAAATCATTCATACTTCGGAAATAAATAGTCTGTGAATTACTCTTATTTCCATAATAAAACTTGTGTTGATGGAACGCTTAAAAAAACCAATATTATTTTTACTTATAAAAATTCATAGTATTTTACCATTTCCTATCGAATATTTTAAGATATCAAAATTGGTTTATATTGTTTAAAAAGGCATTACAGGATAGTTGTTATGTAAAATACTGGTACAAGAGAGAGAGAGAGAGATGGAATGAGGTAAATAACAATTGATCATTGAAAATAAGAAGAAACGAACGATAGTCAAAGTAAAAGGAAAATGAATTAGCCTTCAAGGGCATTTACTTTGTTATATTCATGATACTATTTATATATACTGGATGGGTCATTCTAATTGATCCACTCAACTGAAGGATTTAATCTTGGGATCAAGTTCCAAGGTAATTTCAAGATCAAAGTGATTTTTTTAATGCAATAATATTTTTTTTTATTGCAAATTTGATCTCTATAGCAGAAAATATTTCATTTGAAAAATAAATTTGTTTTAATGCATAGTCTTTAAAATTTCGGCACAAATTAACAATTTTTTTATAGAAAAATCTTTTTTATTCGAAAACTGGAGGTCTTGTAAAACAAACAAAAAGTAAAAGCTTAAATTTTTATTTTAAAGTTTAATTTTGAGAAATAAAAAAATTACTCGTGGATAGAAAAAGGTCTACGCTCTTAATTTTTGCTCAAATATATTATAAAATCTTATGATTAAATTAATTTAATCCGAATCTAAATTAAAGTATATGGGATTCTTTAAGAAACATCACTTTGACTTTCAAATAACCTTGAAATTTAATATCCAGGCTAAAACTTCGATTTTTTGCCCCCATTTTCCTACATAAAATTATTTTGTATTTTTATAAATACGTATTTCGACTACAAAGTAGTCATCATCAGTATGAATTAGCTCGTTGTATTGATTCTCTGAGAAGATGTTACTCGTTGCTAATTTAAATAAAAAATATGGAATTCTTTAAGACAAATCTCTTTGACTTTCAAATAACCTTTGAAATTTGACAACCAGACTAAAACTAATAATGTAAAGATTATTTTTTGAAGATATTTGGGTAGATCAATTCAAATGCCCCACCCAGTATATGCCTACATAAATATTATTAGACATAGTATCTAAAGTAAACGGGCGCATACAATTGGCGCACAGGAAAGCCTATACAAAGTACAATTTTACTCGGTACAAGTTTGACGGTAAATAAATAAAATTCATTTTCAATTTTTAATTCCATGCGCCGTTTGTTCAATAAAGTTTAATTTTGCCAAAAACCAAAAAATATTCTTTCGTGTGTACATTCTTATAATTTAGTACATTAAGTTTTGTGTAAAGTTTGTACACTATCCGTCTGCAGGATCCATGGACCCATCTTTTGAACCATAAGAGTTCGATAAAAATTTCAAACATAAAAATAATTGTTTGGTAAGAATATATAAATTGTTCTTAAATTCAACTGAATTTGATCTAAATTTGTCTAAACGTATGTGGTGAATCTAAAAAGTTCATACTGATGGTTCAAAAGTGGGATCCAGAAGACGGACAGAAAACAATTCAGTGATTGTATGAGCACTCATAACAAACTTAGAATCTTAGAAATATTATCTAGTGTTACAAACTTTATATTAAATTTAAATTATAAAATGTATACAAAAAATATACCCGAGTTTTCAAACAACTAATGCAGTTAATTGTTATCTTCACTTGTTTGAAAATTTAAACTAAAATGGATTTTTAGCTTAGCTAAATGGAAACTTACGACTTAAAATCATCGACCTTGAACTGTGAACTGTTTGTGAATAAAAATGCACTATTTTAAAATAATAATTTTTCTCTAATTGAAGAGACAATTATTTTGATAACACTTATCAATTTCAATATTTTCTTTAAAAAAAATAGTTATCATAAGTTTTAACCGATAAAAAAATGGAGAAGTTTTTATGTCTACTAGAAAAAAATTTTCAAAACAAAAATAGAGCTGACTTCAAAAAAATGGATTAAAAAATACTTTTACGAATAATTTTCATGTGACCAATTACCATTCAAATTCACTGCTTTTATCACTGTAAGGAAAATATAGATTTCTTGGAGCCGACTTCAAATGGTGGTAATTGGTTATAGGGAAATGATTTGTAACAATATTTATTTAAATTATAACTACTTTTTTAATTTATTTTTTTGAAATCGGTACTATTTTATTTATTTATTTTATTTGTATTAATAATTAATAAAGATAAGCGCATTGCAGTTTTTACCAATTCAATATGATATTGTTGTTGACACTATAAAATAAAATTCCTTCACTTCAAAATTAGCTAAATACAATCAAAATGGAACGATGGATTGGATCAGTTGCCATTGTTACTGGTGCAAGTGCTGGAATTGGTGAAGAAATATCTGTTCAGTTAGTAAAGAAAGGCTTAAAAGTAAGTGGAAGAACTATCTTTTTTTGAGTTTAATAAACCTGTAAATTTGATGCATTAAATTACAAAATAGGTTGTTGGTCTTGCTAGAAGAATTGACAAATTAAATGAGCTGCAGGAAAGACTACGAAATGAAATCGGTGAATTTCATCCAATTGAATGTGATATGACACAAGAAACAGATATTTTAGCGGCATTTGAATGGACCAAAAATAATTTGGGTGGTGTTGATTTACTTGTAAATAATGCTGGAACATACATAAGTGGCGATTCTATTTGTGGTATGATTACCTTCGTTTTTCCTGTTGACTTAAATCTAATTCAATTGTATCAATTAAAGCTATAACCCCCGCGAACCAAAAACCATTACTTCGTTTTTACGTTCTTTTACTATTTTATATGGGGTAAAGCAAAGTTTATACTTTCTTGATTTTAAATGAGTTTGAAAAATTGTACATATAATCTATCGCCTTAGGTCAAAGCTTAAAAGCAAGACAAAAAAAAATTACTTTTATTCAATTCAAATTTTAAAATCGCATATTGCAAATATTTTCATTAAATTTTTAACTTGTAAATTACAAAATTCGAATACATTATTTTTGTTTTCAACGCCTTTTAAAGTGAAATTACCATATTTGATACAGAAATATAAATGAATAATGACCTTAAGTACGATTATTTATGAATTAATAATACCAAATCAATTGACAGAGGGAGAGACATCCGATTGGAAATGTATACTGGATTTACACATATTAGCAGTTCTTATTGCAACTCGTGAAGCAGTTAAATCAATGACAGCAAGAAATGTACCATCCGGACTAATAATACAAATAAATAGTATTAGTGGACATTGTGTTCCAATTACAGTTGCTTCTGGTGTGTATCCAGCATCAAAATCTGGTGTAACAGCTTTGACGGAAACAGTAAGGCTGGAATTGGCCAAGAAAAAATCACCAATTAGAATATCGGTAATTTGAACTATTTCTTTTTTATATATTCTTGGTAAACCATATATTTTAGTATTATAGATTAAGGTACTTATGATTATTCATAATTAAATGTATAATTGCATCCGCTATTAAAGTTTGAAGATGATTTACCGTATTCAACGTGAGATAATTGCAATTAAAAATTGCATTTTTTGTACACGTAGCATGGGAGAAGAAAATGGCAAATATCTTTATGTTAATCCTAGAAAGAATGTTACCGTAGAAGAATATAATTAGATAAACTAAAATAACTAATAATTTAAAAAATTATTTCCATGTATGTATATACTATTGCAAGTGAGTATATGCGTGTACTTACTATAGTATAAGTTATAAATACAATACGTTGCATTAATAGAACCATTAATCTTGGTACTGTATGTGTATTGTACATACGTTGAATGTAGAAACTAAGCTAATAATTATACCGCTGGATTGTCCAGAAAGAACTACCTTAAAAACCGCTTCTAGGAAAATATTTATAATTTTGACGGTTTTTTATTTTTTACAGAGCATTAGCCCAGGAATAGTCAAAACAGAAGTATTTACTGGTGGTAAACACGAATCATTAGCAGAATTGTTAAAGATATATCTACATTTAGAACCAATTGATATTGCGAACGCAGTACTGTATTTAATGAGCACACCATCTAACGTCAACGTAAGATATTAATAAGTGCTTCCAGTGATCAATGACTGCTGTTATTAGCTTTGTTTTGAAAGCAACGTTGTACCTAGAAAAAGCTGAGCTTTTGTGAATCAAGAAATTGACAATGTAATAATAAGTAATAATAATAGTAATAATGGGCTTTTACCTCCGTTTCTTAAACATATATGCTGGACCACCCACACCATGATATACGCATGCACCCACATTTTAAGTATCTAAGCCTGCATAAGTCTGTAGTTGTGGGTGGGACTGCAGAAAACCCGTACAAGCATAGCCCGCTTTCGTTCTTATCCATTCTGCGACAGTGTGTTGTTATCAATTGTCGGCTCCGTAAATTATATTTGACAATCTGCCTGGATTCTATCCCTTAACCTACCAGTTTAAGTAGTCAAACGCTAAAACGTGTTTCACGCCTTTAACGACTCTAAAAGTTAGAGAAAAACTTATCATTTGCACACACTTCGTGTTTACATTTAGGCTATATCGATGTCAACAACTCGGAGGCACTTATTTATAAATTTTTGGACAATCAAAAAAAAAATGGTTACTCACGACTTACATATTTTTTTTTTCAGATTACTGAATTAACAATTCGACCAACTGGGGATATTCTTTAAATAATAAAGAAAAATTAATTAATTTATTGAAAATCAATATATCCTCCAACTGCATAAAATATGAACTAACAAGTGAAGATAACAACAAACAGAGTTAATCGTTCAGATACTTGACATATAATTGCATATCATTTCTTGGACTATTTTTAATAAGCATTCATAAAATACTATAAATATCAAGTCTATACAGTTATATATAATTATATAATAACATATATTGTAATTATCAATATGTGAGCTAAAGTTGTGAGCTACATATCCTAAATATTTTACGGAAAAACATTCCAAACAAAAGTTGTTTGTTTCAAAGCAATAAACATTTTTTTTTTATTTAAATTTTTCTTTTTATAATTTAAAATTTGTTTAAACTTTACAACAAATATAATTGGTAACATATGGAAAATGGCATTATGGACGAGACAAAATATATTACAATTTGGTTCTAAGTGGAAGTAATTGCAACAACAATTTTTAATATTTTCAAGCGTTCCAAATTTATGACTATATTTTATATACCCACGTATAATTAATACATATGGAGTATAATAATACAAGGAATTTCTTAGCATTAGACAATGAGAGGCAATCGACGAAGCTCATTATTTTCTACCATATTTACTCAGGTTACTAAAACTGTTCGCTATTACATTAATATACCGTTATAAGTTGATTCAGTTTTTTATGAATTCGATTGTGTTGTTTTATGTATATGTAAAGATACTAACATGTTATTATTGTTAGTAACAAAGATCAGGGAATGTTATTAGTCGATAACCGATTGATTCAAAGATGTAAAATATCCAGTTGCAACTTTATTCCATTCTATTCAAGTATAAAAAGTAGGTGTAGCATCAATGGAATGGGGGGGGGGCACTGTACGAAAATTATTAGCTACGTCCAAATCATATTTAACTTTAAAGTTTTATAGTACAATATTCGACATATATAATATATCAAAGTATATTAATTTTAGTCTAAAGTTTGTATTAATAGCAATTACTAGAAACACCTAATTAGTCCATTTTGGGTTGTCCGTCCGTCCGTCATGACGATAACTCAAAAAAAAAAGATATAACGAACTGAAATTTTCGTAACGTATTCGAAAAATCGGTCTATTAGGTCGAATGAATCTTTGACTCAACTTTTAAACTATAAACGACAAATTCAAATACAAAAAATGGTTTATTTTATGACACAAATAATATTTTGTATGAAACATTTCTTCGTATAATATAAGGATTTGCCACAATTTAAGCTCAAATTTAGCTAATAGTCACATATTAGTAATTAAAATACATATTATTTAACATATGTATAACTGTATAGACTGGATATTGTATAGTATTTTATGAATGCTAATTAAAAATAGCCGAAGCAATGATATTCAATCATATGTCAAGTATCTAAACAATTAACTTATTATATTCAAAATACAATTTTTATGTAAATGTAAGACAAAGTTTCAAAAAAAAATTTCGGTGTTTTTATCAAAACATCTCAACAAAATCTACTTTTACGTTTAAAAACAACCTCATCCAAATCACGATTAAAATTCTACCATTTTAAACAATTTTAATCACGTATGCAAATTTTACCAAATATTTTCAATAGTTTTTTGAGAATTTGAATAAAAAATCAAATTTTTGAGCTAAGCATGAAAAGTAATCAAATAGCTTAGGCCTCGTATTACTTGTAGGATAATTCTGAATAATTTTTTATCAAATATTTAAGTATTAGAAAAATATTTTATATAAAGTTAATCCAAATTTATTCTTACAACGAAGATGATAATGTCTGCTGGCATTTGACTAGAGTTTTGAGGCGATATTCAAAAATTCATGAAACATGTACTAACAGGAAAGTTCATGTAATATTGAAAATTTACGTATAAACATGGAAACTGTTTTTTTTTTTCGAGTTGTAGTCGAAACGCAGTTCAACAAATAAAATAAATTCCAAGCAACAAGCATCTAATTCTTTGACAACTATAATAAGAAACCAACTAATGCACAAAAAGAAAAGAATCTAATATAGATGGACGGTGTGGCATGTGCTGCCACTATTGTGCTAAATTTAAGAACTTGCTACTTTATATTTAGAGCACATAAAATATGAAACAATTTTCTCTAGTCGTGAATAGTCCCTTCTATTGCAGCTTTCATGTAACGAACACATATAACACAGAAATAATACATATTCAAAAGTGATATTACATGATATTTGAACCTTTGCCAAATGTTCATGAAATTCGTATATATTTGTGCATAAATGCGATTATATTTCGATACAATACAACCAGCTGCAAATAAATGCTACAAGAGTTTATACACTGTTATTAAATTACACAGGATGGCACAGTACAAAGAGCTGGGAGCTTTTAAAAATACTTGCCTAATAGCTCCGTGAGCGTTTGTTATCATTAACGGTAGCACCAAGCAGAACGTGTAGGTTACACTCAGTATATGTTCAAATACTTCAACATATGGCAACCGAGAGGTATAGACTTTAAAAAAATTTTTATTAAAATTTTGTGTAAAATCAACACAATTTAGTTGTTAGAAATAGTCCACGCATTATTAATGTTGATTATGGACATACATAAAGAATTATATTGAATTTTTAACACAAAATCAATGTTAACTCAATTATTTTTGAGTTTCAATACAGAGATTAGGTAATTAATAAAAATAGAATAGAGATAAGGTAAAATAAAGAAATATTAGATGCTTATTGGTAAAATTTTATAAAAGCTTAAAATTTTTATGTAGCAAACTTATTATGTGCGAAAAGTGAGGTTAGTTAACCATTTTATAACACTCTATTCAAGTTAAAAATCAAGTAACAATAGAAACAGACAAATTAACACACAATCTCGACACATTTTAATAGTTATTGTACTTCTTTAGACCATGTTAAGAAAAAATGATTAGAATGAAATTTTAAGATGTGCGCGCATTATTGTCACACAAAATTTACAGGTTAAGCTGTTTTTATGATTTATGTTACCACTTAATATAAGAAAATGTATGTTGATTTAATTTTTCAAAACTGAGCTTTATTGACTGTGTTGACTATCCTGTTTAGTATTTTATTATAGTTAATTATTGGCATGCAATTAAAAATTGTTTTTTAACGATACCAAAGAAGTATAACTTCTGACGCGTGTACATAACGTACACGCACTCATAGACATAGACCGTTTTTGACGAAAAGGCACAAATATTTTTAGTCAGTATTTAGCCCTTAATTCAGTCCTTTAATTTAATTAATCGCATGCCGTTCCCAATTATTTATTAATATTTTTATTCAATAACTGTTAGAAAATTAATTGATGTATTATTTATTTTGTGAAAATCCATTTTTATAAAATAAATAATAACCTATTTCGGAAACATAATAAACAACCAGCTTATAATAACAATGGCAATTTAGGTAAATCAATTTTTTATGTCAAAGAAAAATAACCCTAGCCTTAATTAAAGTAGTTAGTGTATGTAGATTATCATGACTGCAATATAATGCCACTTATGTTGATCAATCAGAAAGATCATTTTTAACCAGGTACAAATAGCACATAAACAGATTCTTCCCCATTAATCTTACCAATACAGGTTAAAAAATTAATATTGAACACAAACCAGAGTAAGAGGTTGTTACATATTTGCGACAAAAGCCAAAAATTATATTTTCTAGAACCCTTAGAGATTGATAAATTAAATAAAAGCCTAAATCTTACAATTTTAAATTCTTCTCTTCTCTCTTAATTTTGAAATTTTTAATATCGTTAAAATATTTATGAATTCCACCCACAGTTTCTTCATTCAAAATAATCTTACCTACTTTCCCTATATATTTACAAAATAAAACAATAATTACTTGATAATGATGTAAATGATGTGCGCACTCGTATTGTTCTAAAAATTTCTAAAGTGAAAATAAGACAAAGTTCAAAGTTTCCATTATTTTATATCAATAACTGCTCTATTATAATTTTATTATAAATTAAAGAAGTATAACTTAAAAAATAGAGCTTTTATCGAGTAATGTGTGTACACCAATCTGTATTTATAAATAACAGCTACATTAAACACTTACCAGCATTACTTGTAAGGCGTACAAATAGTGGATTACCATGGGTCTATAATGTATATATATATATAAGTATGTAGAATATGATTATGATATTAGGAGTGAAGAACTTAAGCGTACAATGTATAACTTGTTTATTATTTGCAAATTTTCATACATAATTGATATTAATTCAATTGGTCTAAATGGAATTTTACAACTTCGTTGCAACTTTGATATGCAATTGAATATTATTTGGAAACTCATCGATCTATAAAAATAAAATTTATGGTCATTTAAAATTCGAGGTGGATAAAATTCCTGTGACTATCGAAGAAAAGCTACACACACACACAGTGTCAGTCATGAGGGTAAGAGGAAGACGTTTAATACACTAGAATTATAACTTATGGTTTTTGAAGCGCCTTCGGATTGATTTCGGTGCTTAAAACGGTATTAAAATTAATATTTTATCTAATATTAAACACTTCTGTAACTTCTGTTTGTAAATTTTGATTGTATCGGCATTTAATATACGTGTTGTATGTTTTTTGTTTTTTATTTTGGTTTATTTAAGGTCGCCTTGCAACTACAAGATTATTGAGGACCACTGTTATTAGTTAAACAGAATAAATTTTAACAAAAACAGAATGTGATAGGACATAGTAGGGGTTTAAATTTCATTAATTCACTTGATTTCTTTGAAAAATAATAAGGTTTTATAGCATCCTCTTGTTGAGTTGAGACAATACTTGACGTTGTTCGGTAGCTGGATTGTGTTTCTGAAGCTGACTAGACTTTGGCATTCCGTTAAATTATGTTTGATTGATCGATCCATATTACAATATTTGCAGTTGTTTTTTTGGTTTTTTGCTCATTATCTAAGAGAGTGTGTGCTGAGGGTGTCCAATTCGTAACCCAGACAGTATTACCTGGTGCCTTCTGCTGAAAGTACTCACTGGATTAGGCTCTAGAGTAGTCTCTCTAACTTCAGCTTGTTTGAGAAAGTTGTTTCTAGCCCATTCTTCCCATTTATTTTTCCAGTATATTTTTAGTGAACTCTTTTAGAGTTTTTTTAATTCCGTTTGCTGCCGTGGCCGTTAAGTTACTGATTACTACGTAGTTGATTGTTTCTTTTCTCATTTTATCAGCCTCTTCATTCCTTTGTATATCCTGGTGTCCAGGGATCCAGATTAGTCTCGTTGTTCTGTTGTTATTGTTGAGTACCTTAATTTTCTTGGATATATATGTTTTTATTTACTACAATTTCTGTTAATGGTGACATAACTTTTATTGAAGATGTTACCATTTTTGGTTTATCTGACTCCGTATAGAAGAATTCATTTCACAAGGTTTTTTTTTATCTGACCCCGTCTGAATTTAAATATATTATGTTGGTTATATTAAATAATAATTTCGTATTTAGTATTATTTTATTAAATTATTTTATTTTTGATTAAAATTAGTTAATTATACTGTTGATTATCATTTTAATTATAATTTGTTGAATATTTTTTTTTTAAATAATTATTTCTTATATAAACATGTTGATAATTCGCATTTTTGGTACTTAATGCCTCGTGCAAGAGTCGTGCCTCGTCTTATCTTACCCAAATCAAAATATCACTATTTTATTTCCCCATCCTTATTAATTTACCAATTACATTTAATGGAATACAACATAGTACTTATATTAAAAAGAGATAACACAATTATTATTAATGTGATTCGCCCTTTTTTGAAAAAAACGGTTAAATTTATTTAATAGATAGTGAATACAATTTTCCCTGAAATACTCAAAACTAACCCATTCTTCTAGAATATTCCAAAAACGGGCTGCACACGTCACCAAAAATATATTACGTTAGAAAACAAACCAATTTCTTATTTAAAAAAAAAAAAATACAATTACCGTTTAAAGCATTGGATAATCAAATCTTAGCCATTATGCATTATCGTTATTTGCAATTGGAATACTTCTTTAGATGCGTTATAAAAAATGATGAGAGTGAAATTTTAAGATGCGCACGCATCACCGTCACACAAAATTCACAGGTTGAAGCAGTTGTTATGATTTATGTTACACTTAATGTAAGAAATTACTTTATTGACTGTCTTGAGTCTAGTCCTTCTCCAGGCCTTTTATTATTTTATTGTAATTAATTATTTGCATGGAATTAAAAATTGTTTTTTAATAATGCCAAAGAAGTATAACTTCTGACACGCGTACATAACGTACACATTATTATGCATTCTCACATAACTTCAATTTATAAATATATACCCAGGAAAAACAACATCATCATACTGCGAATATAAGAAGAATTCCGTAATTATTAGTGTGCTTTAAAGCGATTTAGCTTTAAAGCGAAAATGCATACTGCCCATACTTAAGTTATTCGTTAAAATTGAAGGCCCTAGGATCTTACTAAATATACCTTAATAATATTATAGGTAATTAGTTCAAAATTATTTCATCAATATTTTGCCGTTGAATGATTTTCATCTGTTGTTTATTCTCTCTCATTGTCTTAGAGATGATGTAGAGAATACCTTAAAGACAATTTAATTTTCATAAACTAGGATAATAGGAAACGGATATTATAATAGTATCAGTTATTAACATGAAATTGTAAATACAGGTTGCTTGAAATTATTGAGCTGAATATCTTCAAGGTATTTCAACAATTAATTATTTCTCGAATGAATAAAAATATAGTATTTCTAAGCACATTAAACATGATCAAAATTCAAAAATAGTGAAGCACAGTGATATATTGATGATTATTCATATTTAATCAGTTTTATACGAAATAATACTTACAACTTTTCCAGTTTTCCCCTCTGTAGTATTTGTGTGTCAACAGCTACAGTGGTATACAAATAGAGAGGCTAAAATGATTGACTTAAGACGAATTGGCCAGAAAAGAGGCGTCTATAATAAAGACAATCTATTATAATAAGTATTATAATATACATTTTATTTTTGGCAGTTTTCGCGAGCAAAATGGATTTAAAAAAATTATTCAAATGAAATTTGCTTGGCACAAACATAAAAACGGTGGAATAGTTTTTAGTGAAAAAAAATATCTAAATATAAAATAAAAATTTGTATTTTGACTTTAGACCCTATTTTTTAAAATAATTCTTCGATACGTCGACCGTTTTCATGTCAATATTGTGGAATTTTAAAACATTTGTATAATTATTTTTTGAGTTATTTGTGTGCGAGAATAAAAAAAAACTACAATGGCCGAAGTAAGTACTTCCTAAACTAAGTAATCCAGTCAGCATAAAAAAATTAAAATCTTACAAGCTTACTATAGCGCTTTTCGGCCAGAACAGACTTACTGGCTTAACAAAACACAAAACACCGGCTTACGTTATATCCCGTACATAACCTCATAGATTGAATATAATAGACAGTACTAAAGGAATATAATTTAATTCCTGTAAATAGTTGCAAATGGATAATTTTATAAAAAATATTGGAAGAAAAATGACCCAGTGGATAATACCGATAATTTAGTGAATTAACTGTTTGAGCATATGAACAATGACAGATCTGTTCCTGTCCATTTTGTTTACATCAACAGTAAGCAAAATGGCGTCGTATATTAAGGCATGCTTACTGCGTTATCACTTATTTTGTGCCCCAGCCGAAAATTCTGTAAGTATAGTAAGTGACTTATTAAATTTAGTAAGTACTTACTTCGGCCCAATATATATTACATTCGATACTGCCTGTATTATAGAGATATCATTTTTTGTTTCTCAAATCCCCCTCTCAAATGTTAATGATGACTTCTTAAATTCTCAAAGTTCCATTCTGAATTTTATTTTATCCGTATTTTCGAACATTGAAAACTACTAATCCTTTGAATTGACTCAAAAGAATCGCATTAATTAAAATTTTCCAATCACCTTGTACAGAATATAATGTAAATGTTTCTACTTACCTACGTATAAACATTTTATCACATAGATATTGCTACAATATAACAGAGCACAAACTATTGAATATTTAGGTATTTAAGTGAATATTAATTAGATATCATAATTTATACAGCAATGGTTCAATGGTAAATAAATGATATTACTTAGACTTGATATTACTTGACTTATATATACAGGATGTACTACAAATAAGCTTAAATCATCAAATATTCTTCTATTTATTATTTCTACTTCAAGATATTTTTAACAATTATACTTGAAACAGAATCTTCTTTGCAAAGAATCGTATTTTATATATTTCTGTTTCAAAATAATTTTACTTTCAACATTCATAAAATATCTCAAACACAAATAAAATTCTGTCTGTTGTATTAATTTTTATTAATTTGTTATAATCAGAGTATAAAAAGTCTAAAGTTAGAAAATATTGAACGGACAAACAAAATATTTGGGTATAGGTGTTCAGAGAAACACCTAATTAGTACATTTCCGGTTGTCCGTCCGTCCGTCAACGCGATAACTCAAAAATAAAAAGATAAAACGAGCTGAAATGACGTATTCTTAACAAAAAGTTGTTTCAACAAAGTTTTCCAGCTTGGGAGAGAAGCATAAAAGAATGAGAACTGACTGGTTCCAAGGATAAAGACACGGAATAAGTAACGCCAAGAACATCAGAGTTTCGTCGGAAATCCATGCTTAAAAAAAAATCTTGCTATGATGTTAGATTCTTCAAGTAAAGAGAGAGTTAGTTTCTCAAAAAGGAATTAATTTCTTACCGCACTAAAAAAAATCTTTGTAGGTGAAAACCCTCTTAAATGGTGGACTGTTCATCGAGAAGAATTTATGATATTTTATCACCGATAGTACGAAGATTTTTATCCACTCCTCCAGGCAGTGTTCCTAGTGAACTAATTATTTAGTAGTGCGGGTTTAATATATGAACCCCTGCGTAAGCCATCTTAAATCAGAAAAGGCTGCCATATTATTCTTTATTAAGTATAATGCTTCTATGTTCCTATGTTTTACTTCACCGATAGGACGAAGATTTTTATCCACTCCTCCAGGCAGTGTTCCTAGTGAACTAATTATTTAGTAGTACGGGTTTAAGTTACGAACCTCTGCGTAAGCCACCTTGAATCAGAAAAGGATGCAATATTGCTCTTTATTAAATATAATACTCCTATTTTTAACTTACTAATACAAAAATTATTAACTAAGATTTAATAAAATATAATCATCATAATTACCATACTAATTTTCATTAATAAAAATATGAATAATTACTTTCATCATCATTCACAGACTACATTTATATAAGATCTGAAAAAATCGACATCCGCAACATCTCTGATATTGATAAATATGTTTGTGAGACTTCACAAATATCTTCAAAGTTGTATTTCTTTTTATAATTTTGAATAATTTAATAATATATGAATACAAAAAAAAAAAAAAAATAGTTAAGAAATTTGTAAAACTATTTTTCAATTGTGTAAAACGTATATATATGACGCTTTATATACAGAATACATACATACAGGAATAAAGTGACTGGAAAAATCCATTGATCCATACGGTATAGACGGTTATTGTTAAAACGTACGTGTTTTGTATGATACGACGTGCCTCATATCAAGAAGTAATCATTTCCATATTATTAGAATTGTTTGCACCAACTCAGTTCACTTCACAACAGACGTAAGTTTACAATGTACGCCAAGCTAGCAGTGTCCAATCACACAAAATCACCAGTGATGGATTTACGCCTAGAAGAAGGCAGCATGATTCGAAGGGCGGCAATATTTTTGAAATACCATTATTTCAGAGACGAAAAAATAGTAAAGACGGTCTCCCTTGAAAATGAGTTCAGATTACTTTTTGTAAAGAATTTTCTATAGAATATATAATAATTCAATATTTTTATTTCCGTTTTCAGTCTAAGAATAAGATATTAATTGTTTTAAAAGATTAATAATAGTCTTTATCGAGTGAGTTGTTCCTTATTTTTTCTTTCATTACTGAAATTAATCGTATGCTTATAAAGCTTTCAAAAATCACTAAATCTTATTAATTTCGCAATTTATTTTTAGCGTCAAATAAAAATACTGTTAATATGCATGTATTTCGAAAGATGTACGCTCTGCACAAAATATATGCAATTTGTTACATTCACGTAGTCTTGGAGATGTTTACCCAAATGTTCATATTGCTTTAAGTATTTTTTTCGAGTATTCCGACTACAAATTTTTCAGGAGAAAGATCTATTTCTAGTTTGAAAAGAGTGAAAACCGATTTACGAGCAAGTATGGGGTCAAGATAGACTTAATGCTCTTGCATTACTGTCTATTGAATCTCAACTAGTCCAAGAAATTAATTATGATGATAGAATTGAAATTTTTGCGCAGACCAAAGCCAGGAAAAGAAATTTTTTTAATTGATTAAGGAGCTATGCTATGAGTAATCTGCCCATTAGCGGACGAACACTTACGTCAGTTTACAGTGTTTATTAGATGAGTATGAAATTTTATTTTTTGGCACTTAAATTAGCACTAATTAGCGGAGCTATGCTATGAGTAATCTGCCCATTAGCGGACGGACACTGTTAGCTTTACATACGTCAGTTTATAGTGTTTGTTACTTGGTTTGTCGGCTGTAGGTACCTACTATATATACACTATAATGTATAATATACAAATCGGATACGAAGAAAACTGTATAAATTTTATTTTATGTTCTTTCATAGATGAATGCCGACAGACATTATAAATTTTTACATAATCGTTTTAAGATACGGACATTTAGTACCTGCCTGCACTGCTGTTGGCAGAGATTGTATAGTTTTATATATTTTTATTTTACTTGTATGTTTTAATGACAATATCTTATTTTTATTTTTACATACCCCCCTCCACTGTTCGACACGCCCACTATTTTCATGTGATTACTTATACCACATTTAATGACATTTGGATAATTA
Source organism: Chrysopa pallens (assembly GCA_020423425.1). Lineage (NCBI taxonomy): Eukaryota > Metazoa > Arthropoda > Insecta > Neuroptera > Chrysopidae > Chrysopa > Chrysopa pallens. Next base: position 139,200,334 of record CM035591.1, read on the forward strand.
TTGAAGTTATACTTTTTTAAGCGCGTTATGAAAGATGAGAGTAAGATGCGCGTGCATCATCGTCACACAAAATTCACAGGTTGAAGCTGTTGTTATGATTTATGTTACACTTAATATAAGAAAATTGATATTTATTTAATTTTCAAATTAAAACTGAGCTTTATTGACTGTATTGACTATTCTTCTCCAATCTTTTTATTATTTTATTCTAATTAATTATTTGCATGCAATTAAAAATTGTCTTTTAATGTTGCCCAAGAAATATAACTTCTGACACGCATATAAAAGGACACACACGCTTTTTTTTAATTATAAATTCGCTGAAATATATATAAATCTTTTGATGTGTAATTCTTACAAAGACGGCGTGTTAAAATAGGTAAAGAAGAGTAAAAACGTTTTATGGCAGAAAAATATTGAAATAGCTAATTTATTTCTGTCAACACGCCTAGTAGACTAAGTTAGAAGCCTATAAAAATGGTAAAAAGTGAAGAAAAAAAAATTATTGTAGGATAAAACCCATTGGAAATGGAGAATATAGCAAAAATGAAGGATAAAATAATTTAGTAATTGAAAACGTTTTGTTGTCTGCAGGCTCTAGCTCCGAGAGACATTGGTGTCAAACAAGTTCTGACACTAATGTCTCACTCTTGTCTTTGTAAGAACTGCATAGTAACAGAAGGGGTGAGTTATTGGTTCCTTTTCCTCTTTACTGTGGCAGTTCCTACAGTACGCTTAGTGTATTATTAAACTCGAGTGTTTTACATGGTTACCTTTAAGCTAGTGGCTAGTTGTATTCGCTACAAGAATACGAATTTTGGCCGTTGGAAAAGAGTTGATGCTTTCAGAGCTCCTTCAATTGGACTCTTGCCTTAGATGTTTTACGAGACCGAAAGTACCTTCCTTAAGATTCGTCCTTAAGCAGTTCACGTAAACCATGTGGATATTTATTGATGCTTCTGTCCGATAATTTTGTAACATTTCCTCTGCCCGTTAATTCTTTGGCCTCAAAGTTCTCTGGAATGTCCTTATGGCCTGGAATGCGTGTTAGTGATTATATTTTACGCCACTAATAACATACTCAAGGGGGACTGACATTTATACTGTACTACCTTGGAGGGCAGATACAATGAGCCAAGGGACAGATACATCGAACTATTTAATCGTCACTTTGGTGTAAGAGAGGCTGGTTATATAGTTGCCTGTAAACCATACCTTACTTTATGCAATATGTAATTACCGATCTCAACCGATCGTCAAAGTTAAGCAACAACAGACACAGTCAGAACACATGGATGGGTGAACATCTAGGATTGCTGTGTACTGTTGTTGTATAGATTGAATATATACTCACTGTAGTCACTTTATAACTTTAGTAGTTAGACAGGTTAGAAGAGGTTCATAGATTTAAAAAAAAAAAACGAAGTTTTATAAATACGAAATTCAGAAATATCGTAAAGTCTGTAGACAAAATCAAAATTATGATCATATGCCTGTAAACAAAACTAACAGATACAGAGACTAATGTTTTAATATATGTGATTTATTATTTTGTAAAAACAATATATTTACATGTTTTGGAAATTTTTGTGGTATTAGTAAACAGTTATTTTAATAAATCATGTACTTTTTTTGTTTATTTAATTGTATAAACAAGTACATCGAATCACTTCTAATATAATTTATATAAAGTGCTTTTTTATTCGATATATCTTCTTGAAAAGGCTGATATAGTGTACATTATTTGCAAAACAATAATTCGAACACATCTTATAGCTCCCCGGGCAATTTGGTTAAGGGTTTTTTCGTACCTTAGATTTATTAATAACTAGATAAGCAGCGTCATTCATTAACCGTTAATCTTTAAAATATCGATTAATTTTTATAAAAAATTAAATTTTGTAACAATGAATTTTTCTAGATTTTCTACTATCGTGTACAATAACGATACAAACTTTCTTTAATTATCAGAGATAATTTACTTAATTTACGCAGTACCCGCAAGCTGAAATATTTGAATATTCCAAACTGGTTTCTGTTTATATAATCGTTTGCACTTATATTTATTTAAATTTAGTGTTGATATACGTTTTTTTTTTAAACGATCCATCATCATATACTCATTAAAATTCAAATTAATGTAGCACTATTGAGCAATATCAATATTTATTATTAAAACGGAAATGTTTACTGATTCGAAAAAAAAAACAACAACAACATAAAGCCACATAGAAAACAAATTTTTTTTATATTTTTAACAAAAATAAATTTTCAATTATAATATAAACATTATCAGTGGTTTTTACGTCACAGCATCCGACTGTTACCAAAATAGACTGGGAGCTTGTGAGCGATTTGTGTAACGGTCTTTCAGTAAAACTTTATTCATATTGATCAAGTAATTTATTCGCGGTGCGCAGTAGTTTAATTACTTGACGTGTGTGAACATTAACATTTTAGTCTAGTGTTTAGTAAAGTTGTTTAGTCAAGTAGTTAAGTTAAATTTTATGTGTGCAAGTATTACCCTCCCTCCACCACTCTTTTATCTCAAGCACATAATATAATAAAACATAGTTAAACCACATTTTGGCAGGAATCAACCCCGAACGTAAGGGTCTCAAAAGGGTAAGAATAAGAAAAAAATTTCATATAAAAATTGTAGAGCATTAAATTTGACATATAAAAGGTATATATATGTAAAAATATGGCGAAAACGTTGAATAAATGAAAATACTTTATTAACGCTAATATTTCTATTATATAATGTCATAGTTCATTGTCATCATAATTCTAAACTATGTTGGCTCATGGTCTATGGTGCACCTGATTAGTAAAAAGTTGATTTGAAAAATGTAATATTTTATTTGTTTTATTTTGAACCATATCGTCATGTCATGGAATCTGAAATACCAAATGAAATTTTTGTGATTAGAGAGAGATTGTTGAAAGAGAATATGACCATATTATTTAGAATCCTTCTTTTTGAAAATAAAAGACTTAGAATTCTATTGTAAAAAGCTTTCAGAGACATCTGAGAGACATCAGAGACACCAAATTTAGCCGCGCAAAATTTTATTTTTAATTTGTTATATTATTACCTCGTTCTTTACTCTTGCTTGATTGTTCGCTATAACAATTGTATGTTCTTAATTTGTTTAACAAAAAATTAAGATTGTTCATATACAAATAACGTTTGTTCCGTCCTTCAAATCGCATATTTTTTGTTTAATTAATAATTTTAATTAGGTGAATAAAAGCCTATCTTTTTAACAAAACTAATTTTTGTTTATATAAATGATGATAAATCTAAAACTAATTTACGTTATAGGTGTATTTACTTCTCTTGTTAATATTCGTATTCAATGCACATTGTTGTGAATAAATTCATCAACAATAAAATGTTTATAATTCAGTATTATCTATCCATCTCTTAGTTGTATAAGTCACTTATCAATACATTATTTATTTAAATATTTTACCATTACTATCTATTAACCAGAATCTGAACTATACATATGAAAATTGACAAACTTGGGGAAAAAAAGAAAATTTTCAAATTACCAAATTATGAAATATAGTTATAACTCGTGACCATAGACATAGAATATTTGGACAGCTAGTTCATTAAATATTTTGAAGTGCCCGCCAAATGATTAACGATTTTTTTTTAAAACTAAATAGTTTATGAAAATATTGTCGGTAAAACAGAAATAATTTTAATGATAAAAATTGTTATTAAATAAATAATAATGCGGACCCCGGACTGACGTAACGTTATGACAGGCTTTGAGACCAATCAATAAAGTTAAGCAACACCAGTAACAATCTGTATTTGGATGGGTGACCATCTAGCAGTACTGTGTACTGTTGTTGTATAAATAATAATAATAATAATAATAATAACAACCCCCTTTGGTTAATGGCTATATAGCTGAAAGTAGCTGAAGCCAGAAATTAAAAAATAAATAAATAATAATAAAAATAATGGACCCCGGACTGACGTAACGTAATGACAGACTTAGACCAATCAATAAAGTTAAGCAACAGCAGTCACAATCTGTATTTGGATGGGTGACCACCTAGCAGTACTGTGTACTGTTGTATAAAAATAATAATAATAATTACAATAATAATCCCCTTTGGTTAATGGCTATATAGCTGAAAGTAGCTGAAGCCAGAAATTAAAAAAAATAATAATAATAATAATAATGCGAGACGTAACTAAACTGCAAAACGAATGATTTTATGTTTCATGTAACCATGAACCATGAAAATAATTATCTATATTAAATTATAATTATCTCTTTAATTATAAACTTAATCTAATAATAAAATAATTAAAAAATTTCCAGGATCTCATTCTGAAAGACAGATGCCAAATTTCCAAATAAATGATGTTAAATTATTACTAGGAGTGTAGAATATAACCCAATTTAGTGTAAAATAATACCACGGTTGAGCTTGAGCCTGAGCCTGAAACGCGACATACCTCACCACAGATTATAATCAGTGTTGCCAATGTCCGGGTAATTACCCATTTTTCGGGTAATTCGACGTTGAATGGGTAAATGAGCTAACAATTGGACTCAGACGGGTAAAGTCGGGTAATGGTTTTTTATTAAAATTACATTTTGTTAAAACGAATAAATATTTTTTATGTATAATTTAAATTCACATTTTCCCGCTTGCTCTCATAACTTGAACTTGCGCATTACCGGAACATAAAGAGTGTTTCACAACTTGGAAATAATTTAATAAATTTTATTAATAATTAATTATTGTGTACTTTTTATTTTAAATACTTCAAGATTTAATATTTAGTTTTAAATTTACCGCGCTTTTAGGAGTTGGTAACACTACTTTTCAGTGTGCCGGGTAAAAACGGGTAATGGGACTTTATGGAGTGGGTAATTTTAACTTGAGCCATCGGCATTTCGGCAACACTGATTATAATACCTAAGTTTATTATTATCTATGTCTCACACAGTTACACTCACAACTTTTACTCCAGTTTCTTCTCTTACATTTATTCCATGCATACATACAATAAATCACAGATATAGAATATGCCTAAGAATGCAATTCTTTGAATCTTAAGACTTTTGATAGTTCATGAAAATATGTGTTCGAACACATGCCAAACCGAACGTTTATTACATGATGTAGCGCCGATTTCTGCGTGATACTCAACAGTTTGGCGTTCTGTCAAAATAACCTTAAAATATGTAAATAAAATTATTTACGTTTTTATGCAACGATATTAATTTTTTTAGGCAAGTGTTATATTTCGATCAACAAATTACCTATAATTTTGATTTCAATCACATCGTATAAAATTTATAGAATTTAGTATAAAAGGCGGGGCAACCTAAAAGGCAAACATACTGATAATTTTATGCATCATTTAACTGAGCGTTAAAATGTATGATAAAACAGTTGAATTTTTAGCCAAAGCTGTAACTTTAATTCCTCAAAATTTTCCTGATAGTGCTGCAGTAAAAAGTCACCTTATGTAAATATAGAAATATATTATTTTCAAAACATTAACTATATTATGAATCACTGTTTTCAGCTCAAAATGTAGAGATGCAGAATATGACAAACAAGTGGTCTTAGCTAAAAGTAGTTTTGGGTCTGATAAACTTTGTAAAAAATGTGGTAATCCATGGATTGATGTCCAAGAAATTCGTATTGCAAAATCAAAAAAATTCAAACATCAAAAACATTTATTAAAGAAAAAAGCACATAATGGTTCGAAACTGAGTAGTATTCAAAAGAAAATTCACAAATTTATATCACAAAAAATGGTAATAGCTTATGTTTAGTATACAGTGAGCTACTGCCCTTCGATTGGCTATAAACTCAAGCTTGTTTTGTTTTCTCTTTCAAGCTAAGAAACCGATGAAGATTTATTTTCAAAAATTTCGCAAAGTAATGCACCGATCGAAATGGAAATTTAATATTTGTTTGCGCTTATCTCGGAAACGGCTTAACCAATTTATCATATACTTAAGTGTAAAGAGCTTTACTTCGTGAAATAATAAGAAATAGAACTTCTGATTTTTCTTTGATAAATCCAGTAGATAAAAATATCATGGATATGTTTCGTCTAAGCATTTTGCAAAAAACTATGGAGTATTAATAATTTTTTTTAATATATTTTATTTACTATTACTAACATTTCATAGCTTTTTGAAAATGTCTCTATTAGTCGAAACATGTTAGTGATATTTTAAATATAGTGGACTTAGGTATTCTTCAAAACATCATTTACGGTATTTATCACTGTTTTGGTTTGAGAGTATTGAAAATGTATTTATAACGAAGGTTTTGAATGGGAAATTCATGCGTGTCTTCGACTTTGTTTATGCTATATTTCATCTTTGTTAGTAACGTAAAACACTTTTGATTAAAATCATTGATCCAAAAATATTAATTTCAGATGTGCATTTGTAAATTTTGCAAAAATGTTAAATTCATTGAATTAAAATCACATAAGATGTTACGAACTAATCCAAATACTACAATTACAACTACACCGAAAAATTTTATGTCCAATACTCCACAGACTAAACCTAAATCCAAGAATCGAAAAAAAGATGTTTTTGCTGGTCTTAATAAAAGTATTGTTCTACAATCCCAGACTCCAAAATCAATAAAAGGAAAGATTCCGAAAGTTTTGTCAGAAACCCCAAAAGGGATACCAAAACATAACGTAAATAAGCTTGCAAATGCATTGAATAAAGAATCATCGTCGGGTTCGGGATCATCAATAATGAAATTATTGAAATAATATTTTAAATAATTTTTGTATCATTTTTAATAAATTAAGTTTTCTTATAAAATCTTTTGTCTTATTTTAAGAATTTCTAAAATGATAAATATCTTTATCTGAATAGAGACAATCTCTCGAAGATAAACATCGCTTAACCATTCTACGAATCTCAAGTTTAACTTAAACCTCCCTCATGTAGGCCAATATTAAAAGAAAACATGAGAATACTTCAAAGCAAATGTCCAGGTATAATTGGAGAAATTTTGAAATATTATCTTCTATCCTACGGTTTTAATGAAATATACTAGAGGTTATTACCGCTCTTTTTTTAGACAGAATTGAAAACATTTCGACGGGAAATTAGAAACAATATATTGAAAGCCCAGAGACTCTTCAATAAACTGTAAAGATGACAACCCTAATAAAGAATTATCGTCAGGATCAGGGTAATAAAATGATTGAAATTCTTGAAAATAATTTTTATTATCATTTTTAATAAATAAAGTTTTCTTACATAAAATTGTTGCTATCTTATTTATTTAAATAATTTTCCAAACTTAAATCATCAGTATATAAATGGATTAATGTAAATTTTATCATATAAATAACTATGATTTTCAAACATGAAAATATATACAACCAAACGAGATATTACTTTTTTAAAATTAATCAAGATGGTGAATATTTTCAATAAGTAGACGATTAAGTATTTTTTTAAACATCGGAAAAATAATTTGTAAAATAAAACATTAATTCATAATTTACATAACAAAAATTTATTACTTAAAATGCTATTGATGATGAATGGAATGGTATAAATTCGCAATAACATATTATAAAAATCACTCGAATACAAAATCAAACATTCAATTATATATATTACGATTTGTTCATAGTACGGAAACATCACAAAAATACTTTTAATTGGTGCATTCAATTTTCAAAATATTTTGTACCCGAATGCGTTGCGTTTCAAATTCAACTAAAACAAAATGAAACTATAGTTCATTGTGATTTTCTTCATCTACATTAGATGAAGCTGTTTCTTCCACAGTTGGTTCCTTTGCCACATTGTCTTCTTCCTGTGGTTCTTCACTAACATTTTCTTGTTCTTGTGGTGTATCTTCTGTTTTATCAGTCTTTTCAGGTTCTTCAGCTACTGGTTTTTCTTTAGGTGTTTTAGGTCTCCAAATTTTTAATTTATTAACCAAATATTTCACTTCCCGATCTAATGCTGCCATTTTTTCTGACAATGCTCGAACCGTTAGTAAAATTGGTTCAGATTTTTTTAATTTATCTTGTTCTTCAACCATTTTATTACGCCATTCGGCTGTTTCAGTAATTATTTTTTCTAAGTTGTTTATTTCAACTTCGGTGAATACTTCATTTTCACTTTTACCAGCTGTTAAATTTTTGGCCGATGCTAAGAAATGTTCGGAACCATTTAGCATTTGTTTCATCGCAGCTAGAGCTTCAGGTCGTTCCTTGTGTTCATAAACTCGAGAGAATAATCCAAAAGTAAGTTCCTGTACTTCAGATAATTTTTTATTATAAGTGTCGCTGTCAGCATCAGAACCATCTTCATACAGCCATTCTGAAATTTGCGAACATGATTCTCTAATTTTTTCAATTTCCTCGGGTGTACCAGATTCTGTGTATTCATTTTGATCTAATTTATTTTGAGTATCAATTACAAAACTTTCTAAATTATTTAAGGCAGTTTCTCTAGCTAATCGTTCCCGATCGACAGTATTTAACGCTTCAATCTTCTTTCTAGAAGTTTGAATTTCTTCATCAGATAGAGGTTTAATTCCTATAAAATTCGTTTGAGCCGCAATAGGTTCTTTAACTAAGACAATTTGTGGTTTCTTCTCCTTTTCTGTTTCAGGTGTTTTTGTAGTATTTTGTGGTACAGTTTCATTTCTTTTATTCAAATTAGGGGCATCATTAGTTTGTTCTTCAGTTTTTGAAGTATTTTCGGCTGTTTTTTCAGACGGTTCACCTTGATTTTCCTCTTTTTTCTCTGTATTTACTTTACCTTCATCGACACTCTTAAATAAGTTACTGATCGTATTTCCAAGTTTTGAAAATGTACTTTCATCTTCTGGTGGCATTACTTTTTCCACAACAGATTCAACATTTACAAGATGTAAAATACCGGAATCATCCATTTGAAAATGAGCTTTAATTCCTTTTAATTCAGTATTTTCTCCTTGATTTTTTTTAATTGCCGCTGCAACTCCTTTGAGAGAAATTTCGCTAATATTTAAGTTACCTAAATTTAATAAATCAATTGGTGATAAATGATCCAAATCAGCGTAATTGACATTAAATTCGAAGTCATCTACATGTTTATTAAATGTTATTATTTTCTTTTGTGGGTATGGATTCATAAGACCAAATAAAGTTCGTTTAACTTGTTTAATTTCTCCATTGTCTGTGGCTCTTTGAAACACAATTTGAATTGGATACAAGACACCATCTTTTGTAATAAATTTCTTAACCTTGAATCCCTTTGATAAGTCAGCTGCTTTATAAACGGCTCCCATAGTTGCAGCCTCATCGGTATTCAAATTTTTACTCAATTCTATTTTGACTAATTTTTGTAATTCTTCTTGAACTTTTGGCACACGAGTTCCAGCACCAACAAGCACCACTTGATTTAGTACATCTAAGCTTAATCCAGCCATCTTCAAAGCTTGATTAACAGGATTTCCAACGCGAGCAAAAACATCCGCACATAAATTTTCAAATTCTTCTCGAGTAATTTGTACACGAAAATCTTTCTCATCTAATAAACTTTCAATCTGCGCATAATGATCTGCATTTGCAGAAAGAACATTCTTTAGCCGACCAGCTTCCTTGAATAGTTTTGCCATTGACCGTGGATTTTTAGTAACATCGTTTGGAGTTAATTTCATTTCATTGAACTTTTTAGCTAGGTAATCACGTAGCCTTAATTGTAATTCTAGACCTCCAAGAGTTCTATCAAATCCAACTCCAATTACTTGCAATTGTGGATTTGTTTCAATGAAACCACGTTCTTTAGACTTTACCATTTGATAACTTACGACTGTTGCAGTTGTAGAAGATGCTCCCATATCGTAGAATAAAATATAATACGCACTTTCATTGAAATCCTTTCGCCTGAATATTCCATAGTTTAAGCCAACAGCAGTATAGTCGTTAATTAATTGCAAAACTTTTAATTCAGCTAATTGCGCAGCTTGTAACATAGCATATCGTTCCGCTTGGTTGAAATATCCCGGAACTGTTAAAACGCATTCTTTTATCACTTGCCCTGCTGATTGTTCAGCATACTCTTTAGCTTTGTGTAACAATTGTGATACTAATTCTTCAGGACTATATTTAGTGTTTTCATCGACCACAAATAAAACTGTATTTCTTGACGGGTCTCTCTCAATTTCATAATATGGAAAACGCTTTCTGAATAATTCAACAGAAGGGCTATCAAATTCCTTACCGAGTAAGTCTAATAAATAACTATAACTATTTTTTGGAAAACGTATTCCTAAAGTTTGAGCGTCTTCACCAAAAGTGCGCACTCCTTCTCTAAATGTAATTACTGCCGGTGTTTTCCGTTTAGATTCTTTATTTAATGCTATTTCCATTGGCACACCGGGTGACACAATACCAATTTTCATCCATTCCGATCCTAAGTCAACTGACATCACAGCCAAAGACGTTACGGTTGCGGTGAACAAGACCATAAAAAAATATGAACTTAAAAATAAGTAAGTAATTTTACCCATTTTAAGTTTTTCAATATATATCTAAAAAATATAGGTTATTACATTTCATTTTATATTTCTATTATAATATAAAGACAGAATAATACTTACAGAGCCAGTAAATAAAAATAAAAATATACGAAACAGTCTAAATTTAAAAAAATTATAAAATAAATCTCACAGTTTCATTTAAGAATATTAAATAATTGCAGAAAATAATTTATATTTAGGAATGCCAGCTGTACTAGAGAACTTTTCAACAACACATCGTGTTTTATACAAATGACATGTGTGGCGATTAACTATTGGTTCAGTCTTCTGTTCTAATAGAATAGCTCAGAATTTGAACATCATACGTCAGAATGGTGAATGCCGTGTAAAATTACAGTTCATTTCATATGATATGTAGTTGTATTTAAAATTTTGAATAATTTTAGTATTAAAACAATAAATATATAAACCGAAATTTTACATAAACATTAAGACATCATAAAAAGAAACTAAGATTTAATTGAAATATTCAATAACATTTTTTATTCCGAAATTTGAGAAATAAATGCATACATATAAATTTTGCATAATATTGTAGGCCGTTGAATACCTATTCATAATTAGCTCAAAAATATTGAGAGAAGGACTTTTCATTTGCTAAATATAACTGATCATATATATATTTTTGTTATATACATTTCTGATTTCGGAGCAAAACGCTCATTTCTGTGCGACGAGGCGATATGTACTTGAATTACAAGTATAGTGAGCTATTTGAAATATATGATCTTTTCTCTTTTATCATTATAAAAGCAATGAGACAATGAGTTCCAATGAGCTGAATTAGTTTATTGTAAGTTGCAATTGCAATTATAAAATGAATTTAATATAGTTCATTGTAATGTCATAGGCGTTGGACCATGTATATAGTTCAATCCTTCTGTATATAGTCAAATAATTCATGTAATGCAATTCGATCTAATATGTAATGAAATTTTGTGTTTATTAACTAACTTTGAGCTAAAATTTTGACGAATCAAAATATTTTACAAAAAAATGTTTCAAGCAAAAAACCAACATTTTTATTTTCAAATTTATGATTAAAAAAATGGGTCATGGATCGATTGGACCCAATGGACCGATTTTGTTTGCATTCACGAACTTCCTTATAAGTCCAGAATACGCCGCTAAAATTTCAGCTCGGTATCTCTTTTCGTTTGTGAGTTATCTTGATGACGTACGGACGGATGGACAAAATGAATGGACTCATTATGTGATTCTATGAACACATACTAAAAATTTTTTACGCGGTCAATGTTCTCTAGCGTTATAAACTTTAGACTAAAATTAATATACTCTGGCATATTCTATGTATGTCATAAAAAATCTAAATAAAAAATAATAAATCAAAATACTGAAGAATTGTAAAGAGCTATAATTCACATCTCGCATAATGAAAATTCTTCATTTATTCGTTAAATAATTCTGTAAATCAATGCATGGGGAATGCATTGAATATTGGGTTACAAAATTCAAATTATAAATTTATAGATAGATATATAAAAATTTCTAAGTTAATAATTTTTATCGACATTTATATGAATTTTTCGTGGTTTTTTTACTGGTAGTAATATTTTGTGTGGTTTTATGGGAATTCCTAAAAATAAGCGATAAAATTTCAAAAGTCTAAATACAAAAATTGATTTTATTTTCAAATGAATAGGTACTTATTTTTTGCCAAAAAGTAAAATTAAAAAGAATAGTATTTTTCGTCAGAATTAAAATTTGTTTTATAAAATTCACAAAATATGTTTAATTAAAACTATAAAAAGCAAATTTGATTTCTAAATATTATAATATTTTTACAATTGAAAAACAAAATTTCAAGATAACCGCCTAAAACGGTGCGTACATAAAACAAAGATGACGTATGTAACAAAATACATTAAATTTATGTAAAGTATCTACGTAAAAGAGAAAACTATTGTGTAAAAACAAGTAAAAGTAAGATGCATATATAAAGTTTAGTGACATATAATTTTCAAATGCGTATATTTTGTATGATATCCCAAGTGTTTTTGAGACATATGCAGCAGCCAGCATTGATTTAAAATGTGAATAATCTTTTTAGTTAAGATAAAAATTGTTAAGATTATTTTTTAAAAGTAATAATAAATAATTATTCATTGTTTGAGTTTTGTGGATACTTTAGATTTTTAAAAATTTTTATGTAAAAACACGTGTATTGAAATAAAGTGCCTTTTTAACCAACCCAAATAATAAGACGGACACAATAAAAATATTAATGGTTTGATTAAAATTAAGAACGGCATTATATAAATGTAAATATTTTATGTTGTTATTTATTTATTGATGTGTGTAATTTTATTTAAAGTTATTTGTATCATTCAATAAAATACTCCCAAACAAGTAGGTTTTTTTAGATGAAGTCAATATTACGTTGTTTACTTCAAATGTAAACATTTTCGTCTGTGTTTTTTCATAATTACATAATAATGTGTAAAAAATTTTTTTTTTATTTTCAGTGAATTTATTATTACAGAGTAAATATCAGTTAATATTAGAATATTTTAATTTACTTTTTGAGTTTTTAAAACCTAGCTAAAAAAATATTCATAATAACATTGGATTTTTCCTATATTATACCTTAAAAATTTAGTAGAAAAATATTTTTATTTATTATAATAATTTTAAAATATACCCGTTACTGAAAAATTTACAATCAATAGACATATGGTATTTACGACTTAACTGTTCATCATTTCACTTGTGTATGACTATGAAAATAAAAAATTTTTTTTACAAAAGTTTCCAGGCTTGTTTTTTTTTTTCATTTAAAAAGCTAAAAATAATTTCTTTTATTTTAAAATATGAATTATAATTTCTAAAGCACATGAAAACTTTTATTTCGTAGATCAAAATGACTGACGTATCACCGATGAATACATCTAATAGTGTATCAGGACCTTCATCGAATCCAGGTCCTTTGAGACCTGCAAATTTTACGGGACGTATCGTAAAGGAAGGTCAACTATATAAAAGGGGAGAACATTATAGAAATTGGCGATCACGATATTTTTTTTTGTTAGACGATGGTTCATTAATTGGTTTTAAAAGTAAACCAGAACCAAATTCAAAGGAAGATCCATTAAATAACTTTACTGTAAAAGGTTGTCAAATAATGCCAACCGATAAACCAAAACCATACACATTTTTAATTCGTGGGTTACAATGGACAACAGTTATTGAACGTACTTTTAATGTTGACACTGAACGTGAGCGTGAAGAATGGATAGCTGCAATTAAATATGTGTCCGAGCAAGTAACAGCACCTGGAAGTTCAGTGCCAGCGTTTAATTCAAATCAAATTGAAGATGTTGATATGCGACCGGCAGAACAAGTTACAGCAGAAGATCTATCAGAAAAATTTTCTGTTCAAGGAACATCTAGTTCAAAATCAACTGGAAAACGGAAAGTTGTATGTATTGACAAATTTGACTAAAGCTCAGAGAGCAACGGCTCTATAATTAAGCTTAAATTTCGTATATCTTTCTATTAATATTTCTTAAAACTTGATATAATGAAAGCGTTTCTTTCTGACAAAAGAGACAAAATGTTATGTGTCATACATTTAATTGGATATCGTAATTATCGGGATCTCTTCATCTTGCTGCCAACACCTAAAACTTAATAGGTTGTACTTTTTTTTAGAAGTTTTGTTGAAAATTTCGCACCAAGTACTTACTGAAACTTTGATTCCGAAATAGTTATTAAGAACAAATTAAACAACAAAACGTTTGCAAAATTTAAGCCTAATTAGAAGACTACAGCTTTCTGAACTTCAGTTGAAAATGTTTTCTGAAATAATACATCAGAAATAAAATGGATTAATAATTATTTTTTAGACCTTAGAAAATTTCGAATATTTAAAAGTATTGGGAAAAGGCACCTTCGGTAAAGTAATTTTATGTCGTGAGAAATTAACTGGTCGATTGTATGCTATTAAAATTTTAAAGAAAGGTGTTATTATGGAAAAAGATGAAGTTGAACATACTCGTACAGAAAATCGTGTTTTACGTACTACAAATCATCCTTTTTTAATTGTAAGTCGTTATAATTATATTTTCTGACAGATTTTCATGTCGGATTTTTTATTAATAATAGACAAAAATTATTTTTAGTCCTTGAAATATTCATTTCAAACAAACGATAGATTATGTTTTGTTATGGAATATGTTAATGGTGGTGAATTATTTTTCCATTTGTCACGTGAGAGAGTTTTTTCTGAAGATCGTACTCGATTTTATGGAGCTGAAATTGTGTCTGCATTAGGCTACCTACATTCTTTGAGTAAGTATTTTTTAAGTTTTAAATAAGGTTCAATAGCAGCGTTTAAACACAAAAAATGATATTTATTATTTAACTGAATAATTAGTAACAGTTCCTAAAAATAGATTAAAAACTAATCCTAATACAATGTTATGTTGGCCAAAAAATACTTAATAATATTTCAGTTTTTTGAAGTAAACTTATTAGGCAATCTTGACTTAGGGGGACTAAGCTGATGAATACGTTATGAGAGCGTTCCGAAAAGTGTGATCGGGCGAGGCGAACGGAAGTTGAGAGGGACATATAAGTAAGGACAAAAACATTATCGATTTTTTCAATTTTGAATTCGATCAAACTTCGTTCATATGGTAATTTCGGTTAAAAAAAAAATGGGTTTATTTAACGATTGGACGCGTAGTTTTTGAAATATCGTCTAAAATCTTATTCAGAGAGCCAATATCCCGGACTCCGTTTCAAGGGATATCTTAAAAACTGGCGAATCCAATCCAATCGTAAAATGAATGTTATTTTCGTTTTTTTTTTTTAGACTCAACTTACCCTAGAAAATTCAAAAACAGAAAAAATTTATTGGTGATTTTGAAAGTTACTCATGAAATTAAAATTCAACTCGTAAAAATTGAAACAATTACAGTTAAATTTGTTATACGGTCGAGTCGACCATTCGACTCAACCTATCTTCTTTATCAGAATGAATTAAAAGCGTCGTCATCAATATTAATTTGTATCGATCTTTTGTAAAGTTTCTAATCAGAACTCTTAAAACCTGCAAAATTCAGGGAGTTTACTTATTTATTTTATTAATCTAAATACGCCAAAATTTTAATTTTTAAATAATTTCATAGCACGGATTCAAAATCTATGATGCTCTGTCACCTGTGTTCAGTTTGACAAAAACGGATCCCCATTATATTATACTAGTGTAAGCTACCTGTTGTAAGAGTAAAATTTATTTTCAGAAATAATCTACAGAGATTTAAAATTAGAAAATCTACTTTTGGATAAAGATGGTCATATAAAAATTGCTGATTTTGGATTGTGTAAAGAAGATATTACCTATGGCCGAACTACAAAAACATTTTGTGGAACACCTGAATATTTAGCTCCGGAAGTTTTAGATGACAATGATTATGGTAGTGCTGTTGATTGGTGGGGTGTTGGTGTTGTTATGTATGAAATGGTAAGTGCTGATGACATTACTATTATTAATGTTTTAAATGTTTATACATTGTTGACCTTTTTATTTACAACTTTTATATCCATTTTTTGTTCTATTTAGTTTTTTATACTGATTAACTATATATGAGACTCCGCTGAAAGATAATTTTCAAGGGTGACTAAGAGAACTTATCGGACACAAAGTACATCTAGTCATAAAAGAAACTGTTAACTTTATTTTTATAATATTCTTTTAGATGTGTGGTCGTCTTCCATTTTATAATCGCGATCATGATAAATTATTCACCTTAATTTTAATGGAAGAAGTTAAATTTCCACGAACACTTAGTGCTGACGCAAGAAGTTTACTAGCTGGATTATTAGTTAAAGAACCAGCACACCGATTAGGTGGTGGACCACAAGATGTTCGAGAAATAATGGAACATCCGTTCTTTAGCTCAATTAATTGGAATGATTTAGTTCAAAAGAAAGTACCGCCACCATTTAAGCCACAAGTGACATCCGATACCGATACACGATATTTTGATTCAGAATTTACTGGTGAAAGTGTTGAATTAACACCCCCAGATCAAACTGGACCTCTTGGTGCAATTAAAGAAGAACCATATTTTCAATTTAGTTATCAGGTTTGTAAATTATTTTGTTATAACTATTATTAATGTCGAATATTTTGAAACCGTAAGTAAACATATTAATTTTAGACATACGCAATAAACATCCAAGTCGTTTTTGACATTTGATAAAATGTGTTATAACCGTTATTTTGATATAAATTTTATAATATCTACATTAATTAAATATGCATATTTTTTTGAATTTTTGATAATAATACTGTAAAGAATCTGAATAAGATGATTACTTGTTCTTGAACTTGTTTAGAAACCACAAGTCTATGCAGTATTTATAAAATTTGATTTCTCTGATTTAGGATATCGCATCAACTTTAGGAACAAGTATGACAGGTATTCGTATAAGTCAATCGAGCACTGGCAGTGGTGGAGGAATTACCGCATCAATGCAGTGAAAATTTCTAAAAAAAACTTATTAATCAAGATGAACAATATGATTGAGTGCTCATCTTCTGTTCCTATCAATTCATTAAGATTTAATTTAAAATTAAGTTTCCCAAAAACAAATTACAAGAGAAAAAAAAATTAATAATAATGATTTAAATTCAATTTAGTAGAATGGTTAATTTATTTAGCAGCTTTTTTTTAATACGCTCAAAGTGTAGATCATTTATAAAATAATTTAGATCACAAATCCGATCAAAAAAATCAAAAAATTTTAAGTAAGTTTGTAAATAAATATAACCATTGATATTTTAAAAATAATATATTACTAAAAAGGCATTGGCCGTCTAGTTAATAATTAAAAGAAGTTAATTTGTTAATTTTAAACTAGATTTTAAGTATAATATATACTCCCAGAAAAACATCACAGTGAATTTTAATTTTTACACTGGATTATTAAAATGATGTAAAAAGGAGAACAGGACATCTTACCAATCTTATGAAAGAGTGTTTTTAGGTTTTACCATTTCACAAACAAATGTATCCAATAGAAAATTTTTATACAAAGAAGATTTCAATAAAATTGACTTCTTTTAGAATATGATAGATAGTAGTAATGGTGGTCCTTGCTTCATTACGGCTATTGTTCTTATTCGTAAATAATTTGATATGTAACGATTTGTAATGGAAAACATATCCACTATTAGAATTTCGAAGTTTGTTCAGAGATACACAAAACAATTTGATTGTTTACTTAACGCGCCTTGAAAAAATTTTCATTGGTCAAAACTTTATGATAATAAAAATATTTTTAAAAAAAACTTTAGAAAACGGTTGACCCGAAAGGCCATCCCTGCAACTTCCCGCTAATTCCATACCTAAGCACTTAAAATTTTAAGCGAAATCCGATCCATAGGCCGACTATAGGGATTTATGTCATATAATATCTCAAAATTTTTGTTGATTTTTTTGGATCTTTATTATCTTAGGAAACCCATAAACAGCGAATAAAACTTTTGAACTTTTATGTTGACGGTTTTTAAGATTTTTTATACAATGACAAAAAAAACCTTTCAAGTTAAAATTAATTGCAAAAAGTATGAGTGACGCGTTTTGTTGCAAGATGTTTATGACTGACCATGATAAAATTTTTTTTTGTCGGTCACCTCTCGGACTAAATGTTTTCAAGGTGTAACTATAACGCACTGAATTGAACAATCTTACAAAATATTTCTAAGACGTATTTAGCAATTAATGTTTTAAGCAATAAAAACACAGAAAATAAACCAATTTTATTCACTATTTGATAAGGTTTGTGTGATGTTTCGTTTCTAATAATTTAATTGTTTTGATTTGTTAATAGAATTTTTTTAATTTGCCATGTCGTTTGAATAGACATTTTTTACTATGCATTTTTAATTAAAATAAAACAAAATGTTACATTTTTTAATGATATATTAAACGTTTTTGTATTGAAATAAACGAAAACTATATAATTCGATGGTAAAATAGAGTAACTTGAAAGTGAGTTCGGAAATGTTTTCGTTTTTGAGATGAATTCTATTTTCAGAGCACAAGCTCAGGTTTTTTTTTATGTGAAGTTTACATTCCAGATGTTTGCATGAAATCATACAAAATTCAAGGAAATTATTAAATATTATCTTGGAACTTCGAATAAGTTTCAAACAAATACTGTCAATTGATCTAAATTTTGGTAAATAATTTTGAATTAAAGTTAATAACAATTAATCTTAAAACTATATTTCAAGATATATATTGGTCAAGAAAAAGATGGAATAGCAAGGAAATTTTAATTTTGTATAAAAAGTCATTGAATAGTTCGAAATGAAATGTTGTTAAAAAATGGGGAATTTTTTGAATTTTCTACATTTTTTTAAATTTAAGAATGTTATTTTTCTTTATTTTAAATTTATAATTTACAGAGATATAATTTATAAACCATTTCGGTCAGTTTGCTCGTTTTTCATGGACTCTTTCGAAGCGCCATTTTTTTTTTAAGTTTTTACAATGTTACAAGAGGCTAAATTGGTGTTTCAATATTATTATTCTACAAGGGATAACATAAAATATAACACTAAAAGTTTGAGTTGGGGTAAGGTTCTTCATTAGGTTGATTTAGAATTCATTCAGCATTCAACATTCCCAGCGAAGAAAATGTGTGCTTTTTAAATGGTTACTGGTTTTGATAAGATCTTGTAGCTTTGTCTGCTTTTGATCGTTCTTTTACTGTACCTTGATCTAGAATGCATCATAATCTTCACATGATGGAGTGTTTTAAAGGACAGTTCAGAGTACCGAAAGATCTAGGTGCAAGGGACGTAGCTACAGTTTCCCTTCTATTATTATAAAAATTCAGATCAATTGAGATAGTATTTATTTTTCACAAAATCTTTGAATCAATTTAGTTTCTATTAAATAGAATGGAATGTCTTTAATTGATAATAATTTTGAAAAACGTTTAGAGTATGCATGAAATTCAATAACATTTTGAAGTTATTTTAAATAAAAAAAATTGAAGAATTAAATGAAGTCGATTAGTTAATTCCTATTTTTTTTAAAAATAAAAACCTCTTATTTACAAGAATAAAATACACAGGGTGTTTCGGAAATGCATTTTTTGTTTGTTTGTTTTATAGTACAAATAAAACAAAAGTTTTTATATAAACTTAATTTTTCATAAGCGAAGCGATTTATTTTTTGGAAGGTTTGATGCCTAACAAGTGGTAAAGAAACATCAAATTTTCCTGAATTTTCAATAATTTGGTGGCATCTTTGAAGAATTGAACTCGAAATGGTACTGTCAAATAAGTATCGTTATGACCAATATTTCGGCAATGAGTTAATTTTCGGCTAAAGTTACATTAATTTTTTGTCTTATGCTAGAAAACACAGTCTCATGCAATTTCGAAACAGCCAATGTATACTTATCTACGCCAATGTACATTTAAATATTTTGTGTTCCAGAAAGTGTAAACTATAATTTTTGTGTTCATCGTACTTTAGAAAAAAAAAAATACGAATTGGTAAAAAACAAATTAAAAAAAAAAAAAAGAAATTGTGATGAAAATAAAATGTCGATAAATAACATTTTTCGACATTGAGAAATATAACTGCTTGTAACGCAAGTATTGAAAGTGAATTCATTTTGAATTAAACGAATTAATGAAAATAATTATTGTTAAAATAGTTGTTTAGTAATTTTGCTTCATTAAATTCGAAATTTAAACATTTCTGGATATAAACATTAAAAAAAATAAGATTTATTCATTTTTTTTTTTTTGTGTAATTTTCTAATTTAAGGTAGACATTTATAATAATAGTTTCTATTTTGCTCGTGTTTTTAAAATTTTCTTTAATTTTTCACGTAGTGCAATAATCATTATCGCCAAATTATATAAGAAAATTGAAATTAAGTATACGGTTAACGAATTTACTTAAAAATATATAAATTATATATATATATATATACATATATATATATATATCTATATATTATAAATATATTCTAGTATAAATTATTAATTGCTTAAGCATTTTCCTATAATACAGTAAGCTCAGTTTATGGTATTTATTTATTTTTTTCTTTGCTCAAAATAGTTGAAAACTTATTATGTCAAATTTTATGAATATTTTGTTATTTAGAGAATTGCAGTAAATTAGGGTTACCACCATTTTCCATATTCCATTATCATTTTCATTTATAGATTGGGGTAAAAAACATGACATAATGTTGTGAATTGGTTGTCATTTTGTTAAAAATGAAAAAGAAATTGTGCTCGATTTTCACAGTTTTTATTTTTTTTGAAACCATCAGAAAAACTATATTCATTTTGATAGAATCCAAAGGGATTTTCCTGCATAATGTGGATTTTTGGTGTTCCAGAAAGAAAAATTTTGTTAATTCACATAGTTAGTGGAAATAGACTTCGTTACTCTTTATCCTCATCTTCTCGTTTAACTTTTCTTTTTTTATTTGAAATAATTTATAGCTCTTTTTCGTAGATGTTCGTGGTCACAGGAACGAATTAACTCGAACGCACCAATGATATTCTGCTCCTAACGAATAATATTACATGATTGATGACCGCTCCTTGTAACATTTCTAATAAACGTAACGTTAAACTATTTGTGCAAATGCAGGAAATTGGACAAATAAGCAATAATAATAATTCTAAAGCTTTCAACTCCGTTCAACGATTCAACCAGTGCTTGTTGTCAACTAATTTTCTATCCGTTTGCAACATAAAAATCAAAGTACAATCAAATATGGGGCATTCAGATTATTGTTGGCCATGTGTCAAAGATGACTCTAAACTCCAGGAATCAATTGCATATTCGGAAAATACGTACACAACGTTTATCATATACTTTTTTTGTCTGATGTTGATGTTTATTGATCGATATGATCATAGAGATTCTCTTGGATGTTTTAAGTACCCGATTCTATCTAAATCTTTATAATGTCTAAATCCAAATTTAAAAAAACCAAAAAAACCAAAGAACGTTATTAAAAAATTGTTGAGTAACTATTGGACACTGAACAAAATGGTGACCCTGCAATAATCCTTTTCCCATTTCCCAATACATTTATTTTCCCATTTCCCAATGAATTCTATTATAGGAGCAATCAGAATATTTTTTCAATTGTTTTGATTAAATTCCCTTATTTTTT
This sequence comes from Chrysopa pallens, assembly GCA_020423425.1. Taxonomy (NCBI): domain Eukaryota; kingdom Metazoa; phylum Arthropoda; class Insecta; order Neuroptera; family Chrysopidae; genus Chrysopa; species Chrysopa pallens. The sequence continues at coordinate 139,222,105 of CM035591.1, forward strand.
TCCATTTAAAAAATCAAATTAAAGTAGATATTTTGTTTTTCTCTCGCAGTTATGTCGTCTAATAGCATTCCTAAAATCAATAATACATAATTCATATTGAAATCTCGTACTAAAAACAAAAGAAGAAGAAAATACTATTATTTAAAAAAAAAAAAATGCTTAATATATTATTAAAATAAAATAAGAATATTTTTAAATTATTTTGTGAATTTAAGAGGAGGTTGGTTGAAGTGTTTCGTCACGTATATACACCTATCTGTCAGAATTTCCGTTGTCATTGGCTTACACACATTGTTTTATTTTATGATTATTTTAAATTGTATACAAGTAAATTTTATAAATAAATATTATTAATTATTATTATGTACTAAAGCAATATGAAAGACAAGGACAACGGAAATTTTTGAGAAACAGAAAAGAACTAGAGTGCATGCTAACGTGTATATATATGCAATTAATATAACGAAAAAAAAAAAACGCTACCAGTTTTTTAGTCAAAATGTTTCATGTTTATAGAGGCGACTAGAAATTATTACAATTCTTACTTGAACCTACCTCCTTAAAAAACACCACTTCAAAATTCTTATCAACGATTTTTATAGCCATAAAACTTTTTATTTTATTGTTTACAACAGATGCCGCAATTATTCTATGATCTCAATAAATCTTTTTAATAATAAGTCGATTTAATAATCACAAAATGCATATGAATTATAATTATTTAAAAAAATAAAACAAAAAATGAATGTCGTCTCAAACGAAACATGATTTAAATTTTAAATTTATATTTGCTTTTGGGTTAGGCCATTATTTTATAGTGTTAATGTTGCCTTCTCTTGTTTTATCTGCAAGTTACCGTTTATTTTTATATCAATTGAAAATATAACTATAGCCTATAGAAATAAATTCAATTTTAAGTACTATTTCCCACAAACAAACACTACTATATATCTGTTCATAAACCCATATGAAATGTTTACACAGAGAATAATACTTAAAATTTAATTCCTATAGGTTATAGCTATGTTTCCAATCGGTATTGATTATTTCTAAATATGCGAAAAATTTCAATAAGTAATTTCATAAGATAATTCATGGCAAGCAAAATCGCTGAATCAACTTCTCGATGATATTTGATAAGTAAAATCGTTTTCAATTCTGGGTTATTTCTTATTGTAGAAAATTATCTCTCATTCTTAAAAATAAATTAATAACAATGATCCAAGGATTCCTTTTGAAATTTGGTAGCATATTTACATACATATATATAGATCAATTTTGACAGAATACGTTGAGTCTCAAAGTGTGATGTCATTATTTTACTCTGCTAAACAGATAAAGCTCATATAAAAAAAACTCTGGTGACATTGAGTAAACTAAAAAGATTATTGGTAGTTATTTGGGGCTCAACTTGTCAATATTTTGGCGTATTCATTAATTTTACTAAATAAAAATTGATAAATATTTTAATTGAAAGTAAATTTCGTTAAATAAATAATAAAATAAATTTATACGGTACAGTACCGAATGGAATCAATTCGATTCGCCTTTAATGGGTACTATAATAGTGGCGTAAAATGTGGTAAACTTTAGATCAAGTGTAGAGTTTGTAGAGCGAATCAAAGGCGAAATCGAAAATGAAAACTGCAAACTACACACGAGGTCAAAAACTCCCTAATGTTCAACAATTTTTTTCGTAACATAAACATTATTTTCGTGTCTTATAATAATAAACAAGTGACTGTAATTGTTTTGATGCTCGAAATATACTCGAAATTTATACAATATGTCAGAGAATATTAATTTTCGAGAGGCCAGTTGAAATTTTGATGACATATCAAAGGCGATTCATTGGATCCAATGAATTCATGACTATCCATGATGATCCAACTTTTGAACTATTAAAGAAAAATCCAAATACAAAAAATGTTTGAATTGCAATAGGAAGACTTATCAAAATTAAAAATAAAGAACTGGAAAATTAAAGCAAAGGGGAGAGGAACGTGGAACTCTATTGTAGAGAAAGCCAAGGCCCACCAAGGGCTGTAGAGCTAAGCAAGAAGAAGAAGAAGATATGTATTTATACTGCATGGAAGCATATTTACGAAAAATACTTATCATTAAAAATAACTTCAAAAATTAATACTGAGCCATATTTCGAGTATCTAAACAACTCTATCTTCACTTGTTTCAAATATAAATTTAAATAATTTGTAAAAGTATTACATTTTTTAACGGTAGTATTCAAGTTTCGGGGGAGGGGTTGAAAAATTAGTTTGCGTTTTATTGTCTGCGTACTACTTTTATTGTCCGTAAGTCAGTATTTTCTGCTGGCTCTAGTAAAGCTGAAAAATCAAGAAAATCGTGCCTATGTTACAAAAAAAAGGGTGCGTGTACGTTATGTACGCGCGTTAGAAGTTATACTTCTTTGGCATCATTAAAAAACAACTTTTAATTATATGGAAATAATTAATTACAATAAAATAATATAAGGACTGGAGAAGGATACTCAACACAGTCAATAAAGCTCTGTTTAAATTTGAAAAATTCAATAAATAAATATACATTTTCTTACATTAAGTGTAACATAAATCATAACAACAGTTTCAACCAGTGAATTTTGTGTGACGGTGATTTGCGCGCATTTTAAAATTTCATTCATCATTTTTTCATAACGTGTTTAAAGAAGTATAACTTCAAAAACATTGTATGAAGTAATAACACTCATGCAACTATCAGAACAAATAATTATATAAGTTTTATGTTCCAAATTGTTGACTGTACGCATAAAATCAATTAATTATTATTAAATTTTAAGTGTATACTAATTTTAAACCGTGAGAATTTTAACAGTTGCTAAATATTTTCCAAGCACTGTTATATCAAAGACTCTCAAACAGCCATAGAAGCTCCTAAGGCCTGCAGTTAGCCTGTAGCTTTTCAATGTTGGTATTTAATGCGATTATCAGTTATAATCAAGAGATGGCCATAGCTGTTGACTGTCGTTTAAGAATGGACATAACAACTAACTGACATTCAGTTTTCTAATTCATTATTGCATTCGTTTTATCAAAGATTGCAGATATTCTTTATTGAAATTCAACAACTATGGCCATCTCTTGATCACTACTATTAATCAGATTAAATATCAACATTGAATAATAGCTAACTATAACCTACTTGTGGTCAGGGTAAGAAGACTTATGAGCTTCTATGGCCGTTTGTATTCTTTGGTTATATTCAAACTTGTTCATACTGTGTTTAAATGACGTTCATAAAAAACGACATACTGTGTTCATATGACGTCTAATTAAAATGGATAAAAGTAATCAAGTCTTTATAAAGAATTTTAGAAAAAAAAATACGACGATGATGATGATAAAACCCCCTTGATTATTATATAGATTTTGTTCATTTTATTTTTTTTTCGTATCACAAATTTTATATTTATTATAAATTTTTAAATAAAATTATCAATTATACACACAAATATTGCTTCAAATATTATTAGCAAACTTTAGCTATTGTTATTATTATTTTGTTATTTATATTATATATAATATTATATTTACTATTAAACTAAAAACATTTCATGTCTCAAAAAACAACAATTTATTTCTGTGCAAATACTATTACATAAACAATTAATTTTATAAAAATTTTCATAAAAGAAAAAATAAAACTTTTTGGAATGTGAAAATATTATTTCGAGAAAACGTAAGAGATTGCAAATCGTACGGGTTAAGGAAAAATTTGGAAAACGGTTCACCCTAAAGGCCATCCCTGCAACTTCCCGCTAATTCCATACCATAAGCACTTAAAATTGTAACAAATTTCAATGTTTTTCAGCTTTGATGTTAATTAAAACACTTGTTCCCGAATATTTCGTTAAAGATATCGCTCAAAGCAATCAATCGATTTTCACGTTCTTGGCGGCGATCGGCGCGGTTTTTTGAGTTTTAATAATTATTTTTATGTAAAAAAAAAACATTTTTATGAAATTTTTCGTTTACAATATCTCTCGAACGAATCAACCGATTTTAACCGGCTTAGAGTCGATCGACGTGGTTTATCAAGCATTTGGATTGAGCCATTTAAAAGTAATTCCAAAAAAAACACATGAAAAAAATGTTTTTTCTTAGTTTTTGTGAGATTTCCCAAAGTCTACTAGTTCGAATCGATCAAAATTGTATTCAAAATCTAAGTTTGGTCGAGTTCTTTTGAATGGCACCAATCGCGATGCAATCGGCCGAGCCGTTGCAAAGTTATAAGCGGTTCACATACTTTCACATACACACACATACGCATACATACAGACATAGTGACTGCCTCGTGGGGGTAGTCAGGGAAGCTTCCTGTAACCACAAACCGGGATAAAACCAATAACTTCCTTGAAAATCTTCGATTTTCTTAGCGGTAAGTTAAAGAAAATTACGAGTTTATAAATTAACTAAAAAATAGAAATTATATTCGACGAAAAGTTACGCAACCTACTTTACATAAAATTTGAAATTCATATATATTTTGACTAGATTTGTCCAAATATGCGCAGGTTCATTAGATAAAAGGCTAAGTGCCCAAAAATTATGTTATTTTCTTAAAATGTTTATATAGGTTGTGAGCATATAGTCTTATAAAAATAGGTGTCCAAGTTCTGATAATTAGAAAAATTTTTTTAATATTTTTTTTTTGGAAAATAACCAATGAATATCGATGCTTTATTTTATTAACTATCGTATGTATATAAGTTTTACATTCAATTTTATGGTGGCAACTAGCATATTGCTTCGCCATATAAAAGTTTATGTCATTATTAGGAAATTATCAGTTTCAGAAATAAATAAAATTTACCGTTTGCCAATATTGTGCGCTTCAAAATTCTCTCTCTTTTAGTTACTTTCTACGTCAATTTTTACTGAGTAAAGGTAAGGTATAGCTTTTATGTAGTTCAAAATTAATTGATTTGAAAATTTATGATTTAAATAAAAAATTGTCCAAATTTGTTGATATATCAAATAAAAAACATTCAGAGAATTCTTTAAGGAAATGTTATGAATTCTAATTGTGTTGAATTTTAATTGTATTCATAGAACATATACTCGATATGTTCTATGTTCATAGAATGTATACTCGACAACATTTAAAATGTAACGCCCTTAATATTTCGCGCTTACTTGATATTATCAAATATATGATTTTTATGATTTATTCAAGTTAAAAATCAATATTTAAATATAAATATTGAAATTGAATCTAGAAAATAACTTGAAAGATGTCGCATTTTTTATGTAGCAGAGTATACTCAGGCATTCACAGTAAATATACTGATACTGTCATCCAGTCTATTTCAGAATACGGCGAGTGACCATTGGTAACTGTTATGCAGTGCTCGAATTGATTTGAAAATCATAGAATAGGTATACATGTTGAAAATTGGATATAACCAAAATGTCAAAAGATTCATTTGTTGATAATTATTTGTTAGAAAACACAAAATTACCATTAAAAACAGAAATTATTATAGAAGATAAACCAATAGAAGCTAAAGAAAAACCATTTTTATGTGATTTATGTGGTAAAACATTTTCAACAGAAAGCAATGTACGACAGCATAAACGAATACATACAGGAGAAAAACCATTTTCATGTGATGTTTGTGAGAAAACTTTTGTATATCGGCATCATTTACTTCAACATAAACGTCAACATACTGGTGAAAGACCTTATTCATGTGATATGTGTGGTAAAACATTTGCTCAAAGTTGGAATTTAACAATTCATAAACATATTCATACCGGTGAAAAACCATATGCATGTTATATTTGTGATAAACGATTTAATAAACAAAATAATTTGACCAAACACAAGCTCATTCATACCGGAATCAAACCATTTGCATGTGATATCTGTGATAAAACATTTACGCGAAATGAAAATTTATTAAATCATAAACGACTTCATAACGGTGAAAAACAATTTTTGTGTGATATTTGTAATAAAATATTTATTTATTTAGATAGTTTAAATAAACATAAATTAATGCATACGGGTATAATAAAACAATGCAAACGTCAACAAACTAGTGGAGAAAAACTATTTTCTTGTGAATTATGTGAGAAAAAATTTATATCTGAAAAACATTTAGTTAGACATAAAAAAATTGAAGCGCAAAAATATTCATGCAATATTTGTTTTAAAAGATATAATCGGAAAATTTATTTGGATAAACATGTACAGAATCATATAAAAATTAAACCATTTTCATGTGATATTTGTTATGGAAAATTTACGCAAAAAATTAATTTAATAAAACATAAAAATAATAAACATGGAATTTTAATAAAAAATAAACGAATTAATGAAGAAAATAATTTCATTGTGAATAAACAAATTAAAAATAGTGAAGTGAAATTAAATGTTTCATGGGGAACATACAAAACATTTCAAAAAAATGTTTATAATAGTGAAAATCATTCATTTCAGTGTGATTTTTGTAATAAATTTTTCACAACCAAACACAATTTATTGAAACATAAACGAAATCATTTAGGTATAAAACCATTTTCATGTGATTTATGTGATAAGAGATTTACGCGTAAAGATTTATTAGAAAATCATCAACGAATTCATACTGGCGAAAAACCATATTCATGTGATCTTTGTCGTAAATCGTTTAGTCAGAAAGGATCCTTATCGGAACATAAACGAATACATTTTGATGAAAAACCATATGCATGTGATATCTGTGATAAAACATTCAAGCAAAATTGTGGATTATTTATTCACAAACGAATTCATGCAAAATTAAAACGGAAAAATCGATATTTAAGGAAAAATTGTAAAGAAAAACGATACAAATGCACGAAACAAGAAAGTTGTGGGAAAGTTGATAAACATGGGGATATAGAAGAGAGTGTTAACGATGAAGAAGCTTTCAGTGAAGAGGAACCTTCAATATGGTATTTTTACAAGCTTTTATTTAACTTGCCTTTCTAGTTCGGGGTGAAATCACTATTTCTAAAAATTCTCTTCCAGTTCTGATGGCAATATATTTTTATTTTACAATTATTCTTTAAAATGATTTAGGGGAGTCAGTGAAATTTAATCTATCTGAAGATAATTTACTGAAAAGCTAAGGGAACGAGGTAACATTTACTAGCGTGAGACGTGTCGTCTTGCAGACTTCTCTCGCCTGAACCTGTTATTACTATAGCAAAGTGCTTTGTGATGTCTTGCATTAACGAGTGGCTTTGACAAGCGCGACAGGCTAAGTTGTGTATAACCACAGCTAAACCATTTAACTGTTCCCGCATAGAGATGACAGGACACTGTTGGTTGAGATATTATCCTCAGAACTTAATAATCTCAGACGGTCAACTCAGATGTATCCTTAAATGCTTCGAGAAACTGGTTCACGCGATTAATAAATACGTCGGTCATAGTGTCATTTTAACATAATAAAAACGGGGTAGGAGATTCGTTGGCATAGAGATGATTTCCTTTGGTTTTTCTTTTATAAATTAGGTTAATATCATTTTATCATTATTTTGTTATAGCGGCAAAGATCCTACTGAAATAGAATATGCTACGGAAAGCTACAATGGTTCTGTTTTAGAAGAAAAGAAACCTGAAATTGTTTTCATAGAACAACAAATTAATCACGAAGAAAAACCGTCAGAAAAATTCAATGAAACTAAACAAGAAACGATTGTCGTTGAACAAAAAAAATTCTATCCCGAAGAAAAACCTACAGAAGTGTTCGAAAAACCAGTTTTGGTTGAACCGAAACAAATTAAAGAGAAACCATTTTCTTGTGATGTTTGCGATAAAAAATTTGGTCTTTTGAGTAGTTTACTTATTCATAAAAATATTCATACCGATGCAAAACGATTTTCATGTGATTATTGTGAGAAAACATTTACTCAACAAACCAGTTTGATGAATCATCAACGAATTCATACCGGAGAGAAACCATTTTTATGTGACATTTGTGGTGCAAGTTTCGGATATCAAATTCATTTAATTAACCATAAAAAGAAGCATTTGGAAGAGATCTCATTTGAATCATTTAACAAGGACAAAATTTACTTTAATCAAAATTATTTTTCATGTAATGTTTGTGATAAAGTTTTCACTCAACACAGTAAATTAACTAAACATACAAGAATTCATAACAAACATTTATCTGGTCCAATATTTACCAACGATAGTAATTTAAATGGCCCTAAACGAACTCCACCCATTAAAGATTTATCTTGTAATGTTTGTGGCAAAACATTTACGACTCAAAGTAATTTGGTGAGTCATAAGCGAATTCATAGCCCCGAAATTCTTTCTTGTGATATGTGCGATAAAACATTTACACGCGAAAGTAATTTACGAGTACATAAACGATTACATACGGGAGAAAAACCATTTGCGTGTGATTTATGTGATAAAACGTTTAGTCATCGGAGTACATTCGTCTATCACAAGCAAAAACATTTAGGTGAAAAACCATTTTCGTGTGATGTTTGTGATAAAAGATTCATGCATTCCGATCATTTAGATCGACATAAACGAAGTCAACACACCGGAGAAAAACCATTTGAATGTGATATTTGTGATAAAAAATTTGCTGCGAAAAATGAATTAGTTTCGCATAAACGAATTCATAGCGATGAAAGAACATATGAATGTGAATTTTGTAATAAAAATTTTAAATCCAGTAGTAATTTAGCTTGCCATAGACGTATTCATACTGGCGTTAAACCATTTGCATGTGATTTATGTGATAAAACATTTACGCGAAAAGACTCTTTAGAAAATCATAAACGAACTCATACTGGCGAAAAACCATTTTCTTGTGATCTTTGTGATAAATCGTTTAGTCAGAAGGGATCCTTATATGAACATAAAAGAATACACTCGGATGAAAAACCATATGCATGTGATATATGTGATAAAACATTTAAACAGCAATGTGGCTTATTTAATCATAAGCGAATTCATACTGAAGAAAAATCATAACTAAAGAATTACGAGAAAACTAAGTTTGAATCCAGAAAGAATCTGAGTGGCAACTAATTAGCTAAGAACTCGTGGGTGGTTTGAGTAAGGGTCTTTATGTAAGGCTGTAATTTTTTTCACAGGGTACTACTGAATCATTATTAATATTTTTATTATATGTAAATTACATTTTTATTGTTAATTCTTGTATAGTTAATAAAATGTAATCAACAGTTTTTAAAATTTCAATAGTTTTATTTTAATTAATTTTTTTTTTTTTTTTTTTTTGTTCACGTTACAGATTAATTCAATTTTTTTTATTATAAATCACTCTTCAACTTTTTCAACTACTAAAGTTATATAGTGACTACAGTGAGTATATATTCAATCTATACAACAACATTACACAGCAATCCTAGTTCAACTCATCCATGTTCTGACTGTGTCTGTCGTTGCATAACTTTGGTGATCGGTTGAATTGGGTAATTACGTTACGTCAGTGGGGGGATCTTAATTTTGTTTAATTTGTCAAATTATGCGATTTTAATCAAATTATGCGATTCTCTTTTGTTTCGAATAGAATGTGAAAAAACAGTGTAATAAAATGAATAATAGCTATGTTTTAGCTTTGTCAATCTTATTGCTGACTGCCCGAAACAAAAACAAATAGTTTATTAAAATTAAAAGTTCTATTGTTTTCTTTTGTTGCATGGATGATAAAAAAGGAAGGCGAACCATTTGAATGTATTAAAGTGTCCATCGAAAGGGAGCAAATTAAGGTGGCGCTATAGTAGCAAGTGGAAAGATTTTATTTAAAAACTTTATTACTTCGTTTATCAAATTACACTTCACTCGGTTTATAACCGATAAATTCAAAATCATTTCCATTAACTACACGAGCGCCATTTCGGTGAATCTTCAAATTATAATTTGTGCTGTTTATAGGTGAACACTTTTTCAACTTTGCCCCCTTACAAGATGGTTCTCTTTCTTTTTCTACCCTCCATGTTTTGTTGCATGATTACGAAATACAACTTTATCAAACAACTCTATTCGATCAATAATTTTCAACCCAATAACTAAAATTAAATGTCATTTTTTGCAATTATTTCATAATTTTTATTTGTCATTTTAAATTTACTTGCACAGAACAAATATTTCTATTTTCTAGAACGCGAATGTTTTATTATAAATTTTGGCTACTTTTGGTGCATAAATCGATCAAGAAATATTCTATTCGGACGAATAAGTTATTTCTTATTCGCCCAACAAATAAATCAGAAAAAAAATTTTAAACTCTCTGGCAATATTTATAATTTTAAACTCTGTGGCAATATTTATATATAGTCTAAGAGCTCGTGGAAGATTTGAGTAACGATCTTTTTGTATGGTTGTAATTTTTTCAGTGATGAATCGTAGTTTCAAATAAAAGTTGTAGAGCATAAAATTTTAAATAAAAAAGGTTCTTATTTACCAAACAGTTTTTGTTCATATAAAAAAAGGGTACCAAGATACTAAAAAGTCTAGAATAAAATAAATTATAAAACCAAAAATTCGATTGCTAAAAAGAAAATTTTAAAGTAATGCCGAAACTAGAAAGACCAAAACAGGATTGAGAATATAAAACTATAATATTCGATAGTGGGACTATCCTAGGGCGAGTTTTTTTTAACTAAAGTACTATATACATAGGTATTCCTCCGTTTCCAGTATTATAACTCCCCCTTAAGAACTGTCAGTTTGACATTTATGCTAACACAAAAAATTAAAAAATTTTTTTTTAACATTGTGGATAAAAATTATATGTAAAACATGTGTATCTACAATTTCTTTTTTTTAATATTGAAAAAACTAATTAATTTTCACTTTTCTTGAAAGGTACATTTTATATAATGGCATATATTATTGTCATGCATAATACATTCTGAGTATAGGAAAAATGCAATGACTACTAATCCATATCTGTTATATCTATGTTCTCATCAATTTGGGTCATGGTATCTCCGAAATCTGAAATATAGAAGAGTAAAACCAAAATAGCAAATTATTTATTTGAAAATAATAAAACTCAATACATAATTGGGGGAACCCATAATTGTTTGTTGTTAAGAACGAAAATAATAAAATGGAATACTGGAAAATTAAAAACGAAATATTAGAAGATACTGGTATGTGAGAATTGAGCGAAATACAAGAAAATATTAATATGAAAATTAAGTATATTCACAAAAAACATTTTCAAGAGTTAAACACAGAAGTTATTATCAAAAATAAAATATTTGAAGAAAATGTTACAATGGAAGATTGTAAAATTAAAACTGAAACATTAGAAGATGCTAACTGTGAGGTTATTAATCAAATACCAGATAGCAAAAAAATGAAAATTGAACGTACTAGCGAAAATCAAGAACATTTTTATGAAAATATTAAAGTTGAAAAAGAATTAAATACCGAATTTATAATTAAAGATGAAATAATTGATGAAACTGTTTTTAAAACACGGAAGATTAACACTGAAGGTTATACAGGATTTTTATGTGATATTTGTAGTAAAACATTTACTGTTATAAGTAATTTATTTCGTCATCAACGAATTCATACTGGAGTAAAACCATTTTTTTGTGATTTTTGTGATAAAACATTTAATGATGGTAGTAGTTTAGTTCTACATAAACGAATTCATGCTGGAAAAAAACCATTTTCCTGTGATATTTGTTATAAAATATTCACTCAAAAATCTCATTTAATTCAACATAAACAAATTCATAGTGGAGGAAAACCATTTACTTGTGATATTTGTAATAAAACATTCATTCAAAAGTCTCAATTAATTGGACATAAACGATTTCATACTGGAGAAAAACCATTTGCATGTGATATTTGTAATAAAACATTTAATAATCAAAGTGATTTAGTTAAACATAAACGAATTCATACTGGAGAAAAACCATTTTCATGTGATGTATGTGATAAAACATTTACTGATAGAAGTAATTTAGTTAAACATCAACGACTTCATACTGGAGAAAAACCATTTTCATGTGATATTTGCAATAAAAAATTTACTTATCAAAGTGCTTTAGTTAGACATCAACGAATTCATACTGGTAAAAAACCATTTTGTTGTGATATTTGTAATAAAACATTCACTCAAAAATGTCATTTAAATCGGCATCAACAAATTCATGGTGGATAATAACCATATTCATGTTATATTATGGCTTATATTAAACAAGGATTCCATGACAGATTCTTTACTGTTTTATTTAAATGAACTGGCTTACTAGCATGCTACGTCATATGTACCACATGATAAACGTCATAATAATAAATTGCCTTTATAAGTCGATTATTAAAAGTTTTTTAATAATCCATTAATTATTATCTTCCCTTGAAATTAATGTATAATTTTTTTTAACATTCCAATAAATTTAAATTGTATTTAACTTGTGATTTTTTATTTAAGAAAAAACTTTCCCTTATAAGAATTGGAATTATAGAATGTAAGATAACAAATGACAAATAACAGAGTTAATTGTTCAGATAACCGGCATATGGTTTAGTATCAATATTTGAACTATCATTAGCATTCTTAAAATACTCTAAATAGTTACAAAAACAAATATAATAATATGTATTGTAATTATAGATGTGTTTATTAGCTAAAGTTGTGGTGAATTCAAAGATTTTTTACTTTGAAAAGATATTTCAAACAAAATTTCTTATTTGTTTAAAAATTTTGTATTTGTCTTTGAATTTTTTTCTACCTTTTATAGTTTATAGTAGATCCATCCATTGACTCACTGGATCGATTTTACTTAATAACGATCTAAAACTCACTTTTTATGTCTGAAATACGCCATCAAAATTTCAGCTCGCTAGCTCTTCGTTTATGAGTTATCTTGATGACTGACAAACAGAAATAAACTAGCTAGGTGATAAGAAAAAAATTTATTTTGTGTTTTTTTTTTTTAGAATACCTTCGAAACGGATGTATTGATCTACTCCAAAAACTAATCAACTATTAACCTTGATAAATCACGTCGATCGCCGCTAATACGGTTAAAATCGGTCGATTCGTTCGAGAGATAGATTCGAAAAATTTCAAAAAAGTTTTTTTTTTTTTACATAACTTCGACATTTCTTTTCGAATCATTTTTGATAAAATAGAATAATTATTAAAGCTCTAAAAACAGCGTCGAACGCCGCCAAGAACATGAAAATCGGTTGATTGGCTCGAGAAATATCGTTAACGAATTATTAGCTAGCAGGGAACAACTAGCTTTTAAGCTCAGAGAGCTCAAAAATATGCTTTTTTTAATCGAAGGGCTTAAAAACATTGTAATATGTTAAATTTTAAGTGCTTAGGTATGGAATTAGCAGGAAGTTGCAGGGATGACCTTTAGGGTCAACCGTTTTCCAAATTTTTTTTATGTTTTCTGAGAAAAAAGGCAGAAATAAAGGTTAATGTGAAAAAAAAAACGTCAATATTTATAACAAATATAATTTTTATTATTATTGAATATAAATAAATAAGTAAAATAATCTGTAATAAAATTTTCATAAACCTTAATATTTTTAACATAAAATTCGTCCTTAATTAACAACTAATTAAAAATAATTATATTACATATTTAATAACAATTCATGAGCAGCAAAGCTCCTTATTAAAGTTAAATTTTCTCAATTTGGAGGCGCTATTCAGTAAGGGATTGTTGGAGTACCCAAAACCTTGTATGGCAACATAATGAACCTCAGGAGTCCCCGTAAATGTAATCGGAATCCTGAGATACATTAAAAGCATAGAGCACTTTAATCTAATTTAATTCATTCTTGGTACGACGTGATCGCTTAAACTCATTCTAAAGTATGAACAACTGATTTATGTTTTTTTAAAACATCACGTCGAGCAAATTTTTCATCACATACGTCACAAGCAAACGGTTTCTCACCAGTATGAGTTCGTTTGTGATTTTTTAATGCAACATTTTGCGTAAATGCTTTATCACATAAATCACACGCATACGGTTTTCCAGTATGAATTCGTCTATGATTAGCTAAATTACTACTCGATTTAAATTTTTTATTACAAAATTCACATTCATATGTTCTTTCATCGCTATGAATTCGTTTATGCGAAACTAATTCATTTTTCGCAGCAAATTTTTTATCACAAATATCACATTCAAATGGTTTTTCTCCGGTGTGTTGACTTCGTTTATGTCGATCTAAATGATCGGAATGCATGAATCTTTTATCACAAACATCACACGAAAATGGTTTTTCACCTAAATGTTTTTGCTTGTGATAGACGAATGTACTCCGATGACTAAACGTTTTATCACATAAATCACACGCAAATGGTTTTTCTCCCGTATGTAATCGTTTATGTACTCGTAAATTACTTTCGCGTGTAAATGTTTTATCGCACATATCACAAGAAAGAATTTCGGGGCTATGAATTCGCTTATGACTCACCAAATTACTTTGAGTCGTAAATGTTTTGCCACAAACATTACAAGATAAATCTTTAATGGGTGGAGTTCGTTTAGGGCCATTTAAATTACTATCGTTGGTAAATATTGGACCAGATAAATGTTTGTTATGAATTCTTGTATGTTTAGTTAATTTACTGTGTTGAGTGAAAACTTTATCACAAACATTACATGAAAAATAATTTTGATTAAAGTAAATTTTGTCCTTGTTAAATGATTCAAATGAGATCTCTTCCAAATGCTTCTTTTTATGGTTAATTAAATGAATTTGATATCCGAAACTTGCACCACAAATGTCACATAAAAATGGTTTCTCTCCGGTATGAATTCGTTGATGATTCATCAAACTGGTTTGTTGAGTAAATGTTTTCTCACAATAATCACATGAAAATCGTTTTGCATCGGTATGAATATTTTTATGAATAAGTAAACTACTCAAAAGACCAAATTTTTTATCGCAAACATCACAAGAAAATGGTTTCTCTTTAATTTGTTTCGGTTCAACCAAAACTGGTTTTTCGAACACTTCTGTAGGTTTTTCTTCGGGATAGAATTTTTTTTGTTCAACGACAATCGTTTCTTGTTTAGTTTCATTGAATTTTTCTGACGGTTTTTCTTCGTAATAGATTTGCTTTTGTTCAATGAAATCAATTTCTGATTTTCTATCTTCTGAACAATTGAAGCTTCCTTTTGTATTTTCAACATCAATAGGATCTTTGACACTATAAAAAATAGATTACAAATTTTTTAAAAATATAAAAAATATTTTAAAGAAGTATATAATATAACTTCAAAAATATAAATAAATAATAAATACAGCAGAGGCAAGAGGAAAAATGTATCCTCATCATGCCTCTATGAGAGTGAAAAATAATTACTACTATTTGTATCAGGAGAATATGATTTTCCAATATGTATAAATATATTATGAGTTCCTAATAAACACTCTGTACCATTTTGAAAATTTTGGTATTTTGAGAAAAGCAGCTTACTAATTAATTAATATTGATGATGAATGAAGTGGACAACAAAAATACAGTAAGTATTAATTCAGTCCATACTTATAAGCTAACTTAGACATTTAGAGAAATATATATATTATTAATTCTATTCTGTAGCTAACTTCATCATGTCGTTTTTACGGGGTCGTGCGTGCGCAGCTCACAAATTTACTCTCATCCAAACGCACCAAAAGAAGTACAACTTCAAAAAATTAAAATACCTTAAAGTTGGTTCCTCTTCACTAAAAGCATCTTCAACATAATCGCCAACATTGAAACTGTCATCTTCCACATCCCCATTTTCTTCATCCTTTAAACAATTTTCTAATTTCGTTAGTTTTAATCGATATTTTTCACAACTCTCCTTTGTATGTTTCATTAAACTAATTTTCCTAATAAATTTTTTATTACAAATTTCACATGCGAATGGTTTTTCACCAGTATGAATACGTTTATGATTATCTAATGCACCTTTTTGTCGAAATGTTTTGTCACAAAATTCACATATATACGGTTTTTCACCGGAATGTATACGTTTATGTACGGTTAAAGCGGTTTGTCGACTAAATGTTTTATCACAAAAATCACATGGAAATGGTTTTTCACCGGTATGAATACGTATATGATTATCTAAACCGATTTTTTGTGTAAATCGTTTATTACAGAAATCGCATGAAAATGGTTTTATACCTAAATGAATACGTTTATGTACAACTAAATGACGTTTTGTTGTGAAAAATTTATTACAAAAATCACATTGAAATGAATGATTTCCTTTATTAACATTTTTATGGTCTGTTTTGTGTTTTCCACAAGAAACATTGTTTGATTTCACTTCACTATTATTAATTTGTTTATTTTCTTCTTTCATTTGTTCATTTTCACATAAAATACCATGTTTTTCTTTTTTATGTTCAATTAAATCAATTTTTTGTGTAAATTTTTCATTACAAATACTACAAGAAAATGGTTTATTATGCACGTGCTGCATACGAAAATGTGCATCCAAATTTGATTTTTGTTTAAACGATTTAAAACAAACATTACATGAGAAACGTAACGATTCCAGTTTTTTATGCCTGGCTAAATGTTTTTCCGATGTAAATTTCTTTTTACAAAAATCACATGAATATAATTTTAATAATTTCTTGCCATTACTCGATTTACGACCAGTTTTCTTTCTCACCCTATCCTCTGTATGAATTAATTTATGCTTATTTAATGTTTCACGATATGCAAATGTTTTATTACAAATTTCACATAAAAATGGTTTTTCACCCGTATGAGTACGATTATGTTTTTCTAAATTTTTTTTCTGTGAAAAACGTTTATCACAATAATCACATTCAAATGGTTTGATACCAGTATGCACAAATTTATGTTGAGTTAAATTATTTTGTAATGTAAATCTTTTATCACAAATATTACACTTGAATGGTTTTTCACCGGTATGAATTCGTTTATGACAAATTAAATTACTACTTATAATAAATGTTTTACCACAGACATCACATGCATACGGTCTTTCACCAGTATGTTTACGTTTATGTTGAAGTAAATGATGTCGATACACAAAAGTTTTCTCACAAACATCACACGCAAATGATTTTTCACCAGTATGGATTTGTTTATGTTTCCGTACGTTACTTTGTGTTGAAAATGTTTTACCACATAGATCACATAAAAATGATTTTTCTTTAGTTTGTACTTTATCTTCAATTATAATTTCTGGTTTTAATAGTAAATCAATTTTACCATTTTTGGTTAATAAATTGTTTTTCATGTCAGCAAATGAATTTTCTGACATTTTGCTAGATTCAATTTATAAAAAAAATCAAATAATTTTTTTTCCTTATTCATAAAATTATGTTTACATAATTCTTGTGAAAGCGATATAAATAATAAATCTTTTTATATATAAAAAAGTTTGTTAGTCGCCATCATTAATCAAACCCAGAGTAGCCAACCATACTGATAATAAAAGAAACTATAGTAGGACACAAAACGGTATGACACCAAATCGCTCGTTGCTCGTTTTCAGCAACAAATGGAGCCAAGTGATTGTGATACTATTTTAAAATTTTTAATTGCGAATGCACATTACAGCGACAAGCGATTCACGAAAGGTTTTTCAATCATCATTTAATAAAACTATTAATAATTTAGGGGTGATGTAATTTACAGATATTTGCGATATATTTTATTTTAATGAACATTCCGGAATATTTTTCGGAAAAACTCTTTTACAGGCTCTCAGGACAAGATTGTGCATACTGAATAACATAATATTGGAATAATTATTTTTCAGTTAATTATGACTGAAAATTACTCCTATCACCGTCAGCAATGGTATTTCTAAAAGTAAAATTCACATCTTTGTTTTTAATTGAAATATTTGGATAGTGTAATAGATTTAAAGATTGAACCCTTTTCATTTTAAATTGAGCGATCTTCAGATTTGCGAAAAATCCTTTTTTATTTTATAAAGCGGTAGTTAGCGGCTGATAAACTAGAGTAGTGTGAAACGAATACTTGGCTATGAACACCAGCTATATTTTGAAGTCTATCATAATATGACAGTTGATAGACCTAAAAATATACACGGATATAGAGTATTGAAAATTAATTTTCATCCTTTATTCAATAAATAATTGTCCAATTAATCTACCAAAATGCAATCCAGTTTTTTTGTTGTTGTTTAAAAACACTCGGAATTTTAAAAATCAAAATTTCTTCGCCGTAAACGATCGAACATTTGTACGATCGTTTAATAGTAATTTTTAAATGAGTATAAAAATTACTGCTACAATATCCTAAAAATGCTCTCAATGTCGGAAAGCTATACAAGAACGATTTTACGAAAACGCCTTTTTTTACAGAAAAAGAAGTTTCATATCTTCGATCCCCGTTAAAAAATTTTTTAATTTGTATCAATATAAGATAACGATTATAAATCACAAGTATATTTAATTTCATAAAAATAAATTTATTTACATTTTCTTTATTTATTTGACATGAATTCGTTTATGTACAGTCAAACTACTTGACTGAGAATATTTTTTATCACAAATATCACAAGCATAGGGTTTATCTCCCGTATGAAGTCGTTTATGTTTAAATAAATGACTTGATTCGATAAATGCTTTATCACAAACATCATAAATAAATTGTTTTTCTCCGCTATGAATTCTTTCACGATTCTTTAATCCATTTTTACGTGAAAATGTTTTATTACAAACTTCACATACAAAAGGTTTTTCACCATTGTGAAAACGTTTATGTACAATTAATAATGATTGATCTGTAAAATATTTCTCACAAGCATCACATGTGTAGGGTTTTTCATCCGTGTGAGTTCTTTTATGTTTCACCAAAGTACCTTCTAGTATAAACCTTTTATCACAAATATCACATATAAATGGTTTTTCTCCACTATGAGTTCTTTGATGCTCCATTAATTTATCCTGTCGATAAAATGCTTTGTCACAAAAATCACATGCAACTAATTTTTCTCCTGAGTGTATTCTTTTATGAACCATTAAATTATCATAACGTGTAAATGATTTTTCACAAACATCACATGCAAAACATTTTACCACGGTGTGAGTTAATCTATGTATTTTTAAAGTGTTTCGCCACGTAAATGTTTTATCACACAAATCACATTCAAATGGTTTTTCATCAGTGTGAATTGCCCTTTTATGTTTTGCTAAAGAACTTTCTCTTGTGAAGTTTTTATCACAAATAACACACATAAATGGTTTTTCTCCCGAATGCGTTCGTTTATGTTCCGTTAAATTAACTTTTCGTTTGAATTTTTTATCACAAATATCACATTCAAATGGTTTTTCACCAGTATGCGTTCTTTGATGTTCCCGTAATTTATCTTGTCGATAAAATGTTTTGTTACAAATATCACAAGCAACTACTCTTTCTCCAGAGTGTATTCGTTTGTGCACAAGTAAATTATCGTGTCGCGTAAATAATTTTTCACAAATATCACATGAAAAAGGTTTTACTTTGGTCTTACATTTAATTTTTTCACTCGCATTAATTAATTTTTCCTTATTTATATCATTTTCTTCTAATATCGTTGTTTTGATTGACAATTCTTTAACTATTATTTCTTCGTTATTTATTTCTCTTTTAATTGATTCTTGTTTGATCCCGAATATTGTATTACTTTCTTCAAAACTTTTACCCAACATTTCTTCATTTTTGATTAATCCTTTTTCTTGATTGACAGAGATATAATTAATTTTATCTTGAAATAAATTTTTTTCCATTTTATTTTAATTTTTTTAAAACATATTTCTTTCCGAAAAATTTATGTAGAACTACAGTAATATACACATTAGTTCTAATAAGTCGTTTTATATATGAGTATTCTTACGTACCACTGACAATGGTTAAAGTGGAATAAAAATGATGGATTTAAAATAAAAATATAAGTACTTTTCATGAAAAGTGGAAATAAATTAGTTTTTTCAATCTTAAAAATTAAAACATTGTAGAAACAAATACACATGTTTTACATATAATTTTTATCTACAATAATTAAAATATTTAATATTTAAAAATTTTTGTGTTAGCATAAATGTCAAACTGACAGTTCTTAAATATTCCAAAGTTTCCAAAAATTATCTAAAGATTTCAATTTAAAAATAATTTTTTTCACACTACTACGGGTTTATGGCGTTAACGAGCTAAATTTTATTTACGAACTTACAGAAATTACAGATGACCAACGTCCTTAAGCGTGGTCATAATGGTGTATATTATTTTAAAAAAATTTTAATTTTTTTAAATGAATAAAATTTACAATAAATAATTTAAAAAAAATGAAATAGTAGTTTAAAATCAGTTTAACTTTTCGGTTTCTTATTTCCTAAATTAGATAGACATTGTTATTCCTCTTTAACAACTGTCTGTGGTACATGGAATACTCGCATATACAGTGCGTTAGTTTGATAAGTCATAGAGTATAAGTAAACCAAAAATTACTAGTTTAAGGTAGTGAAATTGTGAAATGGAAGCTACACCAAGCAACAGCAATATAAAAATTGAAAATGAAAATCAATTTTATATTAAACTTGAAAAAGAAATAAATACTGAATTAGTATTAATTAAAGATGAAATTACTGAAGAAAATTTTACAGTGGAAAATGAAATATTTAAAGATAGTGGCATTGGTGAAATGGACGAAATACAAGATAACAGTGATGTGAAAATTAAAAATATTCATGAAAATGAAAAACATTTTTGTACAGATAATTGTGAAAATCTTAAAATTGAAAAAGAATTAAACACAGAATTAATTATTAAAGATGAAATATTTGATGAAAATGTTTTACAAACGAAGAAGATTTACACTAAGGCTAAACAAATTCTATGTGATATTTGTAATAAAACATTTAATAAACCAAGTTGTTTAGTTCGACATCAACGAATTCATAGTGGAGAAAAACCATTTTCATGTGATATTTGTTATAAAACATTTACTCAACAAAGTCATTTAAATAGACATAAACGAATTCATAGTGGAGAAAAACCATTTTCATGTGATATTTGTTATAAAACTTTTACTCAACAAAGTCATTTAGTTGAACATAAACGAATACATAGTGGAGAAAAACCATTTTTATGTGATATTTGTAATAAAACATTTACTCAAAAAAATACTTTAGTTGAACATAAAAGAGTTCATTCTGGAAAAAAACCATTTGCATGTGATATTTGTAATAAAACATTTACTCAACAAAGTGTTTTAGTTCGACATCAACGATTACATAGTGGAGATAAACCATTTTCTTGTGATATCTGTAATAAAACATTTACTCAGAAAAATGTTTTAGTTAGACATCAACGGATACATAGTGGAGAAAAACCATTTTCATGTGATGTTTGTAATAAAACATTTACTCAACAAAGTATTTTAGTTAGACATCAACGAACCCATAGTGGAGAAAAACCATTCTTTTGTGATATTTGTAATAAAAAATTTTCTCAACAAAGTAATTTAATTAGACATAAACGAATTCATAATTAAATAAAATTATTACATTAAATAATAAGATACATTGTAAATAATAAGTATAATTATATCAAATATAAATAATAAATAAAATAACTTTACAATATTTACTTTAATAATTTTAAATACAAATTATTTTAGGACATCAAAGTAAATAATTATTACTATTATTTCTTTATTTAAACATTGTCTCTATAAACGAAATAAGTATTAAGATAAAAAAGGGTATTTTAAAAAAATTATATAATTAAGATAGAAAGATAAATAGTCGGATGATTAGCAACTGAGTCTACTCATCCGTTTAGTCGGGCGAATAGACAGCCTAAATTTTAATTATTTTTAACTAGTGATTTTATTTAAAAAAAAAACTCGTTAATTGTACATAAAAATTAATAATTTAACTGAATCCTCTACTTACATGATTTATCTTTGATTTAGGCGCTGTATATATGAGTATGCCTACGTACCGCTGACATTTGTTAAAAAGGAATAACAATGGCGGATTTATAATATAAATATAAGTACTTTACATGAAAAGTTAAAATTAATTATTTTTTCAATCTTAAAAAATAAAAATTGTATATACAAATATATACACATGTTTTACATATAATTTTTATTTATGTTTAAAATGTTTAAATTTTTGGTGTTATTGTAAATGTCATAATGACAGTTCTTAAACAGGAGTTTAAATTGGGGAAACGTAGGAATACCTATGCATATAATACTCTACTTGTATATTACTATTTTTGGTTTATTATAATTTATGGTCTTTTAGCTATAAAATTTAAATTATAATTTTTTTAATCTTTAAAAACTTCTAAAATATATTTCATTTTCCAATTTTTGAATTTCATCCATATCTCACGACTGTGTTATAATATTCTCATGATTTGTTACTTCTTCAAAATTTACAATTTAGTTGTAATGTAATTGCAGTTAAAATTTGTTATTTCATGTATTTTTAAAAAACATGATGACTTAATTATAATTATTGTTGTCATGAAAATTTATTAAGCAATTTTTAAATCATTATGGGGCTAAATAGTTCTTAAATAGGATAGAATGATGGTTTAAAACTCTAATTTCCATCAATCCGAGTGAATAGATGTCACAACAAGTTACATACGCTTAGATTCCACTCTAGTCGGATTCTCTTTGGGTTCGTTATTGGCATTTTGGCAGAAGGTCGTCGGTTGCATCAGTATTAACCTGGCAGCATGTTTATGAACAGCTCGTTTTTTTATTCAAATTTTTCATACTAATTTCATCATAAAAATATTTATAATCAGTGTTATCATTGAAGGGGCTTAATGAAAATCGGCTAAATAAATAATTATTTTGCATTAAAGTTAACATGAACGATTGGAAAATTGAAAATGAAAAAAAATCTTATATTAAACTTGAAAAAGAATTAAATTCTGAATTAGAAATTAAAGATAAAATAACTGAAGAAGATTTTACAGTGAAAAATGAAATATTTGAAGATAGTCGCAGTGGTGAAGTGAACGAAATACAAGATAACAGTGATTTGAAAATTAAAAATATTCATGAAAATGAAAATCATTTTTATACGGGTAATTATGAAAACATTAAACTTGAAAAAAAATTAAACACAGAATTAATTATTAAAGATGAAATATTTGGTGAAAATTTTTTACAAACAAAGATTTATAAGGCTAAACCATTTTTATGTGACATTTGTAATAAAACATTTATTAATAAAAGTCATTTAGTTGAACATAAACGAATACATAGTGGAGAAAAACCATTTTCTTGTGATATTTGTAATAAAAAATTTACTCAACAAAGTAATTTAGTTAAACATAAACGAACACATGGTGGAGAAAACCCATTTTTATGTGATATTTGTAATAAAACATTTATTAATAAAAGTCATTTAGTTGAACATAAATGAATACATAGTGGAGTAAAACCATTTTCATGTGATATTTGTAATAAAATATTTACTCTACCATGTGTTTTATTGAGACATCAACGAACCCATAGTGGAGAAAAACCATTTTTTTGTGATATTTGTAATAAAACATTTAAAGATAAAAGTTATTTAGTTCAACATAAACGAATACATACTGGAGAAAAACCATTTTTATGTGATATTTGTAATAAAAGTTTTACCTATAAAAATCATTTAGTTGAACATCAAAGAATACATAGTGGAGAAAAACTATTTTTATGTGAAATTTGTGATAAAACATTTACTCAACAAAGTAATTTAATTAGACATAAAAGAATTCATAATTAAATAAAATTATTTTATTAAAATATATTTTGTGAATCTTGTATTGAATATTATTTTATTTACAGTACAAATTAATACCATGTACATTAAATTTACAATCCGCCATGTCCTGTACCGTATGGTACAATATAGAAACGAGTGAAGATGACAGTAATTTAGATACTCGACATAAGATTAAATATTAATGTTTAAACTATTTTTAATCATTAGAATTCATAAAATACTAGTAGAACCAAAGCCTAACGATAATATCAGAATTTACGCCCATTATAAAATTGCTATTAATAAATTATTTAAACTGAATCGTCATCCTACGCCCAGTGGAGGATTACGCCACTTGAGGCGCATTGCAAATGTGAACAGAGGGACTTTTGAATGACATAACCTCAAAAAAATTTAGCATGTAAATAAAACATATCTTTGTATTTTGCTTGCGTTTTCCCATAGTCGATTGTTGATATTCTTCGCAGCCAATCAAGATTTAGAGTTTTCCCTCTATATATGAAAATGATGAAGCCATAGACTGTATAAAGCCATTTAATGATTTATACAGATCGTATTACATATGAGGGTCTAGATTTTACTCCCTGTAATAAAGGGTTTTTCTCTTGACAGCGCTCTTAAATTTCATTTCAACTTGCAATATAATTACAATATGGTAAGTGTTCACTTTATAATTTTAATGAAAGCTTAAAATTTTTTGTAGTTTTTTTGGGATATATGCACGGGTTCCGTGGCATTTGCTACTTCTGCTACGTGTCTATTCCGGTACGCATATGCCAAGATTGCTGTCAACAAAGCGTAGTTTGTAAATATAGTGAGTGTTAACTTGCAAAATACGTTTGAAATAATCATGGGCAAAGTTTGTGTCAATAAAAGTTGTCCAAACTACCTTTGAAATTTAACCTATTGCTACTGTAGTGCTATCCTAATTTAACGCATTTTATCGGACAGTTTCCATACAAAGATAGTTCTCCATTCCTCTACCCTCCATAATACCTAATTTCATAACATTTGGATTATTATTTTGTTGGTTTGTTTTCATGTCAATATTGTGCATATCAAATTTCATAGCATTAAATGCAAAAATTTCAGAATAATTTTCACGTACTTTCGATATAATAAATATTTCCATATTGACATTTGGCTTCTATCTCTGTCGTTTAATGGAGATAATCTGTTCTCCATATTTACTATAAAAGGATATTGAAAATTAATAAATATAAAAAATATTTTTTATAATATTAAATTTATTTTCTAACGAAAATTAATTTATTTATATTAAAATTTAAATAAAATAAAGAATTCACGATATAAAAAATAAAGTTGACAGTATACGGTTATGTTTTGAAAATCATTTTAAGTTGGTATTATCTAGTGACAGTTGAGTTTAATTATAATCCATGCTAAATTATATTAATTAAATTCTTATGTGAGTTTTAATCAATTATTACAGCATGCTTCGTATATTTATTAGTAAAAAAAAATATTAATTATTAGATTTCGGATTGCGCCTCCGGCTACCAAACTACCTTAAACTAATTATAATATTGACTGTTCGATATTTAAAATATTCAGTTCTTAACATAACTCAAGTTCGAAATAATAATTAACCTCTTATTATAATAAATTAAAATTTCATTTCTCTTTGCTTGAAATCATAATTAAAAAAAAAAAAAAAAAATAATGAGTGTGTCATGGGAATGATTTTGAATAGTATATTCTAATTATTGTAATCTCTGTGAAAGTTTTTTGGCAGTATTTAAATTTTGGTCAACTATTTTTGTACAACTAAACTAAAATCGCGCGACTCAGCTGGCTAGAAAATAGCATTATCTGTTTTTATCGATTTAGTATCTGATAAACACATACATAGCATCTACCTTGTTACTCTGTCTATTTTTTTAAAAATATTTATCGATAAACAAAAATTAGAAAATAATTATAAATATGGAAGATTGGAAAATAAAAAAAGATGCATTAGAAGATAACAACAGCGAGAAAGATAAGAACAAATTGAAAAATGAAAAGATTAAGGTTGAAAAAGTATTAAACACAGAATTATTTATTAAAGAGGAAGTATTTGATGAATATGTTACAATGGAAGATTGGAAAGTTAAAAACGAAATAGTAGAAGATTGTAGCAGTCGTGAAATGGATAAACTACCAGAAAACAAGAGCAATATGAATATTGAAAATATTCAAGAAAATCAAATACATTTTGATTCATATAATTCTGAAAAAATAAAAGTTGAAAAAGAATTAAACGCTGAATTAATTATTAAAGACGAAATGTTGGATGAAAGTGTTTTTAAATTACAGAAAATTCACATTAAAGCTAAATTATTTGTTTGTGAATATTGTAATAAAAAATTTACTTATAAAAGTCAATTTGTTCAACATCAACGAACTCATAGTGGAGAAAAACCATTTTCATGTGAAATTTGTAATAAAAAATTTACTCAGCAAAGTTATATAGTTAAACATAAACGAATACATAGTGGAGAAAAACCATTTTTATGTGACATTTGTGAGAAAACATTTTCAAGTAAAGAGAGTTTGATTACACATCAAAGAATTCATAAAGGAGAAAAACCATTTTCATGTGACATTTGTAATAAAACATTTACTAATAAAAAGAGTTTAGTTAGTCATCAAAGACTTCATAGCGGAGAAAAACCATTTTATTGTGATATTTGTAATAAGACATTTATTTATAAACACATTTTAGTTCGACATAAACGAATACATGATGGAGAAAAACCATTTTTATGTGACATTTGTAAGAAAACTTTTACAAGAAAAGATGGCTTAGTTCTACATCAAAGAATTCATAAAGGAGAAAAACCATTTTCTTGTGACATTTGTAATAAAACATTTAATAGACAAAGTGTTTTAGTTCAACATCAACGAATTCATAGTGGAAAAAAACCATTTTTATGTGACATTTGTGAGAAAACATTTTCAATTAAAGAGAGTTTAATTAGACATCAAAGAATTCATAAAGGAGAAAAACCATTTTCATGTAATAATTGTAATAAAACATTTACTGATAAAAGGAGTTTAGTTCGACATCAAAGACTTCATAGCGGAGAAAAACCATTTTATTGTGATATTTGTAATAAAACATTTATTTATAAACACATTTTAGTTCAACATAAACAAAAACATGATGGAGAAAAATCATTTTTATGCGACATTTGTAAGAAAACATTTACAGGAAAACATGGCTTAGTTAGACATCAAAGAATTCATAATGGAGAAAAACCATTTTCATGTGATATTTGTGATAGAACATTCACTTATAAAGGTGATTTAGTTAGACATAAACGAACCCATAGTGGAGAAAAATCATTTTTATGTGATATTTGTAATAAAAAATTTACTCAACAAAGTTATTTAGTTCAACATAAACGAACCCATAGTGGAGCATAACAATTTTCATATAAGATTTGTAATAGAACATTTAAATATAAAGGTATTTAGTTTCAACATCAAAGAATTCATAAAGGTTAAATGCCATTTTCTTGTGAGATTTTCAATAAAAGCATTATAAACATAAAGGATCTTTAATTTTTATAACCCAAAATTTCCAAGTTCGAGATTGGTCCGATTTTTATTTTGAAATATTTATTCTACTCTAGGAGATTTCTATTTTGACTTTAGTAAAATCAAATATTTTAATTTAATTGCTTAATAATACGTACATTTTATTGCTGTTACTTGGTAAATTAAAACATTTGCACCCCCCCCCCCCAAGATAATGCCCCTAATGATTTTTTTCAAATTCTTTCCGAAGAATAAGACTAATAATTGTAGAGATACCCCGGACTGACGTAACGTAATTACACACCTTGACAAATCAATAAAGTTATGCAACAGCAGTCAAAGTTGGATGGGTGACCACCTAGCAGTACTGTGTACTGTTGTTGTATAAAAATAATAATCTCCTTTGGTTAATGGTTATATGGCTGAAAGTAGCTGAAGCTAGAAAAAACAATAAAATAATTGTAGTGAGATTAAAATTTAGAAATGGGGAATATTCCCTATATTTTAAGCAATAATTTGACATTTTTTTAATCTACAAAATTTTTTTCTTCTGCATGAATTGATTGCCAGTAAAAAATTAGCAAATGATAAGTTACATATGACATAAGAACACCGGGTTGCAATTATGTTACTAGGGTGTTAATGGCTCTCACTCAAATTTATACTTTCTGGAGTGGAAAATTAAAAACCGCATGTCAAAAGACAAAATTCATATGTCATAAATACATCAGTTTTACTCACGATTTTACAGTTCTTTTTTTTTTTTTACTTAAAAAAGCGATCTCCAATCCTATATTTTTGTGTTTCAGTATCTCTTGACGCTCGAGCTTTCAAGGCCATTCCGATTGGGACGAACACTGAAGATGATCACTACATTGTAGATCGAAACTGAACATTCAGTCTTCTTATCTTTAAGAGCTTTGAAGGGTTCTTTCATATTTACCGCTTATTTTATAATTAGAAAATAACCATTTGAGATGTGACATTTGTAATAAAACATTTATTAAAAAAAGTCATTTAGTTGAACATAAACGAACACATAATGGAGAAAAACCATTTTCTTGTGATAATTGTAAAAAAAAATTTTCTCAACAAAGTCATTTAGTTGAACATAAACGAACACATAGTGGAGAAAAACCATTTTCTTGTGATGTTTGTAATAAAAAATTTACTCAGAAAAATGTTTTAGTAAGACTTCAACGTATACATAGTGGAGAAAAACCATTTTCTTGTGATATTTGTAATAAAACATTTAAAGATAAAAGTTATTTAGTTCGACATAAACGAATACATAGTGGAGAAAAACCATTTTCTTGTGATGTTTGTAATAAAATATTTAATGGTAAAAGTTATTTAGTTCAACATAAACGAATACATACTGGAGAAAAACCATTTTCATGTGATATTTGTAATAAAAGTTTTACCTATAAAAATCATTTAGTTGAACATCAAAGAATACATAGTGGAGAAAAACTATTTTTATGTGAAATTTGTGATAAAACATTTACTCAACAAATTTAATTAGACATAAAAGAATTCATAATTAAATAAAATTATTTTATTAAAATATATTTTGTGAATCTTGTATTGAATATTATTTTATTAGTCCGGTCTATTTACACATTCAAGTTTACATAAATTCCCATAAAGCTGAATATTGGCATAGTTGTTCAAAACATCATTATAAAGAAAATCTCAAAAGTCCTCATCGTTCCGAGGTGTGCTAAAAATTTGGCACGGGGTCAAAGGTCAAAAAAATGAGTTTTTTGCGCTTTTTAGCGAAACGGTGAGTTTTTTCGCAAAATTACCCCAGTACAAAATTGTAGATCACAAAATTCTCTACAAAAAATATATCAATAATTTTTTTCCTAAAAGCCACCATTTTGGAGATATAACGTTCCGAAAAGTTGGATCAGTCGTAATCCCTCTATTTTGCACACGTTTCCACGCCACCTATGAGGTAGTGTACAAAGCGCGTTTTTTTTAACGTGGTTTCCCCAGTAGGCCTATTCCACGGGTCTGCTGAGATTTTATATGTTTTAAAACTATTGCAAAATAATATTATATATTATAGTGGGCAAAAACAACGGCGGTGTAATTAAATAAAATACTTAAAATAAAAAGTTAGTCGTCTGATTCATAACTGTCCAAGATTTCTGTTTCTTCTTCTTCTTGATCTTCTTCTCCTTCTTCTTCCTGTTCATCCTCTTGTTCTTCTTCTTCTTCTTGTTCTATTTCACACGTAAACTGCCCCAATAGCGATTCCTGATCGGTATCAAACGAATCTTCAAGAGTTGGTGACTCAACATTCGAGCATGATCGGCCTTGACAGTGTGTGCATGCCAGGGAACAAAACAGTCCAACTTTTCTGCAACCACATTTTGCACTACACCCTTTCTTGCAGTTGCAAAATATTGTGTTGAGAAGTTTCTCAGGTGCTGGTGGAAGTAAAGTTTGAACTGGCTCTAGTGTATTGTCGATCAACTTCCAACCCCAGTCTTTAGGGTCCAGCTGATTACCAAGCCACACTTGAACTTGGTAATATACCCGAAACAGATGTTGATGAGCAGCTACTGAGGTTGGAGGAAGAGAAGCTAAGTTGACTTGTTTTTTATTTCGCGTATTTTTCACGAAAGATGTGTATCGCAACTTATCTAAGCAAGTGGTTTTTTTGGGGGCTCCGTACATAGCAAGAAGAAATTGAACTCCGTTGGTGATAACATGTTGTTGAGTTGAATTACTATTTTTAAAAACTTCAGCACATTGTAGTAAATCTTTTTTTTCAAACATTTTGAAAACTGTTGTTTTTCCTCTCCTGTAAAAAGCAGATGTCGTATCGCAGCCAGTTATTGCGTGTAGAAACAATACATGATTTTGACATTTAGGAAAATTGGATAAACTGTTTGATGAATATATTTCCGATTGATTTTGGGCTTTTCCGGGTTTAAAAAAATAAATAATTTTTTCAGTTGGAGTTCGAGCAGTAAGCAAGACGAGTAAATCAACATCCTCACCAACAACAACAGTTGTATTTGTCACACTGAATTTCTTTATCGCTGTTTCAATAATCAATACATCAGCATCATCATTAGCTTGTTCAACGGATATATTCTCAGCAGTAAATTTTGCTTTCAACATCGAAATAAACCTAGATTTATTGTGATTATTTGCAAAGAATTTCTGTTGACTGGTAGGAACTGTCATTGATTCATCGAATATAATATCAGAAGAAGTTGATGAAGCAGCATTTCGACGGCGTTGCTCTGCTGCTTTAATATTTCTCGTATAATCATCATATCCGTCAAATACGACAGTAACTCTGGAACCAAAATGTCGACGTACATATTGAACGTATTTATCTAAGATAACGTTAAATGTTTCCTCGCTATCCCACACCACTCGAGTATCCATCATCTCTTTCAGCACTTGCATTAATCAGTGTCTTCATACCACGATCAACAGTTACAGTTTCACTTTCAGTTAAAAGATGAGTACAAATAAAACAATATTCTGACATTTTTCTTATAAAAATCTAAAACGCACAAAATAGGTTAAAAGATAGGTTAAGATAAGCACATGTTTTCCCTACGCAGTGGCGCTCAAGACTAACGGTATGTATTTCATATATTGGGCATGCCAACATAAAGCAGGTATTCGACCCTAGCCACGCGGACAATAGAATAAAAGACAGATGTTATCCCAAGGTTATACTGACGTACAAATTTAGGAACGGGGTTTCATTATACCTGAGATTCTCGTAGTTTAACTTATATTTTACATAAGCAAGTTACAATAAATAATAGCGAACTTATTTTAGTTCTATTACACCTTTAGTGACTTTCATATGTGGCGTACGTGTGCAAAATAGAGGGATTACGACTGATCCAACTTTTCGGAACGTTATATCTCCAAAATGGTGGCTTTTAGGAAAAAAATTATTAATATATTTTTTGTAGAGAATTTCGTGATCTACAATTTTGTACTAGGGTAATTTTGCGAAAAAACTCACCGTTTCGCTAAAAATCGCAAAAAACTCATTTTTTTGACCTTTGACCCCGTGCCAAATTTTTAGCACACCTCGGAACGATGAGGACTTTTGAGATTTTCTTTATAATGATGTTTTGAACAACTATGCCAATATTCAGCTTTATGGGAATTTATGTAACCTTCCTCCTGATTTTAGGCTTAAATAGACCGGATTATATTTACAGTACAAATTAATACTATGTACATTAAATTTACAATCCGCCATGTCCTGTACCGTATGGTACAATATAGAAACGAGTGAAGATGACAGTAATTTAGATACTCGACATAAGATTAAATATTAATGTTTAAACTATTTTTAATCATTAGAATTCATAAAATACTAGTAGAACCAAAGCCTAACGATAATATCAGAATTTACGCCCATTATAAAATTGCTATTAATAAATTATTTAAACTGAATCGTCATCCTACGCCCAGTGGAGGATTACGCCACTTGAGGCGCATTGCAAATGTGAACAGAGGGACTTTTGAATGACATAACCTCAAAAAAATTTAGCATGTAAATAAAACATATCTTTGTATTTTGCTTGCGTTTTCCCATAGTCGATTGTTGATATTCTTCGCAGCCAATCAAGATTTAGAGTTTTCCCTCTATATATGAAAATGATGAAGCCATAGACTGTATAAAGCCATTTAATGATTTATACAGATCGTATTACATATGAGGGTCTAGATTTTACTCCCTGTAATAAAGGGTTTTTCTCTTGACAGCGCTCTTAAATTTCATTTCAACTTGCAATATAATTACAATATGGTAAGTGTTCACTTTATAATTTTAATGACAGCTTAAAATTTTTTGTAGTTTTTTTGGGATATATGCACGGGTTCCGTGGCATTTGCTACTTCTGCTACGTGTCTATTCCGGTACGCATATGCCAAGATTGCTGTCAACAAAGCGTAGTTTGTAAATATAGTGAGTGTTAACTTGCAAAATACGTTTGAAATAATCATGGTGGGCAAAGTTTGTGTCAATAAAAGTTGTCCAAACTACCTTTGAAATTTAACCTATTGCTACTGTAGTGCTATCCTAATTTAACGCATTTTATCGGACAGTTTCCATACAAAGATAGTTCTCCATTCCTCTACCCTCCATAATACCTAATTTCATAACATTTGGATTATTATTTTGTTGGTTTGTTTTCATGTCAATATTGTGCATATCAAATTTCATAGCATTAAATGCAAAAATTTCAGAATAATTTTCACGTACTTTCGATATAATAAATATTTCCATATTGACATTTGGCTTCTATCTCTGTCGTTTAATGGAGATAATCTGTTCTCCATATTTACTATAAAAGGATATTGAAAATTAATAAATATAAAAAATATTTTTTATAATATTAAATTTATTTTCTAACGAAAATTAATTTATTTATATTAAAATTTAAATAAAATAAAGAATTCACGATATAAAAAATAAAGTTGACAGTATACGGTTATGTTTTGAAAATCATTTTAAGTTGGTATTATCTAGTGACAGTTGAGTTTAATTATAATCCATGCTAAATTATATTAATTAAATTCTTATGTGAGTTTTAATCAATTATTACAGCATGCTTCGTATATTTATTAGTAAAAAAAAATATTAATTATTAGATTTCGGATTGCGCCTCCGGCTACCAAACTACCTTAAACTAATTATAATATTGACTGTTCGATATTTAAAATATTCAGTTCTTAACATAACTCAAGTTCGAAATAATAATTAACCTCTTATTATAATAAATTAAAATTTCATTTCTCTTTGCTTGAAATCATAATTAAAAAAAAAAAAAAAAAAATAATGAGTGTGTCATGGGAATGATTTTGAATAGTATATTCTAATTATTGTAATCTCTGTGAAAGTTTTTTGGCAGTATTTAAATTTTGGTCAACTATTTTTGTACAACTAAACTAAAATCGCGCGACTCAGCTGGCTAGAAAATAGCATTATCTGTTTTTATCGATTTAGTATCTGATAAACACATACATAGCATCTACCTTGTTACTCTGTCTATTTTTTTAAAAATATTTATCGATAAACAAAAATTAGAAAATAATTATAAATATGGAAGATTGGAAAATAAAAAAAGATGCATTAGAAGATTACAACAGCGAGAAAGATAAGAACAAATTGAAAAATGAAAAGATTAAGGTTGAAAAAGTATTAAACACAGAATTATTTATTAAAGAGGAAGTATTTGATGAATA
Source organism: Chrysopa pallens (assembly GCA_020423425.1). NCBI lineage: Eukaryota > Metazoa > Arthropoda > Insecta > Neuroptera > Chrysopidae > Chrysopa > Chrysopa pallens. The sequence goes on from CM035591.1 coordinate 139,255,678, forward strand.
TGTTACAATGGAAGATTGGAAAGTTAAAAACGAAATAGTAGAAGATTGTAGCAGTCGTGAAATGGATAAACTACCAGAAAACAAGAGCAATATGAATATTGAAAATATTCAAGAAAATCAAATACATTTTGATTCATATAATTCTGAAAAAATAAAAGTTGAAAAAGAATTAAACACTGAATTAATTATTAAAGACGAAATATTGGATGAAAGTGTTTTTAAATTACAGAAAATTCACATTAAAGCTAAATTATTTGTTTGTGAATATTGTAATAAAAAATTTACTTATAAAAGTCAATTTGTTCAACATCAACGAATACATAGTGGAGAAAAACCATTTTTATGTGACATTTGTGAGAAAACATTTTCAAGTAAAGAGAGTTTGATTTCACATCAAAGAATACATAGTGGAGAAAAACCATTTTCATGTGAAATTTGTAATAAAAAATTTAATCAACAAAGTAGTAAAGTTAGACATCAACAAACCCATAGTGGAGAAAAACCATTTTTTTGTGATATTTGTAATAAAAAATTTACTCGACAAAGTAGTAAAGTTAGACATCAACGAACCCATAGTGGAGAAAAACCATTTTCTTGTGACATTTGTAATAAAACATTTACTGCTATAATGGCTTTAGTTCGACATCAAAGACTTCATAGCGGAAAAAAACCATTTTATTGTGATATTTGTAATAAGACATTTATTTATAAACAAAGTTTAGTTCGACATAAACCAATACATGATGGAGAAAAACCATTTTCATGTGAAATTTGTAATAAAAAATTTAATCAACAATGTGGTAAAGTTAGACATCAACAAACCCATAGTGGAGAAAAACCATTTTTTTGTGATATTTGTAATAAAAAATTTACTCGACAAAGTAGTAAAGTTAGACATCAAAGAACCCATAGTGGAGAAAAACCATTTTTTTGTGATATTTGTAATAAAACATTTAAAGATAAAAGTTATTTAGTTCAACATAAACGAATACATAGTGGAGAAAAATTATTTTTATGTGACATTTGTGAGAAAACATTTTCAATTAAAGAGAGTTTGATTGCACATCAAAGAATTCATAAAGGAGAAAACCCATTTCCATGTAATAATTGTAATAGAACATTTACTCACAAAAGCAGTTTAGTTCGACATCAAAGACTTCATAGCGGAGAAAAACTAGTTTTATGTGATATTTGTAATAAAAAATTTACTCAACAAAGTTATTTAATTAGACATAAAAGAATTCATAATAAAAGAATTATTTAGTTCAACATAAACGAACCCATAGTGGAGCATAACAATTTTCATATAAGATTTGTAATAGAACATTTAAATATAAAGGTATTTAGTTTCAACATCAAAGAATTCATAAAGGTTAAAAGCCATTTTCTTGTGAGATTTTCAATAAAAACATTTTAAACATAAAGGATCTTTAATTTTTATAAACCTAAATTTCAAAATTCGAGATTGGTTCGATTTTTATTTTGAAATATTCATTCTACTCTAGGAGAGTTCTATTTTGACTTTAGTAAACTCAAATATTTTAATTTAATTGCTTAATAATACGTACATTTTATTGCTGTTACTTGGTAAATTAAAACATTTGCGAACATTTATATAAAAATGAATGAATGTATGATTTCATTAAAATATGCGAAAATTTGATTATTTTAACCTGTATAAAAAAATAGAATCCTACCTTAGAAATAAAAAAGGGGGGAGTGGGCATAAATATGAAACTGAACATTCGGTCTTCTTATCTTTAAGGGCTATGAAGGATTCTTTCATATTTACCGCTTATTTTATAATTAGAAAATAACCATTTGAGATTATTATTGTACCAACATTAAAATAATATAGTTAAATTTCATGTTTCGTGAAAAATATTAACTCTCAAACTTCCCCCCAACGATTTATTAACGATTAATTACAAAATTAAACATTAAAATAATATAGTTAAATTTCATGTTTCGTGAAAAATATTAACTCTCAAACTTCCCCCCAACGATTTATTAACAATTAATTACAAAATTAAACACCTAATGAAATTTTTTTTTAAATATTAAAACATTTGGGGGCCAATTACATATAAGTTTTGAATGTATTTTCTGTGAAAAATATTAACTCTCAAATAATTGAATTTTAGCCCAAAATTGTTTTAATATATTCTTACACGATAATTAAAATTTAAATGCCCAAATTTATTTTCGATGTGTGACAAAATATTCTGATTTATTATTCCATGCCAAAAATCGAATCGTTGGAAATTGTTTTTACGAAAAACATATTAACTCTTTTAAATAATTTTCTTCCCTCTCAAACTGGTTTTAACGATTTTTAAACTATTTATATGAACGATAGTCTGGAATATTTATTTATTTAAAAATTACGATTAATTAAATACATCCTTAAGGATTATGAAAGTTTCATATTTACTATTTATTTTATAATTTAAAATAACCATTTTATTGTACCAACATTAAAATAATATTCCCAAAGTAGCATAAAATTCATTTTCCATGCCAAATATTTTTTTAATTTCTGGCTTTAGCTACTTTCAGCTATATAGCCATTAACCAAACGGGATTATTATTATTATTATTTATACAACAACAGTACACAGTACTGTTAGGTGGTCACCCATCCAAATACAGATTGTGACTGCTGTTGCTTACGGCAAATATTACTTCTCAAAAGATTTTTATGGGTTCTCAAACCATTTTTACCGACTTATTAATAATTAATTAAAAAATTAAACATTCAAGGCAATTTTTTCAAAAAATTTGTGGGCCAATTTCTCATAAAATTTGAAAGCGTTTGCCATGAAAAAGATTAATTCTCAAATAATTTTCTTCAACTCTCCATCTCTCTTTAACGATTAAAACCAAAAATAAACGTCCTAGTTAATTTTTTTAGAAAATAAAAATTTGGGGCCAACTTAACTCTCAAACGATTTTCTTGAACACTAAAGAGATTTAGTTTATCGAAGTTTTCGAAACCGGAATCGAGGGGACTAATTTAATGGAGGTTTTTGAGAAGATACGAACCTAGAAACACGTATATTATATTCTAAAAACTCTTGTGTGACAATGACGCTGACATCCGTTGAGTATACTTGTGACTGTTGTGTTTTGAAAATAGAATAATAGAGCCATAGAATAAATAATTGTACTAAAAAATAGAGCATGATTGATTTTAAAATAGACTGTATTAGTTCAGTTTATGCACGGAAAAAAACGGCCTAACCTAGAAATTCTGTCAAACAGCACTGATTAGCACAAAAATTTGGCTGCAAGTTCTACTTATCCGCTATTTCAAAGTTGTTAATGCACCGATTGTCGCTTTTACCCTGGAGGTGGACTGCACCCCTTCTAGAGGGTGAATTATTTTATGTTGTTAAAATCAAGTATGGAATGGGTATAGATTGACTAATTCTAAACAATTTTTGTTATAAAAAAAGTTTTTACTGAAAGGATAAAGGAATCTTCTTCGTCAGTGTTGTAATCTACGTGTTTTGATAACTGTAAAAATTTGTGAATGGGTATTTTTACGATAATTCGCTTAATTTTTGCGCTAACCCAACGAAAAACATTTTGCTGATATAAACTATTTTTTTAAAACTTGTAGTGTTTTTGGTTTACTTAAACCATATAGAATCTTGTATCTTATACGTTAAATATTTTTATTTAATTTAAATGAAATATTTTATTATAATTAACATATGTACACGCGCCATACTTATGGACGATTGTCCTAGGTGAGCAGTGTACCCAACTCTTGAAAAAACTTTCCAACAAAACCTCCTAAAACAGCTATTATTTAAAAATTTGTAATTGAAGAATTTTTATTAATTTTTTATATGAAAATATATTATGTTTGACGAATTAAAAATTCCCAAAAAATACACTAAAAAAATATATCCCTTAAAACTTTCCCACTATTTGCAAAATACCCCTAAATTTAGAGAAAAATCCCCCAAATTGGCATCACTGCCTTGGTGAGATAATACCATGAAATTTCGTTCTGTTCAACTCGTGAATCGTTTGCACGAAGTTTATCGACGTGTCAACCAATGAAATCACGTTTTATAGTCGACGCGTGGATGATGGTGTCATCTGACCTTATATTTTTGACTTATTTTGATTATAAGGGCACGTTGCCACTACAAACTCATCTTTTTTTAAATGTTTGAGCTGAAACAGCTTGAAAACTTTGAACATCTATATCTTACTCAATTTTTACGGTACAGAAAATAACTAAAATCTATAATTTTTAACTGTACAAATTTTTGCGTTCCTCTCATAGTATTTGAGTTATTTTTAAAAAAGACAGTTTTTTGCAAACTTGCAAATAACCTCTCATCACTTCAAGCTCAAATTATTTCAAAACTAACCACTTTAAACGGGTCAAACTCAAAGGGCATATTGCAAGTATATAAATAAAATAATTGTAAAGTTGTAACAATCATTTTGAATTGGGGTGATTTGGTAGGGAAACTATTTGGTAGGAAAAATTGCGAGGGAAACCGTCTATAGACCAGACTTTATTACTGAATGCTTATTCAATACAATATTCACAAAATATATTTCATTATAATAATTTTATTTAATTATGAATTCGTTTATGTCTAATTAAATAAATTTGTTGAGAAAATGTCTTATTACAAACATCACAAGAAAATGGTTTTTCTCCACTATGTATCCGTTGATGTCTAACTAAAACATTTTTCTGAGTAAATTTTTTATTACAATTATCACAAGAAAATGGTTTTTCTCCACTATGAATTCGTTGATGTTCAACTAAAACACTTTGTCTATTAAATGTTTTATTACAAATGTCACATTAAAATGGTTTAGCATTAGTGTAAATCTTCTTTGTTTGTACAATATTTTCATCAAATATTTCATCTTTAATAATTAATTCTGTGTTTAATTCTTTTTCAAGTTTAATATTTTCATTATTATCCGTATAAAAATGAATATTTTTAATTTTCACATCACTGTTATCTTGTATTTCATTCACTTCACCACTGTCACTATCTTCAAATATTTCATTTTTTATTTTCCAATCTTCCAATGTAAAATTTTCTTCAGTTATTTCATTTTTAATTACTAATTCAGTATTCAATTCTTTTTCAAGTTTAATATAAAATTGATTTTTATTTTCAATTTTTATATTGCTGTTGTTTGGTGTTTCTTCCATTTCACAATTTCACTACCTTCAACTAATAGTTTTTGGTTTATTTATAATCTATGACTGATAAAACTAACGCACTGTATATATACGTATTCCTGTGTACCACTGACAGTTGTTAAAGAGGAATAACAATGGCGAATTTATAATACATATGTTTTACATATAATTTTTATTTACAATATTTTTAATATTGAAATTTTATTATTTGTTGATAATCTAATTAATAATTAATTAGAAAATTAAACATCTAAGGCAACTAAAAAAAAAATTTTTTTTGTTTTTTTTTTTCGTATTAGTTTTCTTATAACCTACTTTTTAAGGTAAATTATTGAATTGAATTCAGAAAGCTTATTTTAATTTACCGCTTTACAATAACAAATAAATATAATTTAAATATGCAAAGTTGGTAAGCTTGCTTCCTTCGATTATTATAATTCTTTATGATTGGTGATTAGAGTGTAAATGTGAATGAGAAAAGTTGTTGATTGTGCGTAGGAAAAGGAGAATGTAGTACTTTTATTTTAAAATAAAATATAATCATTTTGTAATTAATAATTAAACTATGTATTTTTATTAGTTTAACAACACCCATTAATAAAGATTGAACCCTTTTAATTTTAAATTGAGCTATCTTCAGACCTATTTACATTTTAAGTCTATCATAATATATGACAGTTGATGGATTCGAAAATATAGACGGATATTGAAAATTACTTTTTATCCTTTATTGAATAAATTATTGTCCAATTAATCTATCGAAATGCAATCCAGACAACTAAAGCCAGAAAACAATGTTTAAAATATTAAAAATTTTTTGTGTTAGCATAAATGTCAAACTGACAGTTCTTAAAATGTGTTACAATGGTGGAAACGTAGGAATACCTATATCTATAGTACTTAAGTAGTACCATAGAATAAATAATTTCAAAATTGTTTAGAACAGAAACATACACAGCCCTATATCAAAAAGGCCTATTCGTATGTGTAAACACGGTAATGCATGTTGTACACATATATTAGATTTTTGTCTCTTGTGAAGTTAACGAACAAAATTTCCTTTACCAAATTTTTTTTGATTTTATAGGATTGTAATTGATGATTATAATGAACTTTTTTTTATTTATTCGTATTTGATTTGTTATAAACAATTTAAATAAAAATTTTATTCCACGCCAACTTCACATACATCATTTAAATTGTATATAACAAATCAAATAATTATCAAAAAATAATAAAATTGCATCAAAACAATCAAAAATCAAAAAAATTGTGGAAGGAAAATCATTGAAATTGAAATTTTATTCCCCAACTTCACACACAAAATTAAACATAAAGCAATATGAAAATTAAACAAATTTAAGATAAAACAGGAACACTTTTATGCAGTTAATTATGAAAATATCAAACTACAAAAATAATTAAATGAGTGAATAATTACAGCTGAATTATTTGATGAAAGGGTCTCATGTAACTACAACAACACATTATAATTAATCAAATATGTATTTAAAACAATATAGGCAGGATATTTCGAGTATTTTATGAATGCTAATGATGGAAAATAGTTCAAACATTGATACACACTCAACTATATGGATATAATTTTATTGAGTTTTGTCTTAAAACGTTAAAAAAAAATGGGATTTAATGATTTTTAGGTTAAGTCTTATATCTCTTATGTAATTAATTATACAGATATTGCATGTCATGGATGATTTGATGATGGCGAGAATTAGCATATTTTATGATAAAAATAGGTAATAAATAGTGTAATTTTCAAGTTATAGCAACTACAAAACCAACTTCATAAATAAACAAACCTTTTTGGATATACAATCTTTTATTAGAAGGAGAACTCTAGGATTTTTTTGAATAAAATTTCGATATTTTTACCCAAATATCCTAGATGAAAATATTTTGTATTCTATAAATACGTATTTCGAATACACGAAACGTTTGCACGGTTTAGCTAATTCATACTGATGATGACTACTTTGTAGAGTTGAAATACGTATTTATAAAATACAAAATATTTGGGGCAAAAAAATAATACACCATAATTTTCGCTTAAATTCAGCTAATAAACACACATAATTAAAATTCATAAATTATTATATATGTATTTATAACAATATAGACTAGATATTTAGAGTGTTTTATGAATGCTAATGATTAAAAATAGTTCAAATTGTTAACCGTATTTTTGGTATTACTTTTTTTTTCTGTTTTTTTCGAAAATATATTTACTTTTGTTATCGATAAAAATTGTAGTAAAATTGTTGCATATTTCACACACAAAAAAAAAAGGGCATATACAAAAACACTGGGGAAATATTTAGCGTCACTGAGGTCACGGGTAATATTGTGTTGTAGTATATCGTCGCTCTGGACGGGTACACTCTCTCTCTCTAATACACAGAACATCGACGGTATCCGACGGTCGAACGGTCGAATCGACGCTCGTCGTCTTTGACTCGTATGTGTGTAGTGTACGCGATTCACCAAATTGAAAATATATAATATACCGTAAGTAATTTGAATTGCTTTGAATGGGAAATTTTGCATTTTGTATGGGATCTTCTAATATAAATATGAATCGTTGCATTTTATATTTTATCTGCCTGAGTTTCAAATCCTTTTTAGCCAATTTGACGGAGGATTCACAGTTCGACTAAGGGCATCAAATTTTAATCATTCTAAAATAATATTAAGCCAAGGACGAAGGCCGCCTTGTGGGTCAAGGGGTCTAGGTACCAGGTATCCTACACCAAATATCGAGTGGCCCATATGAAATACCGGGTTTAAATATACAAATTTTGTGTCACGGGTGACCTACACCAAATACCGGGTGACTCACACCAAATAACGGATGCCCACAACAAATACCGAGTGTTCCAAATTATCACAGAGAAGCGTGATCAGATCGGCTATTTTGCTAATATAAATTTATAAAAAAGGAGCTAAAATATTAATTGGGACAACTGGATACTGGTATATTAATAGAATATATCCTAATTTAACAAGTATATTAAATACGGTTGCTTAAAATTATGAATAATTCGCCATAAAAATAATGAATAACTTTTTCAAATAATATTAAAAGTTTGGGATACTTGTTTGAAGAAATTCATTATTTTTTTGGAGTAATGTTTAATTATGATATATTTTAGTTAAATATACGGAGTATTCAATTATCCAATTAATGCCCTAACTCTGTCCTTTAATTCAAGTCAATTCAATTTTTTTTTTTTAAATATATAAATGTACAAAATAACTCAAAAATATAGGAAGTGGTAGGTATGCAGCTATGGCTGACTTTAGAAATTATCCCAGTATTCACTTTGTGCAAACTTAATGGAAAATAATAGAAAACCTTTTGTAAGGATAGTCGACTACTGATACTAATGATTAAATGTCTCCCAAATATCACTGAAACAGTGATTCTGTTCAGTATGTGGAATACACTTGATACTTGAAGATGAAGTACATTTAAATAAATGATTTAAATAAAACCTGTAAAACTACAGCAATCAAAAAAGTTAAGTTTCCCAGTGAATCGACGCAAGATCAGAAATAAAAAATTCTAAATAAACATACTTATAATAAAAATTTAAATCGACCATTTATTATCGACTCAACTGAGAAGTCAAATTTGTAGGGAGAAATATCCTTATAGAATAAATATATATAAATCTATATAAATCTATTCCTAATACAATATTAATCAGTCAGCAAACAAAGAGTGCTGGTCTATAATTAAATTTTCAAGAAATGAAAAATCGTGTCCAAAGCTCACAGTGGAACGTCTTCAAAAGAGTATGAACAAATATTTATTGAATGCTTTTTTCACAAAGCTCGATCCTGTCCCTCTCTATTATACAATTTATTGTAATTATCTATTAAATTATATAAAATGAAATGTTTATTAAACAAATACAATAAATAATAAAAAGAAATTCGATGTTGTCAAAAATATATTTCCCATGAAAACAAGTTCAAATTACGTACGGTGTATTATTATTGTGTCAGTGTATGTAGTATTTGCTTTTCGTGTATTGATTCCCGCACCAGGCTAGCGAGGTAAATAATAGCGCCGTCGCGATGTGCAATCTTCATACGACGGACGCGCGGAGGGGATACCATTTTTCCGTACAAATGCTGATGGTAGACAGTGCTTTCGAAGCAACGGTACGATTTATACACAAAATTATTCATAACACCACAAAAAACTTTAATCTATATATATATATATATATATATATATATATATATATATATATATATATATATATATATATATATATATATATATATATATATATATATATATATATATATATATATATATATATATATATATATATATATATATATATATATGATAGTCTTTACCTTTCGTAGTAAATTGAAAAGGCAGAATTGAAGAAAGCCTTTCACAATAATTTCTCTTGTGCAGTGTGGTGTGTTGATCAATAAAAAAAAACAAATATATGGCTTTTTTTTTAATGTTCGAAATTTTGGAACCATATTTGGAACAATTTTCTAAATAACTAAAATAAAAAATAAGATGTGTTGTTTATTTCAATTTAATTATTTTATTATTTCGTGAAAATTTCGTTTTTGTTTTCCATGCTTTTTTATAATATCATATGTCCCCCGCCCTTACACACGCAATTTTCCCTCACGGACGCACCGAAATTTGATGCGAAGATTATTATACCAACATAATTTTTTTCGATTTAATTTTAATTTTTTTTTTTTTTTTGTACAAATATTCGAAATTTTATTTAAAAAACTAGTGGAAAAACTTAAATTTTACGTTGTTTGTAAAATGAGTGAAAATTAATTATATAAAATTTAAAAAAAAAAAAAAAAAAAATTGTTCATTAAAATAATTATTACAATCAATATTAGAGTGAGAAAAACTGTATTAATTAATTAATTAATTAATTGAATTAATAAAATAATAATTAAATTTATTGTTAAATGGTGTATTTGTTTTTTATTGTAATATAAATAAAATTTGTAGAAAACTTGAAAATAGAAGAATATCGAAAATAAAATAAATCGAAACTCAATGCATACGTCATTAACTAGTACTTGTTATAATCAATTGGATGTTGTTAATAAATTCATCGTTTCAATATTAATTCGAGCTTCCAACATTATTGTAATATTATTATCGTTAATCAATTCAATTAGGAGGTGAATGCCGCAACACAATATTCAATTGTCAACAGTTTCCCTTAGGGGATGACGTGCGAAGAAGCGGCTACAGAGCCGCCTTCATTGGACCCAGATGCTATTGAAGATGAGTGCTTGAAGGAACGCAAATGGTGGTTTTTTTTATTATCAAGTATATTCACATTTTTGGCGGGTCTGTTGGTCGTATTACTTTGGCGCGCGTTTGCATTTTTATATTGTAAAAAAACCGAGACTGAATATGCCCAAAATGATCCAAAACAAAAGGAGCAAAAGGCTGCTCGCCAGGCGGGCAAACAAGAGTTTGAAGGAACCTTCATGACTGAGGCAAAAGATTGGGCGGGTGAGCTTATATCAGGACAAACGACAACTGGAAGAATTTTGGTAAGTTTTGGAATGATTTTAATCAATTACTGGGTTTGAGGGATTTCCTTATTTGCCACCCCATATACATGTTTGTCTTAATTATGATTAATGTAACAACTTTTTCCTAAACGATAATTTTGAATAGTGAGTCATGTTCTTTTTTCGACCCCGTAAAATTTCCAATTGTCCCTAAATGCAACAAATTGACGAACTAACAGAGTTTATTATTTCGATACTCCAAACACGGTACAATATCCATTTTTGAATTATTTTTATTAATAGCATTCATAAAATATGCAGTCTATACAGTTATAAATGCATATATAATAATAATGCTTTTAGCTCTGTTTGAACTGAAATTGTGGTTAATCTGAGCAGTTTATGAAAAAATGTCTCAAACAAAAGTTGTTTTTTTTCAAAAAATGAACATTTTTGTGTTATTGAACTTCAAATCAAAACATTTCTTCTTGTAGTTTTTTATAAGTTTATTTTTTGTTCATACATCTTGTTTTTTTTGGTAAAATATAACGCTTTCGATGAATTCAATATAAAAATAATCATATTTACAGTGCTTTAAAATTTGAATAAGACAGTTTTTCTAAATCTGCCTTCATAGAAGTAAAAGTTTTATTGACTAAATTTTTAAAATTTTTGTTTTAAAATTTATAAATACTTATTTCATTTAATTCTTATTTCCATGGTTACGCGTTATTTTTTTTATTAAAAAAAAAATGAGTGCGTGTACGTTATGTACGCGCGTCAGAAGTTATAGTTCTTTGCCATCATTAAAAAACACTCTTTAATTGCATGCAAATAATTAATTACAATAAAATTTTGAATTAAATTTACTTCTTTATTTTGTAAATATTAAATAACTAATAATTTTTCGAGACTTAATGAGCGGTTTTCCAGCTTGTATCTGTGAATTTTGTGTGACGGTGATGCGCGGGTATCTTAAAATGCGCCTAAAGAAGTATAACTTCAACAAATGATATTAAAAAATTATGAAAATGATTAAGAAAACTGTATTGTAATAGCATTGTTCCCAAGTGTAAAACTATGAGCGTCTCAGTAGAACGCAGAAAAAATATGATTTCTAATAAAATGGGCCGTTTTCTATTTCGATGTTTCGAAAATTTTAGATAATTTCTATAAAATTTGTATTTGACGAATATCTGTTTTGTTTTTTTAAGCAGAATTTTCGTTGCCCGGCAACTTCAAAATTGCGATTTTTCACAATTTCAGGGCCTATTTGTTTTTTACAATTTTCACAATTTCATACAACGTACATTTGCTTTTATGACGTGTCGGAAAATGTTGTTTTAACGTTTCATAATCAAAGACCTTGCAATTACTAAAAAAAAGTAGAAACCAGTTGTAATTTATGGAGAAATTACATTTAATAAATCGATAATTTTACAGGTTGCGAAAAATTTGGTTACATTAATCATAATTAAGCGGTGTTTTTGGATGAATCTTTATAAATGATATGATGCGCCTTCGGGCACTGGGACTATATTTGTTTATAGATTTTTTTATATTTTATTTAAGTAATTAAAAAAAAAAATTAATTTTATAATTTATCATTTTTTGATTACTTCCGTTAAAAACTTTGTGTTTCCGTCAAAAGATTAACTATTTAAATTTTAGAAATAATCACTTGAATAGACCAATTAACGGTGTTAATGATTCACGGGCTTAAACTCACCTTTTTATATTTAGAATGCACCACCAAATAATTGCATCTCGTTTTATCTTTTTGTTTTTGTGTTATCTTGAGAAACGTGTTAAGATAACAACTAACAGACTTTATTGTTTATATACTCGATATATATGATTAATTATTTTTTATCATTAACATTCATAAAATACTCTATACAATAATAAATACATATATAAATTAATAAGGTGTATTGTAATTTTATATTTGTGTTTATTACTTTCAAACAAAAGTTGTTTGTTTAAAAAATTTAACATATTTTGTTAATGTTTTTTTTTTCTTTCATAGTTCAAAAGTTGAGTCACGCAATGGATCTGATTTTGCTCATCCTCGATGAGCTAGAATACGCAAATGTCAGATCGCCATCTCTTTTTTGAGTTATATTGATGATGGACAAACTAAGTGTTCTATGAACACGTATACTTATTGTTTGAGCAGTCAATATTAGAAAAATTTAGATGTATACTTTTATTCCGGGAGGTGGCGTTGTATTCTCCATGGTGATTTTAGCCCGATAAATTTTCGATTTTATTGAAAGTTTATATAAAGTTGATAATCGAATGGCGGTTCAGCAGGCGCAACCAAGGTGGAGGAATAATAAAATATATTTCAAGTCGCGTGAAATTAATAAGATAGTTTCAATAATGTAGTAAATAAAAAAAAAAATAGTCAACAGAATATTTACGGGTGGAATAATTGTCAACTGAATATGAGATTAGATTGCCTTAGATGTAGATTGCATGGCTACTCAGCAGAAATTTTTATCCTGCTCGTCCACCCTCTCAGAGCCTGCTGACTTTCATAACAGTGTATGACTGCTAATAAACATTCAATTCCAACATGATTTTGTCATTTTCAACGCTACCTCCTCTAGACCATTTATTTATTCGAGTACAAAACAGGATCTTTTATATATTTTCGGCATAATTAAAGGTAACGGGAGTTAGAGTTAGAGTTTATTATGAAAAAAAAAACATAATTAGCCGTTAATTATTCGTTAATTAATTGTGGAAAAAATATTTTTTGCTTTAACCATTATGAAGAAAATTGGTTTACAATCAACTTAGCGAAACAACTTTTTATTTTTAATCGAATTTTTTTGAAAATATTTTTATAATTATTAGCCTTTAATTAATCTTAAATTAATTGTGAAAAAATTCTTCTTACCATTTGTGGGAAAATCAATGTTTTGCTAAGTTGACTGTTAACTTAGCAAAACATCACTTTCCTCTGTCATGATTACAGCGATTTATTAACAGCTAATTATGATCCTGTTTCGGATTTAATCGTTTTAACAGTTGTTTCGCTAAGTTAACATACATGAAATTTAAGAGTTTAGAATTGAAAGAATTTCATCATTTTTATAGAGTTCTTAATACAATCATATTGAAATATCTATCATAAATTATAAGTTCAAATTGTATTCATTCTTAAGTTGATATAATAGTTGAGCATGGAGTAAGATGAGGTATTGGGATAAGATAAGGTACAGAAAAAAGATTAAAACAATGAAAGAAAATAATTTTTGAAAATTCTTTGTTCTATGCCTCCAAAAGTGACCCTTTGTTGTTGCGATTCATGTCCGCAATTTTTCGAGAGTTATGCAAACTGTCATTGGGAGTGTGTTGGAGATGAGAATAGTGTGTCTGGATACGTGACTCTAGATTAATGGGAAAAGTATTCCATCATGTCCCCATCTAAAACTCGTTCTTATCGCAAGTGTTGGACAAAATGGCTTTTCTTGAAAAAAAGATACGTCACATTAATACAAAACTGTTGGTTTTTTATTTGGAAATTAAATTAATACTTTTCCATGCGCTTTTTTGTCCCAATTTCCTAGATCAAAAATATTTTGTATTTTATAAATACGTATTTCAACTACAAAGTAGTCATCATCTGTATGAATTAGCTAGTCGTAATGTTTCTCTGAGGAGATGTTACTCGTTGCTAATTTGTTGACGGTTTGTACAAACGTATTTTGGTATATGCGCAAATCATACTTTCGAAGTATCTATCAAATTGCTACGTCAACCAATCAGCTTCGATCACGTGTTTAGTGTTCGACCAATGTTATTGAAGTATTGGACCACGAGATTTTGGTAGTTAAAAAATTTCAAAATAAAAATTGGAAAACTAAAATTAATTCTGAAATTAAATATATTTAATTTCAAATACTGTTTTTATTCTAATAATTCAACTTTAATTTTCAAATCAGAATTTGGAATAAGTCCTTTATCTAAGTTGATCGTATCTATGCCATGTTTTTGAATGTAGATGCTTTCATATGCATCTAGTTCGGTTGGGTTGGATACCGATTTTAAAAGTTTTAGATTTAATTTATTAATTTTTTGATTATTTTCCATAACATAAGCAAATTTTCAGTGTGCCATAATACGTATTTATAAAAATAAAAACAAAACATTTCAATCAAAAACAAAAAATTTATTGAAAAAAATCCTACATTTCTCGTTAATAATACCCAGTTTTTTTATTATTTTAATTAAAGTAATTTTTTTTCACTTCCATATCTTAATTTTGACTCAAATATTTGCATCATCATCTTGCCCCACCCTGCCCATAATATCGATAAAAGCATTCCTTTTTGCATATTTATGATTTTGAATACGTGATGCTTTAAATTATATTCACAAAAATCATATTATACTTAAATACCAACTTAATATTATAGATAAAAAAGTATAATCATAATTTATCGTTTTATTTAAATAGACATTATTATACTTTTTTTAGACGTTCTAAATACTAATGTATATGTACAGACAGACTATAATAGACTTCAGAACATAGTCTAGATAAAAAAAAAACTATCTACATATAGTCTGGGTGCTCATAAGTACACCTAAACCAAAATCTTTTAAAAATATACTTTTAAAAAATTGTATATGAGACTTATTTACGATAAAAACTTTTTGTCCTTTGAAAATTCACTTAGAAAAATCTGAGCCCATAAAATTATGATTCGATGATGTTATAGTCGATATATAATCTATTAATTTGAGTTTAAATTTTGTAATGCTGGAAAATATTGAAAAATTTTGTCATACGTGCTCATAGAATCACCAAATTAGCCCAATTTCCGTATGTGAGCTCGTCCGACTGTCATCTTGATAACTCGAAAACGATAAGAGGATAGCAAGTTGAAATTTTGATGAAAAAAAATTAGTTTAAAAGATAATTAAAAGTTCTTTTAAAAGATACAACTTTTGTTTAAAACCTATTTTCGTAATATGTTTGAATCCGTTTAGATATAATATTACAATACTTATTATTATACACGTATTTATAACTGTATAGACTGAATATTTAGGCTATTGTATGAATCCTTATGATTAAAAACAGTTCAAACATTAATACTTAATCGAGTATTTAAACAATTAACTTAGTTGTTATCTTCACTTGTTTAACTTTCTATTACTACTAGTAAAAGGAAGTGTATTGTAATCCTGTCAAAATTTCGATATCGCGGTTTTGGCGGGAAATACATGTTTGGAGATTCCCTGAATCCAGAAATTGGTCTGTGTGTGTGTGTGTGTGTGTGTGGTAGTGATATTATATCG